>CM025784.1:37705209-37824610 GCA_014636745.2 Centella asiatica | reverse complement strand
TATTTATTGTAATATATATTTTAATTATTTAATTATTTATTAAAAAATCAATAATATAATAATTTTATTTGATTAATTTAATTATTTAATTATTTGATTATAATATTTTATATAATATAATATACATATATATATGTATAGATATATCTATATCATATGTATATTATATATATAGGTATATATATATATATATACCTATATATTTATTGTAATATATATTTTAATTATTTAATTATTTATTAAAAAAATCAATAATATAATAATTTTATTTGATTAATTTCATTATTTAATTATTTGATTATAATATTTTATATAATATAATATACATATGATATAGATATATATATATATATATATACATATGATATATATTATTTTACACACACATATATATAGTAGTATATTACATTTTCATAATTTTGAAATTGTTGAGAAAAATGAAAAAAAAAAGTGAAAACACCTTTTTTGTGTTTTCAAAAATGAGGGTCAAAATGAAAACGTTTTCATTTTTTTTGAAAATGAAAATGAAACCAAACAATCCAAAAACTGTATTTGTTTTCAAAAACTAAAATGAAAATGAAAAAAATGAAAATGAAAAAGAATTCAAACACCCCCTTAATTTTTCATTTATTGTTACCAAAAATATATTAACTTAAAACAAATAATAATTGTTCTACGAGTTCTAGCACGAGATTGTAGAAATAGAAGCAATAAGGAAACTTAATTAAATGCACAATTGTGTAGAATTATGAAAATTTTCTTTAAAAACATTTTTGTGTTTAAAAGTTTAGGACGGAGAGGTTATCTAATTTAAAGTTAAGTTATGTCACAAATTTAATGTTTGTAGTTGTATTTGCAAGACAGATGATAAATATGAATTGACTTACATCTCAACATAATGAAAATACTTATTGTAACAAATTTTAATTTTTTTAATAAAAAGTTGTCAGAGTAATTTATTTCTTATAGTGATTTGTCACGTCTCTTTAAACTATGATGCGAGAGATATATTGACATATTTATTTTACATTAAAATTATGAGATTTTGAATTTTGACAATATAATTTACACGGTCAGAATTTAGAATCTTATAATTTTAAACTGAAACAAACAGAACCATTATTGTCCGTAAGGAGATTGAAATATGAAATTTTATTCAAATATCTAATTCGATAATTATTAAAAAAACCATTTTCTTGCTGACTTTTAGATATATTTTCTTATGAAGTGATAGAGAGATATGGTCAATAAATTAGTAATTCTTTTTGAGTAATAAGGAAATATGGGTTATAAGTCATTAAATTTGGAGGAATCACAATCTGTGAGAAAAGAAATAAAAAATAAAAAAATTAATACAAGTCTACCACAAAAACATGTAGATATCGTTTATGACCAAGTTCTGACACACAACAACAGATATAATAGAAAGAAACGTGCTTCATAGAAAAATTCAATATTTTGAATAGAATGAAATCAAGTTTTTATCTACGAAGTTCAGACCTTAAGACTTAAGTATAACCAAATTATTTATATCATTATTCTCAACGAAAAAGTGTAATTCTTTTACCCAAAAAAACATAAAAAATAAAAAAGAGGTGCGTCCACATTATCAACAAATATTAGTGAAAGTGACTTGAAATTGATACTATAGGACCACAACTAGCTGTTAGTCAAATAAATCGTGAAGTTGATAAAAAAATAAAATTTACATACTATGAATCTAGCTACATAATGTGAACACCATAGAATTGAGAACTTTCCACGAAATTAATATGGCAGCAGCAGAAGCAGCCATTCACTTTTTTTAGTACTTCTAGTTAGGTCTCCATTCAAATTTTATATATATATATATATATATATATATAATTGTTATTCACGTGGATATATACAAGCCAAGGAAGCTACTAGGTAGTAGGACTGTCGGAGCAAGATTTCTCCTTTTATCATCTCGAAGTGGTAATTAGTGATTAAGGGCATTTAAAAATTTATGCATTAGACCACTTCCAATAGTTTTTTTAAACCCAATATTGTTCTCTATGTTTAGATAATTTTAATAAAAATAAAATTAAATGAGATGTACTAATAAATTTATTATAAAGTTAGTTTGATGGTTGTAAATAATAAATTCTTAAATATATGATATCATTATTCACGTTTATTAAAAATATAATATTATTTTATTTTATTTATATTATTCTATAATCTTACTTTACTAAATAATATATATTAATTTAATATTTAAATTTATTAATACAATATATTATAGTGATCAATTAATATAAAATATTAATGTATAGACTATTATAAATAGTAATATATTATATATTAATATAAATTAATAAATTATATATATTAATATTATATGTTATAATATATTAAAATATGATTTATAATATACTTAATATATTATCTATATGTATTGATATTTTAATATTATATTATAATTATTTTAATATATATATATATATATATATATATATATATATTATACATATAGTACATTATTATATAATATATAATAATGTATAATAACACATTATTTATTAATTAAAGAATTAACAAATGTAAATAATAAAAGTTTAAAATATTATTATTTAATTATGTTATACTGTATATTAGAGAATCTTGTGTATATGAGATAAATAGAGAATCTGTATATATATAAAATTGTGCTTGATTCATAATCTGTTGGAGCAAAATAAGCTCAAGTGTTTGTAGAGGGAGGATGAATACAAACACTACAAACTTTTTACTCTTTTTATCTTTTAAAAGAACTTAAAGGAAACAGTTTCACATATCGGAAAAACTATGTAATATGAATACACAGATTCAAGTTAAAATAATTATATTAAAACTTGGGGTTTTTTTGGAAATCTGTATAATCACAAATGTGATTTACAGATACAAATTCTGTAAATAAAATTCACAGCTTCTCACACTCACTAGCTACGAAAACTTTTCTCTGAAAAAATAAATCTCTCAAGAAATATATTACAGAGCTTCCTAGTGTTGTGTGCTTCTATGTTTGTTTTATCTGTTTGATAGATTCAATCTCTCTGTGTATTTTTGTAATGAGAACTCCTTTGCTTATATGTCAAATCAGTGGTTTAAATCACGTGCTCAAGACGTGTTGCTTCTCTCAACTTAGCCACAAGTATGTCACATCGTAGCCCTATGTGTCAGACTGCTGCATGCTTTGTTGCTACTTTTTCTTCCCCTGATATGTGTGCATTTAATGCGAGAGAGTTCTCATTGGATCAAAAACAAAATTCAAAAAATATCTTTCCAGTTGATATTTCTTGCTTCTGTAACACGTTATGTTGATTTCCGTGTAAGTACTGATGACGGGTGTATGCTGTCATGACAATCCACTGACTACCAATTCTAATGGGTTTTGATCAGTGCTTCTGGATCCCCTTATGGTTATTGACTGGATCAGGACTTCAACGTTCACTTAAGTTTCACTGACGGCATACACTGATGGCTTCCACTGATGTCATGTTGGTCATTCCCCCTGATGGGTTGCCCCCATGTCCTGAAGTGTTTTCTTGACGGGTTGGTCTGTCTTCGTCATCCCCTGACAGGTTTCACCTGATTGGTTACCCTGATAAGTTCACGCTGATAGGTTCCCTGATCGGTTCCCTTGACGGTACTTATTATCAGTGGATGCATAATTTGTGCTGATCTTAAATTTTATAAAATATCTCAAGTATTTACAGTTGCACAATTTATTACATAATCATCATCATCATTATTTAACTTTAACAGAATCTGTTAAGGAAACGAGAGTGAATGACCAAAATTGATACTTTATTGGTAATTTCTATGTTCTGTTAATCATGATTTTGTTTTACCATAAACATTTATTAGTTTTTACTATATATATAATAATTAAGTTTTCTGTGAGGTGGAAAAGTTTATGTAAAAATAGAAATACTTTTTTTTTTTGTTACAAAAATAGATATACTTTCTATTAATATTGATTTGCAATCTCCTGCCTCGTTTCGTGGTTCATATGTTTCATTCGTGTTTTATTTATGGATTTCGATCTTTACCATAAAGTATTTGTTATTTGTTTCTTCAAGTTTAAATTGTTTTTCAAATATATGAGATCCTTTTCTTCGGTAACGGTACAAAAAGAAATTTTTTTTTTTTTTGAGACTTCGTGATTCATTGTCGCGAGATTTATTTATGTAATTTATTTTTGGAAGATCTTTTAAGAACTAGAACATCTGAACTTGGTTTGTTTCTTGAGGTCTTTTCAGATTTTCGAAAGAATAATTGTATCTATAATTTTCTGTTTCATTGACGTGCTTGAGTATTCTGTCTTACTTTTATGGTTTAATGATAAATTACGTAGTCCGTTAATTTTTAAATTAGATGATAGGCCATGTTCTTTATTTTAGTTATTATGTTTTTCTACATGTATCGTAACTAAATTTCAAATTACTCTGATTCCTCTTTTTTTTTTTTTTAAATTTATTTAATGAATATTTGAAATTTACAAACAAAAAATGGAAAGGAAACAAAAGAAAAAAATAGAATTAGTTATCATAAATGGCTTTCTGTTCTGTTATTTATCTTGATTTTAGAATTTCAAATATGATATTTTTCATTGAAATCGTGATAAATATATATCTATTCAATTAGTTGTTTCAGATCGAGCATCACGAAATGGTTACTATTTTGTTAATTGTGATGAACGATAATTTAACTACGTATTTTTCTATTTATCTTTTTATTATTTTCACAAAACTTACTTGTTGTTAAATTTTGAATAAGTATCTATTTATCTTCTTTTTTTTCTATTTAGTTACATAGGAGGTCATTGTGTAAAAATTCACGCATTCATAACTATATATTTATAGTTTTTTATTATTTATTTATCCATTTGTCTATCTATCTATAACTATATATTATTTCAGCAACGCCTTTTAGCGAACAATTTGACTGCGTATGTGACTCATCAAACTCGATTCAACTCAATTAACTCAGTATTATTTAATTAATTGACATAATCCAAATCATATTTGAATATTATATTTTCAATTACACTCTAAAATTATCCATTAGCACTATAATCTAATCCAAATCTACGTCAAAATTATATACAATCAATATAAAACTAAGTAATTATAATAAAAAATTAATTATGTATAACATAATTAGAAAATCGTCCAATCACTATGAATGAAAGAATATAATAATTATATATAACATAATTAATTAATGTTTAAATTAACCTAATTAAATAATTATAATTTAATTTTTACAATCTAAATTATCTTGATTTAAATAATTCAATCAAACTAATAATAAAAAAATTATATGTGTTGTGCATGGATTTTACCGCTAATTGTTCTCTAATTCATGTTTCGATGAGATATTCTTCATCATTATACTATTAATTTCGTAATTAACTTTACATTTTGACGCACTAGTGAAATTTTTTCCAGACTGTGGAACTGTCTTTCTCAACAAACCAAAAGGAAATAAAAAACAACATCAAGTCATTTTCCTTAATGCATTCATGACAAGGATATGTTTAAACATCACATTAAATGATGTTAGCAACTAGTGATTAGGAATTTTTTGGTTCAACTGGTGATTAGTATGTATTATTTTGATTTGTTTAGTGTCTATGTATTTGATAATTACTCATTTTTCTTATGTCTTCAAACTTTTATATTGAAAAGTAATGTTCACTTGTTTGTTTATTATTTCCTTTTTATTTTAAAAAGAAAATTCCTTAAAAATGTACTCCGTATTTGAAGAGGAAATAGTTTTATTTTATTTTATTTTGTGGTTACAAGGAAAGGGTTTTATAAAATTTTTAACTTTAAATAGTTTTGCAAGTTAAAAATATAATCGAAACCTTAAGAAAAAATTGAGAGAGAAAATTTCAATTTTTTGTTGTCTTTGAGTTTTTTTATAAGAGAAAAGAAGAGAAAGAAAGAGAAAAATTTACAGTTTTCCTCCCAAAATTTTCTCTTCAGAAGATTTAGAAAGAAAATTTCTTTTAAGTTTGACGAACTTTTTTTATTGCTAAATTTATCCTTATTATTCTTCTTAACATCAAATTTATTCCCTCCATATTCCCTAATTTTCTCTTTTCTCCCATAAAATCCAAGACGAGACAAAAAAAAAATGGTACTCTTATTTTCTCATCTTTAATTTTCTTGTTTCTTTTCTTTAAGATTAAAACTCAAAGACTGAGCCTTAGAATACCAACTTTTTTTTATTTTTTATTATCATCTTGAATATCTAAAAAGAATTAATCAATACTTGGACATTCAAATAAAACAGAATAAATTAATGAAATGCATTTGTACTTTGTGAAGACAAAAGGAGCGGTCTCTAGTTTAGTACAATGCCACGTCATTAGGAAGACTATTCCTTATGCACATTTTGTTTGTTTACATTTTTATAAGGTTTGATCATTAAGACTTTTAAAAATGCCTTTACATTAATTTCCTGTTGAAATTTCATTATCCATGTGGAATAAATCCTTAAATTCTTGTATATCTATAACCACATGCTATAAACATAAGTTGGTCCTCCTCCTTGATAGAGATATTATTTATTTCCCAAATTTTCATTGACAAAACAATGTTGACCGTTGATTTTGATAGGATGGCACAAATTACATCAGATTAGGTAGATAAATACTTTTTTCTTCAACATTCTTTTTGAAAAATAATTTTAATTAAAAAAATCTAAAAAACAAATAATTTGTATAAAAGAATTGAAGAACATATATATATATTTTTTCTTTTTAACAAATTTATTCCAAGAAAACAAATAAAAGAAGTACAAAATTATTGCAATATTTTTAAGACAATTGATTTGTTATTTGTTGGAAGATTAGGCGGTGATATAGTGGACGGAAGTTTGATTTAACGTCACTGCGAAAGATTAGTTTGCATGTGGAAGAAAGCTTATTTGTGGAGGCTAATGATATCATCCAGCAGCTTCTATATATATATATATAGAGAGAGAGAGAGAGAGAGAGAATGGATATTCGGACATTCGATATGAGATAAGCATTCAATGTTTGATTTTGTGGACCAAATTATTATTAAATATTATTATTTGATAAAGTTTTTGTATTAATTTAAGGTAGCTTATCCATATTAATCTTGTGGGAATGTGCAAACTTCCCTCAAATGTTTTCTTTCATTTTTCTTAGAGTTATTATGTGTTCTTTTGAACTTTTAGAAAGAATACTTATCTACTTCTATGATTGATGTGGAAAGATAATTGAGGAGCATAGTTTGCTGTATGTTAAGCCAATTCGGATATTAATTTAACGAATCATATATAAGACAAAACTTTTCTCATTCGAATTTTGAAAATAAATAATTAAAGTACTTAAAAGTAGTAAATTGAAAAAAAAAAATAAATATATATATATATATATATATATATATATATTAAGATTATAAATATTTCAAATAATAATATGAATTACATGCAAACAAGAGTAGTAATTTTCCCAAGTAAATTAAAATTCGGTTACAATATATTCATAAAAAGAATTAAGAATAAAGAACATAATGTGTGTGTGTATATATATATATATAATAAAACATGTGTTCAATCATTAAAACATGATTAAATAGGAAAAATATGTTTGGATACTCTGCCAAGGATGAGTGAACTAAGCACATCAACTTCTTCTAAATATCTAAGTAGACACCAACTTCTTCCGAAAAAAATAAATAAATCTCACAATAATAAATGAATATTTAAAAAATAAAAACAAAGAACTAATCCATTGTCGAAGAATGATGTATTATAAGGCCGTCCGCGCAAGTTTCCTAATGAATTATTTATTTTACAAAATTAAACACAATTTTTTATATATATACAGATTTTTTATTTATCTTATACACATCAAATTTTCTAATATATAGTATATTATCATAAAATAATAATATTTTAAATTTTTATTCTTTACATTTGTTATTTCTTTAATTAATAGCTAATGTTTTATTACACACTAACATATATTATACAATAATATTATATATATATATATATATATATATCACATTTATATATGTAAATTAATTATAATATAATATTAAACTATCAGTATATATAAATAATATTTATGTATTATGTATTAGTTTTATATATTATAATATTATAATATATTATATATGAAATATAATATAATATAATATATATGTTAATATTTTATACTAATGTATTAATTAATTATTACAATGTTGTATTAATGGATTCAAATATAGATAAAATATTAGTTTTTATATTAAATTAATTTGAATACAAATAATATATATATATGTGTGTGTGTGTATTTACTAAAGTACAATTATAGAATAATATAAAATATGATAAAATAATATTATAATTTTGATGAATGTGAATATTGATTTTATAAATTTAAGGAAATACTATTCACAATCATCAAACTAATTTTAAAATAGAGATAGTGATATAACTCATATTGTTTTCACTTTATCAGAATTCTCTAAATATAAATAACGAAATTGAATTTAAAAAAACTGATACGGGTGTGCTAAGTTTGAGAAATCATCTAAACATGGGGAAACAAGTCCATGGCAATATAAAACCTCAAGTAAACGTCTTTAATGAAAATAAAATAAAGAAAAATAATAAGCCTTAAAAAGAATTTTCACTCACCCCAAAATTAAAAATGGTATGTTTAATAGAGGTTGGGATTTGAAAAGGAAAACAAAAACAGAGAGAAGAGACAGTAGAGTACTAATTTTTAAAACGGTTAAATATTAAAAATTACTCCAATCTTTTACTTATTTTTCAACTTAGAGATTGTGCCATCGTACTCACAGTGAACATTTAGAGCAAAACATAAATATCATTTTACCTTGCACAATTTATCAAATCCATAGGTACCCATGGATTACTCATTGAAATAATAATAGTGTATTTATTTATCTTATTTATTATTATTATTATTAATACTAAATCTTTTAATTTCATTATGATCATAAATTTATATGACGTTGGTATGCTTTTGGGATGTTTATTGATAAGTATATTTGATTATTGATTTATTTCTTATGATTGATTTAATTAAAGATAATCTTTTACTCTTTAAGTAATGTATGTTAGTCTATTAACAAATAAACTTAAATAAATTCAATTTGAACCCAACTGCATCGTACTATTTTACAACCCCAATTGAATAAAAAACGAACTGTGAGCGGAAAATTACTGGTCGGACTTAAAATATATCTGGCTATTTTTGCCAGCTACCAAATCTGTCCTCTAGCTATAGAACACCAAACAAAACCAACAAAAATGAAAAAAGAAAAGTTCTCACGCGTTCTGATTTCATGAACAAGATTTATTAATTCATAGGAAATTTTTTATTGATTAATTATAAGAGCTTTCTGAAAAATAAAGAAAACGACTGAAAATCAATAGATTTTCTATGATTGGGGATCTTGACAGAGCAACATTTGATTTACGGGGGTTTAGTTAAAGTTGTTTCTTTTTTTCTTAATAAGCTATAGAGTAAAGTTTTTTAATCACATTTTATATACACAATAAAAATACAATACATTTTGTATATATATACTACAATAAAAATGCATACGAGAGTTGTGTAGTTTACATTTTTATATTAATAAATTTATATATTACCAAAATACATAAAATTTAAACGGTCACTTATTTTTTAATATTGTTTTCATCAATACAATTGGCTCTAATAAAAAGTGCAGGAAATACATGTTTGTGCATTTAGTGTTTTTTCTAAAAATCAAAATACCATACATTCAACTTTAAGTCTCGATGAGATTCAACTCAATCTCTCAAAGATCAAAAGCTTGAAGCTCAAATGTCATGATTTCAATATTTTTTGTAATATATTTCAGCTTTTTTTTTATTTTTTATTTTTATCTAAAAAGGATGATTTTGATGAATTATATGTTTTTCTTATTGATTCATCCTCTAATATTTCATAAAATTTTAACAAAAAAAAGAAGTCAGAATGACAATCGACGAGTTATACCAATGTAGAAAAAAAAAAAAGAACTACAACAATGTGTAAAACAACGGTGGTAAGTTCATCACAAAACACAAAAGAACCGCAATACCCCCTCCCCTCAACCTACCAACCCATCCCACACCCAACACACACACAAACACGCAGAAAAAAGAAGAATTAAGCCTTGCGGTCTACAAATATTTATTGGTTCAAGTAGCAAGTAATTTATTGCTTTAAACAAAATATCAAATTAAAAAATAAACTCTTTATATGATTCAATCTAACTTAAATTTAAATTAGTCGGACTTTAAATAAATTTTGAAAAATTTGTATAATGCAACATTCAAAAAAGAGTCTGGCAGTCCACTACAAGTTGGTGGGGCTGGAGAATGGGGATGGGTATGACAGTCTCATCAAAAGTTTTTCAACAAGTTGTCCACATGAAATGTGCCACAACTACATATCTACCTTTATCTCCCCGATTCTTTTTGTCTTTTATGAAACTAATGTATGTGTCGACTGAGGACATTGTGTGTTTTACTGAAATATAATATAAATATATATTTCGGCAGACAAAGAAATATACAACTGGCCTTGTGAGTGAGGCACTAGTAGCTACTTTGAGTCAAGCCTCCATCCCCACTCTGCCGCCGCCTATTCCACATCTCCGACCTATATATATATATATATATATACACACACACACACACTATTATTAAATTCTTTCCACTTAATTAAATTTCATATAGCTACTTAACCTTTAATTATTATTTTGTCATTCACATGGTTCATTCATACCTGTTACATCTCTCTCAATCCTTGCAGCCTACACTGTTACGTTCAATTATCTGTAAGATTTTTTATTAATTTATAATGTTAAAAGTTTAAATTTTTTTATTTTTTAAAGAAAATAATAATTGATCGATCAAATCAACAGTCAGGCAGAGACGAAATTATAAAGGAACTGAGGCTGACGGTCGCCTTCTTAATTTTTCACATTTGTGTAATTACTCGTAAAATTTTATAAAATTTTCATACGTATTTTATATTATTTTTTGAATTTTGTCATTTCAACTGTATTTTCTTACTCTTACCTCCTTTATATCTATACTAATCTACTAATTTATAACAAGAAACACGTTTTAGAGATCTCTTTAATTTTATTTATCAATATTAATCTATTTACTTAAACATATCGGACCAATCATGTCTATACTAATATATTTATTTATTTGTTTCATTACGAAATGGACTGATCAAGAGTACGTCTATTTATGTACTATTTATATTTATCTATCTATCAATCAATCTATTTATACTAATTTATATTAACAATAATATTTTACGAATTACATTGATCTAAGTGAACTTATGTACAAACTAAATTATAATCAAATTAATCACAATATAAAAAAATTAATTACTAATCTAATTTATATGATTAAAATCACTATGATCAAATTGATAATCACAAATAATAATATGATTTATCATTATTAATCAATACTAAATCACTTATAATATAAATTATTAATTAAACTAATCTATTTAAATAAAATAATTATAATTAAATCAATAATAATAAATTATCCATATTGTACAAGTTTTCAAACTAGTGTCATCCTAATTTCACACATGCAATCAGGTTATCAAGAGGATTTTATTAGTGCATATATTAGTGACGAACACAATACTAAATTAATTTTCGTCTAAGTATTAAGTTGTGTTCTATTACTTAATGACTAGGTCCAACTAATTGCTATTTGCTTTCGATTACTTCTGTCTAACTTTTGAATAAGCTGTCTATGAACTAGATATTTCATTTATCGTATAAGTCCGTGTAAGACACATATAGACGCGTATAGCATATACAAAATTTTAAAATTGATGTTAGGTTACAAAATAAAGCAATTAATGGTTTCTTTAAATGCTAAATAATTTAAAAAATTGCATCAAATAAATAATGTAATTTGATATTAATTTGAGTTATAAAATCAAAGACAATGTATAGGTAGTATATAAACTTAAGACCATATACATAGGTAATGGAGTAGCATAAAATATATGTGGGTGCAAGCAAGATATTGTAAAATATTGGATCACGCATGCACCATTAGCAGGAGTATGTATCTCAACTCACAAGTTGAACGGTTGTAGTACGAAGTAGAAACTAGCGTATAAGTAGTTTCCAGAAGTTGATAATTGACGTTTACGGTTGAGAATGAATGTAATGATCTTCTTGGTGCCCAAGACGAGCAGAGCCTCGGCCGGACCTACTTCTGCCCGTTATTTGCGGCTGCAACAATTTTATCACGAGGGGCGGCGCCACCACCCCACCCCACCCCACCCCTAAATTCGTTGTACGTATTAATTTGGAGATTCGTATAGTCCCTCAAACATATATTCCATTATCTTTTTTCTAGATGCTATAAATATAATTAAATAGTTTGGGATGGGTTTAAGTTCGATTCGAACAATAATTTGTTCAACTCAAATTAATATTTAAAATGAATTGAATTTAAGACTCAATTTTAAGTTTAATAAAATTTATTCAATTAAATAGTTGAGCTCTCTTGAGTTCGAATTAAAATAGTGAAAAATTAATTACGGTCGATTCCGAGTATACTAGTATTCGCTCATATTCAATCCGTTAATACTTTTACTTTCATTAATTAATTTTTATCTTTTTTCTAACTATCTAGTCTTAAATGTTATATTTAATTTGATAGAATAAAATAATATGTGAATAAAATGGGTGAATGCATGATAAGAAAAACAGAAGTGAAAGATAAAGATAACAAAATTACGAGAAGATTGTGAAAATAAAAAAAAATTATAAATTGCATGTAAAGTTTTGATTGTGATGGTCTTAATGGAATTGACAAACTCATCTAGAAAGGGGAATTAAAATTACACATAATTTTGTAAAAAATAACTTACATATAAATAATTTCTTTCAAAGAATGTAAAATTTATTCAATTATCATATTATTTTTTTATCGACGACATCTCTGCGACCACTAATACAATTCTAATTCGGTGCTCATCATGTAGGTCGATACTGACCTAATGAAACGTTCTTAGAAGTGTAGTGAGTTGAATTTCGAAGTGTAGTGGGTTGGGATGGGGCCGGAGGCTTCAACCCTCCTCTCTTAAATTGATTTTGAATAGAGGAAATTGAATAAAAGTGAGAATAAATTTAGTTCAAATATAATTATTAAATGAGATTATAAAATTTTATGATTTTTATGGACGATAACGATTAAATGAATCATTTATTTCATATATAATTTCGTTCAACGAATAAAAAGAATACACTATTTATTCTTTTTTCTTCATTATGTTTCTTTATTCCATTCATCCTTGTCACTTTTTTCACTAATATCTTTCACTAAATTTCACATAATTTTTTTTAACTATTTCACATTTCATTCTATTTTTCCAATCTAAACACAGGCTTAATTTTCTACATACACTTGTATTTGAAAAAGAATAACCTATTTGTAACTCTATTCGTTTTTAAGAAAATAGTTATACATAAATTCTTGACGTATCTTTATATTTAATTGAAGATTATATGTTTAAATAAAATTTTTTTTATCAAATTTGCTAAAAATATTTAATTAAAAATAAGATAAGAATACTGTATTAATAAATTTTTAAAAATATAATATTATACAAATATAACTCTCTTTTTAGAACGAATAGTTCTCGCTTCTTAAATGTAAATTTTCTTTTTGAAGAGAGAGAGTATATAACTTTCATTCTTTATGCTCCTATTAATCATATTTTTTTCATTTTAAAATATATGACGTTTAATATTTTACGCTTATTTTTAGATAAAATTTAATACATATATTAAATATTTTATTTTTTCAAAATAAAAATTAAAAACTAAAAATATATTAAATGAAGATGAATACGATATAAAAATTAAAATTTAATAAAATATTTAACATTTATTAAGTTTCACCTAAAATTATGTAAAAAAAATTAAACGTAATATATTTTGAAATGAAAGTAGTAATTCCTAAATGTACATACCGCGTATATACATATAAATAAATAAAATAATATATATATATATATATATATATATATATATATATAAAATTACAAATTGAATATTTGGAAACACTTTTATATACGTTGTAGTACGACGTACTTAGTACTGTTTCTTATACACGCTAGACATTATGTACTTAGTCCTCGGAGTACGTAGTACTGCGTTTAATTTCTATGTACGTCGAGGTACGATCCGGGTCTGCTTTGTTATGGTAATCGGTAAATGCGATATAAATATATAATATCATTGAATAATTTGGTTAAGTTATATATTTAATGGTACAATTCATAAATTAATCAAGAAAATAAACACCTATTTTGAATATTATTCAATGGAAAAAAATGTCATAATTTTCAAAAGTAATGGATATCCTGTTGATGAAAACACAATTTATTAATTTTTAGGTTGTTTGTTTGTAGGGCTGTGAACGGATTGAATTATTCGACTGTTTCATTTGACTCAGCTTGATTTGTTTAAAATTCATTTGACTCAGTTCGTGAAAATAAATGAATTGATATTGAGCATAATTTTTTGTTCGTTAAAGAATTTAGGTTCAACTTAACTCGACTCGAATTCGAAAAACTCAAGTAAACTCGACTAATTTATATTATTTGACTCGTGTTGGATTTGGTTTATCTCGTTCAAATAATTAAATAAATTTGATATTAAACATAAATTTTCATTCTTTAAATAAATATTGTTCTCAATAGGATGCATTTCAAAAAATACTAAGCTAACTAAACTTGATTAGTTTGACTACCTATCTAATCAACTACCTATTTATTTGTAACGACAAAACATGGTGAGCACCATGTTATTTAGTCATGTTTCATAATTAAAAAAATTAATACCGCAAAAATATGAGAAAAAAATTCCCACAAAATTATAGGTTGACATTATCTATAAGATTAAATGTTTGTTTCAATTTTGACAAATTACCCGTAAATAATACTCCGTAACATTTAATACAATATTAAAATTGGAAATATAAGACATTTTCATTTAATATATAGTCTTCTCAATATAGAATACAAATATAGAATCACAATTCTCAACAAGAATTGACAATTAAAATTAGTCAAGATGGCAAACTTACTAGCTCATATTATTTGCACAATTTATATTTAGTTGCTGGACTTAATACATTTTAATTAATGAGTCCGTTGTTGTAAATGATAGTATTGTAAAATAGCTAGTTTTAAAGCCTTGAAACTTGTTAGACGTCGGTCAATTTGAGATTTACTAGAGAGACTCGATAGGCTCTATTGTCCGCTAATTGTTTCAGTTTTTGCATGTTAAATGAATTTATTTGGCACTACTTGTAATAATGTGTAACCTGTAATATTTTTATTATATACATATACATATACATACATACATATATACATATACATACATATATATATATATATATAGATTACGAAAAATAGACTGCAACCTATTTTATAATTTTGGGTTGTAATAATTTTTCTTAAATTTTATGATGTTTTTAGAAATTCTAACCATATTGATTAAAATAACCTTAAAAATTAATAGAGTATACAAAATTTTATAAGTTTATATAATGTGCATCATAGTTTTTTAATGATGCAAATTTAAGAACTTTTCGTGAGTAAAATTTCGTAAAATTTTATATAATTACAAAAACTACTCTACGTATTACAAAAAACCATAAAAAATTGTATATTTTCATAATTTTGAATGTTCTATTCATCTTTATGGTTAAATTTCATAAAAACATTACAAAATATAAGAAAAAGTTACTATAGCCTATTTTTAAAAAATAGGTGCGGCCTATTTTTCGTTCCCATATATATATACACACACACATTAGATTTTTTAGTTTCACTGATCAATACATTTGTCTGTAAAATCCCTTTAACTCTTAGAAATATATTTGTAAGTAAAATACCTACATTTAACTCCTTAATTACTCTTTTCAAAGTATTTTGCTTTCTAAGAAAATTACGTTAATTTGAAGACAAGAGTATTAAAATGAATGAAAAATTATGCTCCTTATGTTTCACAAAAACAGACATTTGAATTTTCTGCAAATATGAAAGTTATATATTTGAACAGATTTACATCTACAAATTAATTTTCTTACGAATTCATTCCTAATTTTTAAAGTGATGATATGATAAAAAAATTATAATGATAAATTTAAAAATTAATAATATCACGAAATTTAGTAGTTAAAATATTAGTCACGGTCTTTCTAGAAAATCTTCGACAACAGCATATGAAAACAAATGGAGCAAATCTTTATTTAAGCAGAACTCATTTGGTAGAAGGATCGGTTATAAAATTTGGCAGTATATCAAATAATCTACTCATTTTCAAAATTATTTTTGCTAAAAAATTACAATAATTCAGACTTGCTATTCAGTGGATCCCACTGGAACTAGAAGATGATGATTATGCCTACCACCATTTCTCGATTCTTCATTTATTTCTTTAATTGTTATTTGAGCTGAAAGAGACAGTTTGATGTATTAAGGACCCTTGTAATATGATGATAATATTATTGGCATATTATTGTTTTTCTCTCTCTATTCTTAACAAATAAAATATTATTAAAAAATTCAACTATTTAATTTATAAAATTTTAAAATTAATATATATATATATATATATATATATATATATATATATTACATTGTCAAATTATGTTAAAATTGATATTTTCTTTTATTTTTTATGTACAATTAAAATTACATAAAATAAATATAATTTAAAATTATAATGTCAGTGAGAATTTTTTTTGAAAGAGTTGGTGAAGAGGAGCTAAACTCCATCTAATGCACAACGTAGTAAAAAGCATTAAGACAAGGGAGATAGTTACTCTCTTCTTCAAAATAATTGTCTTTTCAAATATTAACATCATATTACTCTCTTTCCTTTTCAATCAAGATAATTAATTTGATAATCCTTGATCTCCATCCCCGAAGAAGATTACTCCAACTGATATATAATATAATTTTTATAGAAGTTTACATGATATATGTAATTCATATAAAATGTATAATATTGTGTTAGGTCATTCACACTAATTTTTCTTAACAGATTCTTTATTTTATAGAATTAAACACAATTTTTATATATATACAAATTTTATTTATCTCATATACAATAAATTATCTACTATATAGTACACCATTATAAAAATAATAATATTTAAATTTTTATCATTTATATTTATTAATTTTTTAATTGATAGATAATATGCTATTATATATTAATATATTATAATATATATATATATATATATATATATCACATTTATATATAAAATAATTATAATATAATATGTTTTTTTCTGATGAGTATTGTAGAAGGGGGTTGAATATAATACTTTTAACTTTTCAAATTTTTTGCAAACAATAAACAAAATGAATGAATTGTATTCTATTGTAGTTTCTGTGCGTTAAAGATAAATAATATAATAGAAAACTTATGACAACACTGAAATTTCAAAACTAATAAACTTTATTAATCTCAAGATTTTTGCTACAACCTGATTTTTCAATCAATTACCTTTTCTGAAACAAGAGTTTCAGTTTATATTATAAGAGAGAAAAATTATGTATCTTTTCTGTGTATGTGTATCTTGTATCTCTCTCTTTCTTGATATAAAGAGGTTGTCTATTTATAGACATATTTATTGTTTAACACTCTTTCTTTACATTGAATCTTACAAGAATATATAATCAAAATTTGTTGCAGTAAAGATATGGAAAAGATTGGTTTTCGTTGATTCCAACTTTTTTTCAACACATTTTCATCTTTTTGTCTAGTCTTTCGTGTTGCAGACTTGTTAGAAATAAAAAAGTAGACAAAAAAGCACAATCACTTTTATTTTCTTGTTTCTGTAGCTCCGACATATCGTGCTTTCCTTTTGATACACGAAATTGGTAGACTTTGGTGATGGTAAAAAACAGACTTTAGCGTTGAGTTCGTTATTCATTGATGGTACTCACTTTGATACTAAGTCTTTTAACCATACTTTGACGCTAGGTTTTTATCCACTGATACCTAGCATTTTGGCGATAGTCTTTTTATCACCTGACGCTGAGTACTTTGGTAACAATTATTTTATCCCTTGATACTCGAACACTTTGCCTTTATATTTTATCCACTGATGATCAAAATTTTGGTGTTAGTGTAAATTACTCGACGACTTTGACAATGAATAATTTTGGGCTTACTTACCTTCAACAATAGAGAACTTCCTGATGACTTTAGCGTTGAAATTTTTTGTGCAGAGTTTGGCGACAACCAAACTGACTTTTGCAACAATTATTCTTAAAACTTCTTGAAGAATTCTAAATTTTTTTTGCCTGATCTTCAACTTTAATGACATAACAAATTCACAACAATTACATAACTGTGCTTTCAAATTTTACAAGACTCATTATGTTAAGTTATCTATTCCTAATTTACAAATAGACAATCACCTATACCCAACATAATATTAAAATATTAATACATATAGTTAATATATTATTGCATATTATAAATCATATTTTAATATATTGCAACATATAATATTAAAAAAACATTATTAATGTTAATGTAATATCAATATATTATATATTAGTATTATATATGATATATTATAATTAATATATGTATATATATATATATATATATATATATATATATATCTCACATTTACATATAATAATTACAATATAATATAATACAAATTACAGTAGTATATATATTAATATTTTGTACTAATATATTAATAATTAATCACTATAATATATGGCAAAAATATTTGATTTAAATAATATATTTGATTTAAATGTAAATAAAATATTACTTTTTATATTAAATTAATATATAATATATTAGTGTGTGTGTGTATATATATATATATATATATTGATATATGTAGTAAAGTAGAATTATAAAAAGAATATAAAATAGGATAAAATAATATTATAATTTTGATAAATGTGAATAGTGATACCATAGATTTAAAGATTTACTATTCACAATTATCAAAATAATTTTAGAATAGAAAAATTGATACAACTCAAATTTTTTTGCTTTGCATCAAAATTCTCTAAAATAAAGAATTTGATGGAGTTTCGGGAAACTGCTCCAAGTGCTCTTGTAACATTTTCTTTTGGGTGGGTTACAAGTGTATTTTAATATTTATATATTAATCTATACTTTTGCGCTTTCTCAGCTTATTGAGTAGATTATTTTAAAGTTTTTTTTGTTGTCTCATCAAATAAATTGTTCACACTTTTATAATTTAATACTTATTTTCTAAAATTACCTCTAATAATTATTAATGAGAGTAAGAATATTTAATAGAGAGAGAACAAATGATTAACTAGGAAACATCACGTAAAATTAATTTTGACATTTTATTTAAATTTACATAATAATTACTTAGTTATTGATTCCTTAATGAGTTAATTCCTTAAATAACCTATTCAAGGGGACGGAAAGAATATTCCTATAGTCAATATACTTATCTATTCCTTTTCCAAAAATAGAGAATAAAAAATTATTCCAAAAATAAAAAATTGTGCACTAACCGAGTCAATTAAGTTTGAACACTAAAATTGCATATTGCGTTTTCCCCAAGTCAATATCTTCTGATTTGATTTTAACATGACAACATAGTTAATTTAATATAGTCAAATCAATAAAGGGAATTATTAACTACGCAATTGTTTCTTCAAAACAAAAACTTATTAATCTTAAGCCTTACGTTATTTCAACTTAAATTTTAAATACATAGTATAAATTACGATACAAAATGGAGCAGAATGACAGAGAGGGTATAAATGGAAAATCAGACACTCGGTTTTAAAAGTCCAACCACATACTTTTTTCTATTCCATTAGCTCGTAAAATACAAAATCTAAGAAACCAGAAATATCTCATAATAAAATCCAACTGAAAGTTTTAATGAAGTTCATAGTACCATCAAATTGATACAGAATAAAGGCTATCTTAGGGTATTTTAGAGTGAAAACAACCAGCCAACTGACTGAAAAGACGCGTACATTCTGTTCAACTTGCAGCCTCTCTTAGTCCATTCTTCCCTTTAAGATCCTCTCAGTCACTTCAGTTGGTGTCCTGCCACAAAAAACCAAAACATATGCATAGATAATTGGTCGATAAAAGCGAAAGCTGAATCATTCCTAGACGCACTTAATTAGTGACAATACGCATTTGCAGAGGTTTATTGAGTCAAACGGTCCGAAGAATTCATACTAGTAATTGATTTAGGACGACGGAGCACTACAAAAACAACAAAATCTGCTCATGTTCATTCTTTGATTCACAAAAACCGGAAATGCCAACTATGCCTCAATAATGACGTGTCTAACTTAAAATTTTCAAAATTCAAAGAATGCAAAGTATGGAGTATTCTAAAAAAGTACAAGTATTTAAAGCTTTCATATGAAAAGTACGATTATTCTCAAGTGATGAAAAATTAGGCAAAAGGATGGAAGCGAAAAGAAGTGGCATGCGATGCACAAGGCTCCCACAAATAGCAGACAACTAACTGAAAATACAAAGACAAGGAAGCATTTACATTTGCACGAATTTACTTGAAATGCAAAGTAAAGCTAGTGTCCACTCATTGGACACTTGATGCTATAAGTTGCAAACTTGCAATCCTGCGGATGGATTCATATGACTTGACAACCTTCAGAAAAAATGGAAGACATACGAAACACACAAAACAAGTAGAAATCTGTAGACATTAGTCTTTAAACATTTTTCTTACAAAAAAAATCAAACACTCGGGTATTCCTTCAACATCAATTATTAGAAAAATCATCCTTTCCTCACAATAGTTTGCAGTATAAGCCCCACCGCTAACTGCATCTGCCAGAGAATAATTCATTAAAACTTTATAGTGATTATTGAATCTTTAGTCTGAGACTTCCATAAAAATGAGATGTTTTATAAGGTAAATAGATCATTCTACTTGCTTAAAGGACCCACAGGCATGTGAGAGCCATTTGACCACCATAGGATATTCAGAAATCAGACCATATAAGGATATAGCTGAGACTGATCTCAAGTGCCTCTTAAGTATTTCTGCAAATGAGTTGGTAACCTGAATTTCTCTACCTATATGTAATATACAAAACATTCCTAAGTTAACAAAGAATTGGTCTTGAACAACTTATTGCATGGGTTTCAATTAAACTAGAATATTCATACCCCTTGTGCTCCATTGTTCTTCCACGTTTAGTTGAAGCAAATTGTAATGGATAATCAAATTCAGGAAGTCTAAAATGCAGGCTGCGCGGTCGTCTAGGTGTTGGCGGCAGGGATGCTGCATATAATCAGCCTTGGTGCTTGGTTATGCGTTAGGATAGCGTGGTTATTATGTGGGCTACTCGGTTAGCAGTTTGTTTCATGTCTGGGCAGCTGACCCTTTTTTTCGCAGCAATTGAGTTGAAATGGCAAGAGAACCTAAATCTCGAAACTGCTCAGCACCTCAGCTACTTCAACTCCCTAATAGTTGAGAATGAAAGTTGTTGCTGATGAACGGTGAACAACACTTCCGTTCTTCATCAAATGACGGCTCTGTTCTTCTTCAAAAGTTCTAAGGCTCCTTGTATCCAAGCAAAGATGATGAAGAAATTGGCCCGAAATATGTTCATTTTATATTTTCAGAGGGTTCTTGAATCCTGAACATCTTCGAACGACTTTATTTTGACACAACTTTCAAAGGTCGCAGTTATTGACTTCATATGTCGGAACATCAAGGGAATTCGGGAGAGCTTTCACCGTGGTTTCTAATTCTTAATCATTACAAAACTCATGAACAAGTTTTATCATATTTTTGTTAGAATTATTTTAATGATGTAAAGTAAGGAACTAAAGAGTCAATATACAATTATTTTGTCCTATCATTCAAATGAAAGTACTTAGTTACTTACCTATTTAGCATTCGTAATATGTAATGTCAAACACTCCGGAGACTTCCTTATGGTAATAGAGTATTATAAATTAAATTAGCTTTTCTTTATTAGGAGATATATTGGGAGTTTTACTTGATGAGTGAATAGTAGGATCTCCTTACTAAGGTTATAATGTTGCATCATTTTTCAGATTATTATGAATTAAAAAAATATTGTAAGAGTATTGAGTTTGAACAGGCTTTTGATATGGAGTAGTAATTATCCTCTCATTGTCCCATTGGCCCCTAGGCGCTAGTCTTACATCACTCATGAGGAACACGAACCACGTGGAAATTATCGAATAAAAAGAAGCAATTTAAATAACATAAGAGAAAAGGTAAACAAACAAAATCTGAAGGTGATAGGCGAAAGATAGTCGCATATTTAGAGCCTTGTCTACATCTAGAGACAGGGCTATCTCTAAGAAGTGAATCAAATAAGATGTTTTTAAAAAGAGAACACTTGATGATCTCTGCTTTGAACGCCAATTTGAATCATCTACATATTTACAGAAGAATATGGCCATTTTAACCACAACAAAGTATATCCCAAATTTCACTCCATCAAAGATCTGAAAGATGTTGCCTCCCTCACATATTGAATTATTATAATACTGGCAAGACAGAAGTATATCAGTTCTACATAATGTCTGAGCGGTAGGAAAGGTGCATGTAAAATAACACTATTAGTCCATGATCTGATGACAACACTGGCATACTACTCTATAATGCATTAATGACAATTCATGAATGGTATTGTTCATTAAGGAACTCAGCGACTTCATATAATGAAATGCAAATTGCAAAGGAAGAAAAAAGGATGCACTGCAACACTTACACAACATATATGTGGCCTCCCCAACCACTCAGACAATCACGATCGACGGATGATAGCAATGCTTGTGAAATAGTCTCGAACAATTCTTCAGCTTCCTGAAAGACAGTTGGATTCAAATTGTTAACATGTTAATCCATATATATATATATATATATATAGTGTGTGTGTGTGTGTGAGAGAGAGAGAGAGAGAGAGAGAGAGAGGGAAAGACTTTTTGGGAGGGGAGGGGGTGGAGGATAATATGCTGACCGAAAGAGCACAGAGAACTGATAGTTCTACGCAAGACCAATCAAACTATTCATTTTAGTAGGATCAGATATACTTCTACATAACGATCACCGCCTTCTAATGAGATACATACCTATTTAAGTCTTGTACTGAATGGATGGCTAAAGATGCAAATGGGAATGGGCATATAGATAATGAGTTGTAATATTTGATAGATGAGGATTGTAATAAAATAAAAGAAGATGATAATAATGACGAAGACGACGAAGAAGACAAATTTGAACTACTAGTACATGGTACGTTCGGAGTAAAGAAAGAATCAATTAACAAAAATAAAAAAGAAAAGATACAACAATCACTCTACTAACCAACAACTTTCCTCCTACAATATTCCTCATAATTCCCTCATTCACCGTATGTGCTCCTTAGCAATGGAACTATATAACGCAATTTAGAAAAAGGAGGAAAGTACATAACCAATGAGAATTTGATCTGCAGTTACAAGAGGTATCTTCCTCGTAATTCAACACATGCAAGGAGTAACGAACATATAGATGCTCTGGCGTGCAGACAAAGAAAAAGCAAATGAAAAATTATTGGTTAATTTTTAGTCTTTATTTCCTAGGTTCACATTATGTGTGTGTGTCTGTGTGTGTATAGGCTTTAGGGAGGTGAGTACATACAAAGTCCTCAAATCCCATTCAAATATGGGGGCTACAAAAATGTAAATTTGATATTCTCTAGTGTAAAAATAGGGACTTTGTAACAAATTCCCCCACACCTCCCCTCCCTTTATTATCTATGCACAGGAAAAATAAATAAGCTATAGCTCATTTTTGTAATTGTACCCACTCGTGTTATGCGTTGATCTCCGATGTATTCAAGAAAAATCTAACCATATGGAACAAAAATGCATACAAAACAATACTATAAAGAATTTTTTCAAACTCATTTACATAGCGTTTATAATCATTTTAAAATTAATATATCTTAACCCTTGAAAATCTAGAAATTTTACATGGTTAAAAAAACCATGTTATGCAGCACAAAAAGATGGAAAATTTTATGTAGCCCTCTTTTTATTCTTATATTTATATTCTTTCAATCCGTACAGTGAGATTTTCTAAATAGATATTGGATTCATAAATATAAATTTAGTGGGTAGGATATGAAGATGAGCTACTGCTCAATTCTCTTAATCTCTCTCTCTCTCTCTCTCTCTCTCTCTATATATATATATATATATATATATATATAATGTAGTAGTTTGAAGTTAGTTTCACATATTGATAAGAAATAAGAAAATAACAATATCACTAGTATCTATGGACTCAATATGCCAAAAGCTACGGGATATAAGGTGAAGCTAATAAAGGTCTTAATGATATACAAATCCACTCATTAACTTATACATCTCTCTAGGAAATGTAGGAAGGGCTTGATAACAACTCGGATAAATATTACACAAAAATACCAACATACTATCTTAAGGCTTTTCGCAAATGTATGTAAAAGTTTGTCCTACAAGATCCCGTTAATTTGATTCAAACAATAAACCGTATGGAAATCAAAGATTTACCATGTCAGGCTTGAACATTGACTCACAGGCTCCATAAAGCGACTCTGAGGCAGTACCAGCAACAACAAAATCTTTTGCAAGCTCCCTGAATGTTTGCATTATGTATAAATTACGTTATAAATGTCAAGTTCATAATTAGAATTGAACCTGCAGAAAACTTAATGTACAAGAGTAGGTTCCAAGTCAACCAACTATTGTGTACACCATGCCACATATAATTAGCAATGTTCAAAAGCTGAACGGCTATAATTTCATTTAACCAAATTTGGTTTATTGCACACACATTAATGGACACATGTAAATCATGATCCATTACAGGTATTAGAGCATCTGATAATCAGGAAACATGAGCTTTTTGCACAAGAGATGACGGAAAAACTGAATCACTTTAAAAAGAAATATTGTTCCTCTCAGATATTCAGCTCAGGGACCACCTGAATAACCGAGTTTTCTCAAATCAGTGAACAAACAAATGCAAGAGTTCAATTAACCATTATATGTAGAACACAATACCACTGACAAAAATCTTGCACCAACCAGGAGAATATTACACTACAATGAGAATTGTTCTTCATCAACATTATACTAAGATCAAATTGTTCTTCATGAATACTGTGTACATTGAAGCTGCTGAGATTTTTAACATTAATATATGTTGGAGGTTATATGTTCAACTGAACGAGGGGTATATAATCAGAGAAAATCTACATACTTGGCACCAATAGAATCCATCGTGCAAATGAACGGCTTGTCATCATCTCCCAATCCAGCAATCACAGGCTGGCAGAAATATGGACCAAACCTACACCATTGAACATGTGTGCTCATGTCATATGATCAGTACTGTGAATCTAACATTATGTTCTTATCATATATATACCCATAGATATATAGTTATATAAAGACAGATTTATAGGTATATAAATAGTTCTGGGTATATAACTACTAAGGTGAAAAAACAGACTATCGGAAACCATCAGTTCCAAAAATCCAAATTCAAAGAATCATGTAAATAAGTGAATAAAAGTAAATAAAATCTCATGCCATGAAGAGTATTCCATAATTAAACCTTAGCAGAAATTATTGACTGGCCCCCTCCAGCACAGCAATTACCATAAACAGAAATAGATAAGATAAATGTGTATGATGAAGAGAATTTAACCAACCTTTTCTCATAAAGAATAGCAGATACAAGGCTAGCGAAAGTTTCAGGCTTCATATCCCTCTCCTCTCGAAGCTTGTATAGCTTGTGCCTAAAGAAAAGCCGTTGATACCTTGGAAAACATCAAAAGACAAAGTCACAATCAACTCTGTCTAGATACACATTATCAATACCAATTTATTTATTTTTATATAAACTCAATAAAGAAATTCTGCAACAGGGCTTCTTAAGATGTTAATTTTTCAGCTTTCCAATTTTACCGTATGAATAAAATTTTCAACTTAGATCACGTCAAGATCTAGGTTATTGATCCTGCCCTTGAGATCAGATAGAGAAAGTTAAAGCGAATAGAGATTAGAAGAGAATAAACATTAGGTGAGGAAACAGAAGAATCAGCAAGGAGGAGAGAAATTAGAAGAATGGAGACTAGAGAAAATCAGTGCGAGAGAGAGAGGTTGACCATCACAAATCTGTGACTCTCAGCTCTTCATACAGAACTATGCAAAACTAAAAATATCATAGTCTCAACTACTAAGTGGACTTACATCAACAATAACTAGCATGTTAGTGATTGGACTGCCTTGCACAGTAATACTCAAACAGATGCAACGAAATTACTTACGTAATTGACTGCCTAATCAACACTCATGACTCATCACATGTAAACCCTTCTAATAAACATGCACAAAATTAGAAAAGATTATCAATTAGCAAGAGAAGAGTCATTAGCATCTCCAATAGAAAATCTGACAATGTCATGCGACACCTCTACTGTTGTGATCAACAATACTTGAAGAAGTTACGAATAGATATGTACATACATTAATAAGAACATGGAAAGCTACACAAATCTGTAATTTCTCATGCCAAGACGCTCTCCAGCCATTTTTATCTAAAATAATTCCAGTAACAGCTAAAAATCTAAAGAATAAATAAATAAAAAAATTACAACAATGTATAAAACGTGTAGATGCAGGTGACCACACAGAAAATCATTAAAATTTCAATACCAATGTAGCAATATCATTGATCAGATGGCAACTGAAATCATTCATTTCCATTGTTCTTTTCCCCCCTCCAGAATGGGTGGTTAATTTTTAAATACTGAAGGTTGCTTGAGATGTTATACTACATCAAACGAGATTGTAAGATCATCTTTGTACAAAATCAGTTACTAAGCCTAACCCACTTTCTTTCATCTATAAACGGACAGATACAAAAGATACACAAATTAAAGAGGCAAAAATACTCACAAAGTTTGAGTATCGGAGCCGAGACCAGATAGGCCAAGGAAGAGTTTATCATGAATTTTGTGAATCCTCTTAAAATCAGTAGCAATAGTCTGAAGCTGAACTCCAAGTCGACGATCACTAGCAATGGCGAAGCAATTCTTGCCAACCATAGCCACTAGGGCACTTCCATTGTACTCAAAGATCTATACAACAATCAAAAGCCCAACTCAAAATCATGTTTTCCAATCCAAATCCCTAAAATCTTAGGGTTTAACATTACGAAACAAGAGAGATAATAAGATGCACGTACCTATACACAAACGATTACAAAAACACACTCAGAAACAAAGTAGATGAAGAAAAAACTTACCGACATTGAGATTTTGTGATGGATTGAAACAAGTTAGTAGAGACGATGAAGAAGTGAGACCAGTTTTTGTAAATGTCTCTGCTTTTTGGGGAAGAAACAATTTTTCGTGCTACCTTTGGCTTGGGCCATACTCCATGAGCGACTTTGTGTGGGGGAGGTCGGGTCAACCCGTTTGTCTGGTGGTCTGCCCATTGGAGGTTTTAATAAATTGGAAATACATTTGTTCTTTCCAATAATTTTTTTCGAAATATTATGTTCAATTCTTTTGGTTACTTTTAATATCGTCTTTTATTTTTCAAATTTGATAATAATAATTAATTTTTACATTTCAATGTAGTAACATCTAAGTACTAGAGAGTTGCAATTTATTGTTGCACTTACCATTTCATTTTTTTAATTATTTCTTTAATAAAGAAAACCAACAAAAAGAATAGCTTTGACTTGTTATTCAATATATATATATATATATATATTTTTTTTTTTAATTTTTGGCCTAAATGAGATAAAACAACTTCAATTTTTGCCTAAATGAAAAACTTTTTATTTTTAAACAGTTAGAATAGCCCAAATCATAGCAGGCCATAAGCTAAAATAATTCAATATGTGATCCATGTTTTGATATTGCACAAGCTAGTATAATAATTTGATGGGCACTCCAACTGGTGCCTTTTTTGAAGTGTTATTACTATTTGCACCACTGCTACAATCTTACAATAATATCAAGGGCCAATTAGTTTAAAGTTTGAAACTCAACCATCAAATACCCACCAAATATTATCAATTCACAAATCAAATTGGTTTTAGTCATCACATAATCAAAATTCAACAAGTGTTATCGTAACATTATTTTCGGTCATGTCTTATTTTTTAGTGACCCAAAACAAGAGAACTCTATAATAGCCACTTAATAAAATACAAGTAATTCTTGATAATATTTGGTCATCTTGAATGCCCAAAGTCAAACTTGAATTACGGAACTGGATTACCTATGCCCTTTACCACATTATTAAGTATTAACTAATAATAATAGTTACTATAATAACCATAATTTTTACTATTAATTATTGTAATATTAAAAATATTAATAATATTTTTAAATAATAGTATTAGTAGGAATATAACTTATTATGAATTATAATAATATTCAAATTTTCTTCTCAAACTCTTTCTTTATACCTTTTCTTCTCCCAAGTATTTTCTTCTAAATTTCATTAGAATAATACACTTTATTAGGCACTTTTAGAAGGAAGGAAGTGTGACAATTTACACGCCGAAAGTATGTCTCTCTTGAGACTTTTTTTCACATTTTCAATTCTGCTAGATAAAAGAAAAAAAAGGATTATATATAGTATTTATTTGCAAGGTTATTTTGGAGCAATTAACATAATAGTAGCTAAGTCTTATATCATCCAAATGTATAATTTTACAAAGAAATTAATCTGAACGAAGGAATTAATTGCACGAGTATACATGTTTTAATATTTAGTTAATTAGACCATTTGAGATAAATTAACATTTATCAGAAGAAAGAACGAAGTGTAAGAAAGTAGAGACCGTGACTTGTAATTTATGTACCTAAACTTGTTGTCTCTATTTTATTTTCTGTTTAGCTTTGGTTTTAACGCACACGAAATTCTCAACATTTATATAAAAAGAAAATAACAAGAAAGAACGAAAGAAATTGAGAGTAAAATTTTAAAAAAGAACTAAACAAATGTTTAGATGTATCTAACAAACTATGATTCTCACTTCCTTTCAAGTGATGGGTACTTGAGTATAAAACAAGTCACAACTGTCACAGAAATTTCATGTGAATTTTTGAAAAAAGTGTTCATAAAAAGAATTTGTTACAAAGAAATTTAAAAGAATTTGTTACACCGATATAATCGTCCAACTCTATGCAAAAGACAGCTTGACGTGTCTAACATTCTTCTTGCCTTGTCTTCTACACTTGCATACATTTCATGTTTCTTTTTCATTTTTATATCTCACTTACCTCATCCATAATACATAATAAATTACCACTAAAGGAAAATATAAATTGTTTTGCAAAATGTTTTGAATTTTAAGGTAGAATTAAACTGATGATTGATGTGTATTCTAGAACAGATTGAGGTCCAAGTTTTCTTGTTGTAGCTTGACTTATGGACAAAGTTATATTGCAAAAAACATGGCTTGTATTAAGCCAAAACTTTATGTATAATCCATTTCAACATCATCAATTTTTATTTGTTATTTCCTTAGTTTCTAAATTTGGTCACTGTTTCTCTTATACCAAAAAAAAAAAAAAAAAAGAGAGAGGAAAAATTGGTGATTGCTTGTTGCAACCTAGATACAAACTTATATATGCGAGGATGGGTAAAGAAAACATTCTAGAGAGATAGAAAGAGTGTATATATAACACAAGCTTACACGCACATATTTTTTAATCGTCAAAATCACTCTTAATATTATTTAAATTAATTTATCATTTTTAATATTATTTGAATATGTCGAAACAAAAATACTCCTACTATTTAATAAGTTAATCCATATCTATGCACGCATATAATATAATTTATGACTACCGCGTTAGAAATTACACGTTTGCTTATTTTATAGAGTTGAACAAATTTTTAAAATTTTTAAAGACCTCTGTTTTTATACGAAGTAGATGTGTTAGTTTAGTTAACACTAATCATAAATCATCTGTAGTATATATATATATATATATAGTGACACCCCAATACTTAGGTACACATACCCCATTCAATTCAGTTACTTTTTTCAAGATATTACAACCTATAAGTAAGAGAAGATCTCTCTATATATAAATACACAAACATCCTTGGCAATTTCAATCGTAGCTTTCTGTTGGAATTGTCATTCCATAAAAGAAACACCTATAAGGATTAGGACAAATATTATTAAAGAGTACGTAGGTAGAGAAAGATGGTGATGAGAAGATAAATAAGAGTAAGTAGAACAAAAGAAAGAAATAAACTCAATCAACATATGGCTGGGTTAGCGTATTGGATTGGCTTAGTAGTGGTGGCAGTGGTCGCCGGCACCACCGTTCATGGAGGAGGACAAAACGGCGACGTTACATATGATGGAAGATCACTCATCATTAATGGACAGAGAAAGATTTTATTTTCAGGCTCAATTCATTATCCTCGGAGTACTCCTGATGTACGTAAAATACAATTCCTTCTCTTCTCTTGATATATACATGCATAATGGTTATGTATGTCATACACTTTGTTATTTAAAATAACAGATATTTTAAATATATATAAAACCATTATGCATAACCATGAATGACATACATAACCATTATGCATGTAATATATATATATATAGAAGTGCTCTCCGAACCAAGCTAGATAGTCTCCTATCACTAGGTAATATATATATATATATATATATATATGTATATGTATATATACATATATGTATATCTATATGTATGTATATATATATATGTATGTATGTATATATATATGTATCTATATATATATGTATGTATGTATATATATATGTATGTATGTATATATATGTATGTATGTATATATATATGTATGTATATATATATATATATATGTATATATATATGTATATATATATATATATATATATAACAAAGTTTTAACAATCAAGACACTACCCTCAAATCTTTGATAATTAATTAAACTGTTTAATCTGAAGTTTTCTATGTTGTCATTTAAATATAAAAAATAAATAAATTGTATGGATCTCTACAATTAATTGAACTATAGGAAGAGTTTTATTTTTGAGGCTAGAACAACTAATATTTATCATCAATAATTGGGGAAGTTTTCTGCCTTAAATCAAAAAGGACAACAGAAATTAATATCAATAAAAAATGTCATTCACAAGGTTATGAGTTGTATTAGAAATTACAATATCTGTTAATTTCAAAACCTTAACAGTGTCTTATGATGTTTGAAAATTAGTGTCTCAGAAATTAATTATAAAAATTCAAAACGTATTTTTTTTTTTATAAAACAGAAAAAAAATATCACTGAATTCTCATCTTCAGGGGGAAAGTAGGGTGTTCGTTTGGTTCAAGTGCTTATTTCACGTGACGTAAATCGTAATGCAGCCCAATGATTTTATGTTGTAGTTAACCATACCTATCTCTTGTAAAGGTAGGTAAGTCATTCGATTACCATTTTCTAATTAATTTTTTTTAAAAAAAGAAAAGGTTCTTTTTGAATTTTTAACGTCACAAAAAATAAAGATATCAGCTTATATATTATTATTACTCTTTATATAAAATACACTTGCAATTATATTCCCTAAAATATACTTGCAATTAATACTCCCTCCATTAAAAAAAAGCAACATTTCAAAATATTATCTAATACTTTTGCGAAAGTTTGTGATTGAAATATGATTTTAATTTGATTAATTTCGATTGGAAAACCATTAGTATTACAAAATTCATTAAAATTCTAACAAAATAAACTCTTTATTATACTAAAATATTGTTAAACTATTGATACATTTAAAATTTTAAGATTTTGCAACTTAGTATAAACAAAATAAATTGTTAATCTTTTTCTCGAACCTAGGAGTAATGATTTTCATAACAATTAACGTACACGTGAATTCGATTTTGAAATAAGATAATGCTACGTTAATTGCAATATATCTTGCATATGGCAGACATTGGAATAGCCGGATTGAAAATAAAATCATTTATATTTAATACAATGTAATAGTATCACTCTAGTAATGAATCAAGGATTACAATAATCAATTATAGATATATACAAGAATATACAACTACGATATTCCTGCACTAAATTAACATATATAAGATAATATCTATCAAGTACTCCGTATTAATTATAAAAATCAATATATAATATATTTTACAAGTTTTTATGAAGTGAAACAGTTTACAAATTATCAAACAATAATTTCCTTCAATTACTTTCAAAATTCCAGGATTATGCAATATTACTGTTGTACAGTAAATAAACGGAAATAGAAATGGCCAGGAAACGACCTTATTTTTATTAAAATCTCAACTTCGATTGTGTTTGGTGGGGGTGGGGTGACGTGGGGTGGAGGGAGTGAGAACATATCAATATTGAAAAAAAGGGTAGTGGATACGTACATTAAAGAATATCGTCTAATGTTTAAATGAAATTTAATTAAAATTAGTTAAGATTAATCAAAAATACGGAAAATAATAAAATAGTTGATAGATTAAATTATGCCTTAGACGATAGAATATCGGAGGAAGAGATTCCACGACAGTAGAAAATATAGGACGATTTAAGCAACAAAAATGGGGACAATACCTCAAGGACGTATGACATTATGACACATTACTTTCTGTTTTTGCCACCTATTAATTTAGAGGCATATAACACATGGATGGAATACATAACGTCACAAACACTTATGTGGAGAAAAGGTGCCTCAGACAAGAAAAAGAGTCAAGAAAGGTCGTGAAATAGTTATCTAACTCAATGGAGTTGTAATATACTATCCTCCTTTCTAAAATCAAAACATACACTTTGATTTTTGTTTTTTTTAATGTAATGACGAAATATTAAATTTTAAAATTATTGTAATGAATGAAAGTTCGAGATATAAATTATATTGTGATTAGATGTTCTTGTTATAAACCATAAAATAACAATAATTGAATTAAATAAAACATATCTATAATTAAATTGATATTAAAGTCTAATATGTCGTTGTTTGATTTAAAAAATCAAAATATATTTATAATTTTAAACGAAGGAAATATTATATTTGGATTGCATAAATGAAAAATGAAGGACAGGACAGAACAGTAGTAAACTAGAAAAATAAATATGGAAGATAAAAGTTATTACGAGTTGGAGTGAGCCATTCTTACTCTATAAAGATAGTAAGCTTAGCAATTTGCATCGTTCAATTAAAAAACGGCCAGCTATTCTATTTGTTGTTTTATGTTATATTACATTTGTTATACCATACCGCATGCATTGTAATGTTTTCATATGCTATTCTACTCCCATTGGAAGTGTCCCTTTGGGTTTTGATAACAAGGGAAACAATAGAACACTTGGCAACCCGATAAAAAATATTAAATCGAAATATCAGTTGGAACAGCAGAGTCGGATTGTTACCTACCCGTTTCTTTATTTTTCTTATTTCATTTTCTTATCGTTCCGTTTGCAAAAAGGACTTTTGTGATGTATCAGTTGAGCACAGGTAGACAGTTCAGGTTCAAGTTCTTGGTTTTGATCTGTCAGTGAAACATGGCTATGAGTTTTAGACTATTACTTTATACACATTGCAGTGATGGGTGTGCTTGTTTGTATTCCAGTTGTAGTAATAGTTGGAGAATGTAAGCTGTAGTAGTCTTCATTAATGGCATGAATTTGTCAATTCTGGCAGATGTGGCCATCGTTGATATCCAAAGCCAAAGAAGGAGGTTTACATGTTATACAGACCTATGTGTTCTGGAACCTCCATGAACCTCAACGCGGACGGGTAATCTTCAAACACCCCCGCCCCAAACACACTGCCAAATGGGGACTACGGAATTCTTATTTTGTTTGACTTGCAGTATGATTTCAGCGGAAGGCGTGATTTAGTAAGGTTTATAAAGGAAATTCAAATACAAGGACTATACGCAAGCCTCCGGATAGGACCCTTCATAGAGGGTGAATGGACTTATGGGTAATAGATTTGTGTCTATGACCAGATGAAATACTAGAATATATGCCAAGCATTTACTTGCAAACCACTAAATATGTTGGTTTCCTTTTGCAGAGGTCTACCATTTTGGTTGCATGATATACCAGGCATTGTTTATCGGTCTGACAACGAACCCTTTAAGGTATCATCTGGTTATAACAATATGGTATATGTTGGCACAAGAAATGTTGCAAGTACAGAGATTAGAATTTTTCTTATTTTGGATTGTGTTTATTGCAGCTTCACATGCAGAACTTCACAACAAAAATAGTGAACATGATGAAGTCAGAGGGATTATATGCTTCCCAAGGAGGACCTATCATATTATCACAGGTTCAAACAATGAGAAAGTCCTTAAATCGTTTGTCTTCAATTTACTATTTATGACTAAAGAAAATGAAGTACATGTAGATTGAAAACGAGTACCAACATATAGAATCATCATTTCATGAGAAAGGACCGCCTTACGTTCGTTGGGCCGCAGAAATGGCTGTGGGACTCCAGACTGGTGTTCCATGGATGATGTGCAAGCAAGACGATGCTCCTGATCCAGTGGTTAGTTTCGTTCGTTTCTGCTACGTCGGATTAATAACAAACAATATCAATGTTGGTAAACATGAACAACCTCATGTATATGCTCTCACATATGTCAGATATAGTTCATTTTTAACATACGAAATTACCAAACAAGAAGTAACACCAAATTTCTGAATAACATCGTATTTAATGAATAAAACTGTTACATGCTCCCCTGGGTTTGAGCCATCTCAGGAGCTAAGACAATTATGTTCTTTGAGCTGCAGATAAATACGTGCAATGGTATGAGGTGCGGACAAACGTTTGTGGGACCTAATTCACCGAATAAGCCCTCAGTCTGGACAGAAAATTGGACATCTTTGTAAGCTTAAATGAAGTTTTAAGTGTTTTAACTCAAAACATTTTAGATAACAAAGTTTTCTTTATATTAATGTGAAGCTATCAAGTATATGGTGGAGACCCTAATATCAGACCAGCTGAGGACATTGCATTTCATGTTGCCTTATTCATTGCAAGGAAGAACGGAAGCTTCATAAATTATTATATGGTATAAGTCGTATAACTATCTCAATTAATTACCAAACAGAAGGATTTAGGTATTTCATTCTGCCATAACGTGTAACATGGCACATCTACTACCTCATATAGAGGTTATTTAACTGCATGCATCTAGTCAGGCTAATACTTTATTATAGTTCTGGACAATGACACGATTCGATCCATTTGCCAACAAAGTCTGGTTCAGTTTTCGTGAACAAAAGTTTCAATGAACAACCGGATCTTGAACAAATGATTCTCACCATTAAGAAACATCAGCTTGGCTTGGCTTGTTTGGCATTCTTGCAAGCTCAAGCTTGACATCCCTAGCTCGACCTATCTAGTGTACAGCCCTACTTTAACATCATTGTCTTCTATTTCTATTTCAATTCACAAAGTGCCAAAAAATAAGATGAAGAAGGAAGATAATGCTTTAAAGAGCGAGATGTCATGCCCCACCAGCTCCACTCCCTAACTGCTTTGTTAATACAACTGTCTCCTATCTTGTATACTCTTCCCGTACTATCTTATAAACTGAAAAAAAAAAAAACAACGAACCAAGCCGATTGACTTTTCAACTCGTTTGAAGCTCGTATAGTGGTATTTTTTCTTAGTTATGGAAAAAAAGCTTGGCTGACCTACGCTCGTTTATCAAAACTTGAGTAAGCTCGACTAATAGTATAAAGCTTGCATTCAGCTTGGCTTGTTTATCTAAGCTTGAGTAAGCTCGACTAATTCATAGTATAGAGCTTCTTTTGGCTCAACTCAACTCGATTACTTACTTGAGCCAATACCAGACACAATATTTTATCTTAAGCAAAATTTGTTCAGCTCGTCTAGTGTTGATTATTAAGAAAATATTGTTCAGCTCAGCTTAGCTCGACTATCAGAGATGTGCGCCTAAACTCGACTCCTCTACATCTCTACACATACCCAAATACACATCTATACATCCACATATCTAATGGAAGATGAGAAAAGTCGTTATACTTCAAATTCAGCAGTACGGTGTATCAATATCTCTTTTTGTATGTAACAGTTTTTTATTCTATAAATATTCATATGCTAATTAAAATGTCTCTATGAAACGAGAGTTACGAGTAATATATATTAACATGGTATTTTTTATTGTAGTATCATGGAGGAACCAATTTCGAAAGAACAGGAGCAGAATATATGATAACAAGTTACTATGACCAAGCTCCTCTTGATGAGTACGGTATGCATCACAAAAATGTACCATAGTGCAATACCATATGTATTATTAAAGAAAATAAATAAATTAACTCTATATCAATTCTAAATTTAGGTTTGCTAAGGCAACCAAAATGGGGTCATCTCAGGGAATTACATGCAGCAATAAACCTAAGTTCTGATAACATAATTTCTGGAGCACCAATTAATTTATCTTTGGGTCCTGCACAAGAAGTAAGGCATATGTAAAATCTCAACTTTATGGTCAGTTCAAGCATTTCATTTAACATCCATACTTCGATGATATTTCTGATTGCAAAAATTTATATGAAACAGGCTTACGTGTTCCAGGGAAAATCAGGACAGTGTGCAGCTTTTCTTATAAACTCTAATAATAGAGATGATGTCCTAGTGCAGTTTCGGGATTCTTCATATCAGTTGCCAGCAAAATCAATAAGCATCTTACCTGACTGCAAAACAGTAGTATTTAATACCGCGAAGGCATGTTACATGTCAAGGAAATTGTATAAACAAACAGACTTTGTAAGCAATTTTCATAATCTTCCATTTACTCAATTTTAACAGGTAAGCACACAGTTCAATACACGATCAATGAGACCAAGCCTGAAGTTAGATTCACCTGAAAAATGGGAAGTGTCCAGTGAAGCTATTCCTCAATATGATGACACCTTAGTGAGAGATAATAAGTTGTTGGAGCACATGAATACAACAAAAGATGCATCTGACTATCTTTGGTACACTTTCAGGTAAACTGAAGTGTGTGCACTCGTGCGTGCGCGCGCACGCGTAATTTCTAATGAAAAGGAGTACCACCTAGTAAAATTGGCCTTTAATTGAGGGAACTCCCTAGAAGAAACATAGCTATCACATTTTCTCTTTCTCACCGGTATTTAACCTTTAAGTTGTGTCAACTATAACATCAATCTGGTCCTTGACAAATTTTTAAAATTCTTTCATTATGCATTTATAAATTTTAGAGGTTACAAGTAAATGTTATACACACACATTATGTTCATAAAACAACTTTCTTTTGAAAACATAAGTGTAGTTCTTAGATTACTTTAATCAACTAACAACTGCTATAATGACAGGCTTCAGCAAAATACTTCTGATGCTCAGCCTTTACTCAGTGTGAACTCTCTTGGACATGTTTTACACGTATTTGTTAATGGAGCGCTTGTAGGTAGGCTTTACTTTTCCGATCTTGGCCATTCTTGTTTATAATATCATGGATAAAACTCATATAAATGATCATTATTGGACATTTCAGCAAAATGGGTGCCGAAAAGACTTAGTTGACAAGCTGAATTAAATTTCACTTAAATATAATTAAATCCTCCTGGTAATAACAATTTAATTATGAAAAATGAAATTATTAGGCACCTCCTCCGGTATTTGTCCTCTGTCCAGTTTAATTTATATATAAATCAAGAACACTTCACCAGATACATATGCATATCTGACAGCTAACACATAATTTTGCTCCATCCTATTGTCGCATCTGTGCCTGATAAACTGAAAATCAATATTGAAAAGAGGAAAAGAAAAACAGTTGTATTCAATTTCTAGGAAATTCACACGAGCCAAGAAACACAGGCACGTGGACTGGCTCCATGGCATGTGGTATAACATATCAAATGAAAATCACAGGAACATATCTTACCAACTTCAAGGGATACCCACACAAAACAATCAGAAATGCATGGTAAAGATTTCCCCCAGCCTTTCTTATAACAAAAATATCACATTAAAGAAGTGAAACCCATAAAATACTCCATATTGACATTCAGCTATAATATCTTAATCACTAGAACTAACTCTACTTAATTCCAGTTTCTAGGAGCTAAAATTCTAAATTACCAGAACTTGAAGTCTTAAACCCCATCAACTCTCATCCACATTGGAAACCATCACTGCAAGCTACAAGTATGACAAAGTAGCTACATGCTTCTGTGCAAACATATTTAAGGATACAGCGACCAGAATTTGATAAGAATATTTACATGTTTGTTTGTTTGTGCACCCGTGTATCTTCCTAAATCAGTCAAGATAAATGAAATTAAAGTAAAAGGTATCTACTTGCTCATTTGAAATCTAGAGAAGAAACAAAAGCCAATAAGAGTACCAAACTAAGAAGTTTCAGCAAATACCTTTTCCAATCAGTCCATACCTCCTCCATCTTGCAAGCTATTGTCCCAGAAACCATTCTGCGATAGTGGTAGCCAATCAAGGTTAATATTTGTATTTGATGGCTAAAAATGACAACGTATTACTTTGATAGTTTGATCATTTCCACTGATTTATTCATCTTTTTAAAGAGGATTCAGGATTCCCCAGCACTACAGAAGAGTTTTCTGCAGTTATTACATTTCATACTTTTCCTTTCCCATGACAATGAAACAATGAAAATCACATCTATAATTGTATCTTTGCTCATTGCACTCGATCAATTCCCTGAGGTCCAAAATTAAGTTCCAATTAAATCACTTGTCCTCCATATTAGTCTTCACTTCCTGCTAAACAAATTTCTTATTTTCGGCGTATTTATATTGCTAGAAAACTAGTGTTTTAAGTACCCATATAGGAAAGAAACTGAACAAAGTTCTTTCTTATGTTCCTTCTAAGTTCGGAAATTACTCAATCAAACTCCTTTGCTGATCTCTTGCGCTCACTTCCTGCTCAGAAGAACTCTTAGCAGGGTATTTAATTTGATTTTTTTGCTTTCCAAAAGCGTGTTTTCCTTAACTATTGAACTTCTCGTTTTGTTTATCTTCAAGGTTCTGCACACGGAGCTCACAGACAGTCGAATTTTACTCTGGAGAGCAATATACAGTTAACTAATGGAATGAATAACATATCCATGCTAAGCGTGATGGTTGGATTGCCGGTACAAGCCAATTTTATTTTAGTTACTTTCTAGTAGTTACTTGCTAATGCATTATTTTTGTTGAAGCATACTATTTTTAACTTACATAAACTAGCAATACATGCTCCCTCCCTCCCTCCGTCACACACACACAAACTTTTGCTTTTTCAAAAGAACTACATTCCTTACCTCTTCCTTGAAAAATTGCTTCAGCTGGATGAGCTTCAAAGTATTAGAGCCAAGCCAACAAATCCATTCTGATGCAGCGGAATTGGTTTGATTGGATTTAACGCCCCAATCACTCTCATCATATATTCTTTTTATCAATCACTTATCACATTCATTGTATTAATCATATATTCTTTGGATCATCATATGGAAACAATTTTGTTACTAACATACATGAATGATGAGTGTAATTTTTTCTCCATGAAAACACTATTAATCACTTAATTCTGAGTTATGAAGGATTCGGGGGCACACATGGAGCGTAGGATTGCTGGAGTACAAAGTGTGAGTGTTCAAGGCAAAAAACAAACTGAAAGCTACAGAGACTACTCTTGGGGCTACCAGGTAATGAATTATAACGTATTTTATCGAGATGTTAATTTATTCCACTCTTCAAACTTCATGAACTATTTGTTGTACTAGCAAGTGAAACTTTTTTCCAGTCCCAGACATGTCATTACCACTGAATCTCTTATGTCTTTATGCGAATTAAGTTCATACAATCTAACAGCATAGGATCAAGAAAGACTTATCTAAACAATTTTCTATATGATAAAAGCATAATTAATGACTTCAGATTTGTCTCTAATTCATGAGCTTAAATTCTTTCTAATTTCTTTAAACATAATTTCCCTTTTAACCTTTGAAAAAAAGGACATGATTTCACTTCTAAAAGCTTATCTTTCATCTGTCCAAAACTGGATTACAATCTGTACTTGTTGGTAGAATTCTTTATTTTTTTCCCAAAAAAAAGAAGATATATCTTACACTCAATTTTTTGGGATGCCAAAAGTCACTAATGGAATAAAGCATTTCTAAAGGTTGGCTTGCTGGGGGAGAAGCTGCAAGTGTATACTAGTAAAGGATCGGGTAATGTGCAATGGACCAAGTTTAGTTCTTCACAGCCACTCACTTGGTACAAGGTACGGTATGCGATTATTTTTTCTTCTCTCCTTATGATCTCTAGAGACAAGTGTTGTCATAAATTTTTGAATAAGAAGCTAAACTTCTCTCATGCTCTTTATAACTATTTGACAATAGAATATACTTGCACAATAAAGTGAAGCATGCAACATCAAATATAACTCAAGTCTCCTAAATTCGATATAATCCCAAAACAAACAAGGATTTGCCAGATGAATCATTTTTCCACCCACCATACCACCCAAACTGATGCAGTTTCCATGAAACCTCTCGTGCAGTCGTGCATACATACACTTCTCAACTAGTTTTACGCAACTAAGTATTGGTCTCCTTGCCCTCTTTTTACTCCATCTAGATAGAGCAAATCACTTCTCCTCATTGATGTGTATACAAGTCTACTCAACCTACTCTCTCTTCTCCTCAATTGGTGCAACATCCACATTCCAGAAAATGTCTTTATTTTGTATACTAATCTTGCTTGTGCATCTATCTTAGTACACATTTCAGTTTTTCTCATCTTGCATCCATGTTGCTACTTCACCAACGCAACTCAAGTATAATGTACAAACTATGGCTGCCTCACCGGCATCCTATAATATTTTATCCTTGATTAAGTGGGAATGTAACATGAATCCTAACCATAAACTAGAGCAAATACCACTGAGCATTGTAGAATATGCATCAACAAATATTCAGTGCATTGTATGATTCTTTAAATATCATTCAAATTGATTTTAACATTAGTAGTATCGTGACTTATGCATCTCAACTTTTCCACTTATGCTTTGAAAAGCTCAACAAATATTACTGTATTACCAATGATTATTGATAAACAAATTTGGTGTTTCCGTTTTTTTATTTGCATCAGTACTACCTGCCTTCCTGGTCACATAAAATTGTCTATGGACGTCTCTATTCATTGAACTTGATCAGCTAAAATGAGATAATATCTGCTAATCTAAAGATACTCTGATAGAGGATAGACTTTGATAATTGTCCCTTGTAAGTTTGTACATCTTTTATCCACCTTAACGATTTGGTTGGACTAACACTTGACAGACATTTTTCGATGCACCTGCGGGAAATGATCCCGTTGCACTAAACCTTGGTCCTATGGGAAAAGGCGAAGCTTGGGTAAATGGCCAAAGTATTGGTCGATATTGGGTCTCATATCATACCCCTGCAGGCACTCCTTCTCAGACGTGGTATGTAATGAAGAGCAATATATTTAGTACTTCCTTCATGTTACTATAAAGAGTCCCATTTGTAAATTTTACAAAGGTTAAGTATATATAATACCTATTTGTCCCAGAATATTAGTCCCACTTAATGATATTATCGAGAAACACAATGTCCTCAAGTTCAATACGATGATGGCACTATCATGCTTGGTTCTATTGCTGAACTCACCATTTTAACTTAAAATATATAATGAAGGAAAATATATCCTCATAATTAGCAAAATTTACGAATGAGATTGTTTGATGGAAGAAGGTATAAATGAAAAGCAATGAGAGTAATAGTACTTCATGATGGTAAGACCAGAGGCTACTGTGTCAACTATAAATATATTCTGTTTGCAAGTGAAAAGGGAGTATATTTGCCAAGTATCTAAAACGACTATTCTACAGAATCAATGCAAGGTTCCCTAGTTCAAATGAAAGAATAGGAGAGAAGACACTGAGACCTACTGTCAATGAAGAAAATAATATATGTAAATGGGTTAGTGTGTGAAGCTAGTTCCCTTCATATGACTTAAAATAAGAGACAGGATAGCAAAACCTACTGCCAATAAATAATAATAATTGTAAATTAATTTATTCAACACAACTGTATGAATCATATGCCGTGTGCAGTCTGATAATATGGTTTTCCTTAAAAAGCTATGTTTGATTTCTTCATCCAATTTATCTCTATGTTTCATCTGATCATATGATTTAGAAATTAAAGTAGGCTTTTTCTTTTTCAACATGGAAAATAAGCATGAATCCCAACTTAAAACCACTTACAGCTAACATTTTTCTTATCCTTTTTTTTTGGTTAATAAATCTAGGTATCACATACCTAGATCCTTCCTCAAATCTACAGGAAATCTATTGATCTTATTCGATGAAGAAAATGGCAACCCTCTTGATATTTCGGTAGATACTGTGGCAGTAACAAAAGTATGTGGAAAAGTGTCAGATTCAACTCCACCCCCCATAAAGTCATCAAAAGGACATTATAAGAAAGGTGCAGTGAAGAATAAAGAGTACCATGACAGGAGACCTAGAGTTTATCTTCGCTGCCCCCCGGAAAAATATATCTCTAAAATTTTATTCGCAAGCTTTGGTACTCCTATGGGCAACTGCGAGAGTTACTCAGCTGGAAGCTGTCATTCACCCAATTCCAAAGCAACTGTTGAGAAAGTAAGCTTCATTATTTCTTTCAGTTTTCCTACAATCAAAATTTACAGCCTAAAGTTTATAAGAAGCATCGCATGTTAGCATGCTCGTGGTCCCAGTTTGTTTTAACTTAAATTATGTAGATTTTAGATTCTAGTCGTGTAAATTACGTTATCATAATCTAATCTAGAATCTCTAAAATTTAGGTTGAAATGAACGAGACCTATATGTGTTGATTGACCTTAATTAATGGTAATGGTCAGACTCACGCGAATCATGCCACATTAAAGAAGAAGTTTCATGCCAATATCTTGATTACAGTTTTACATATACAAGTAAATGGATAGACAGAAATCCTCAAACATCATCTGAGTTGCATATTTAATTGAACTGTAATTTTGCAGGCTTGCATAGGGAGGAGGGAATGTACTGTCCCACTATTATATACCAAGTTTAAGGGTGATCCCTGCCCAGGCAGTCCTAAAGATCTTCTGATTGATGCACAATGCGATTCAGTTGGAGAATTATATTCAGATTTGGAAAGGGGTGATCAAAGCAACCTTCTTTAATATAAAAATGCTCATGAATATTACTAAAACATATAATATTCTTTTATATGATTAAATAGAAATATATATACTTGGCAAATCACTTCTTCATTATAATGTGGTTCTGCTGAAGATATAGTTACAAATTTGTAACTTATTTGATATCAACATCACAAAGATAATATAACGTTCAAATCAGAAAAACTTAATAAAGAGAAGTAAAAAGAACCCCATAAAATTGAAGAGTAAATGTGGAAAATCAGTGTCTTTTCCCTGAAAGCTCTGAGAACAACACATATAAATATGTATCAAACTGCATAAAATTTACCATCTGTTTGTCTCCCACAACACCCAAGCAAAAAATGCAGAGAAAGAGTCAAGAAAAATGTTCAACATATATATTCATGCTCACAATGTTCAAGATCGGGCTTGCACACCACATGTTCGACGAAATGTCTCAAAGAAAATTGGTTAACATACGGACAGTTTTCTTAAAATCGGAGAAATGATTTTTCTCCCCCCAAGGGAAATTCCCTTCCGTCACCGGTTACATTGATCATTTGTTGCTAATTATAGCCTTGAAATAAACTTCCATGATACTATAACAATAAATCAGGCAAAATTCACATTTGGTTATTACATGATTGTGTATAGCAATAAATCAGAGAAATTTAAAATAATTCAGCAAGAACATTTTCAATGGACAAATGCTGAATACAGATGAATAAGGAGATATACACTAACCCGCAATACTATCTCCATTACAAGTTTTTAACTAATATTATTATTATGTATTTAATTAAAAATTAAATAATAAATTTTTTCCATAAAATTTATTACAAATATTCAAATTGTAACGCCATCAAATTTCTATTGTATTAAACCAACTATGAATTATGTAATTTAACGATTTGATTTCCTTCTTTAAGTTATATATGTATGTTTTATTGTATTATTTATCTATTTTTAATTTTGATGTGCATCTGGTGTAATCGCAATTTAGTCTATGTAGTTACCTATTCGAATAATAATTTTTTTATTTTATAAAAATTGTTATGGATGTTCAATTGATTATAAAATAAAAGATTGTAATATAATTTTTAATAACTATAATATCATAATAAAAAATTATATAAATATAATTCCATTTTCAAATATAAAGAATGAATAGAGTAACACATACCCAGATATGTATGACTTCACACAGTACAGAGCTCAACTACAGACATATGTCACATATTTACGAATATTCAAATTATATATTAATTTTGGTTTTGTACCTGACATTAAATTTTGATATACTATGGGTTACTATAATGACTATACAGAAAATGCAGTTGGAATTTCAAGTATGTTAATTCAGAATAAAAATTCAATAATGGTAACACCTTATAGGTTAATTAACATATATTTTTCTGACTGTCAAACATTAGTATATTAAATATAAAAAGATCAAGTTATCAGCTTGCAGGAGCTATTAAGGTAATTCATTCAAAAGCAGCCCAAATATAATAAATGAAATTTAAAAACAAAATATTGGTAATCTTAAAAGATATACAAAGTCCATAAATCATAATTGCATTACTGAACTTAGGTGAAAGTATATAAACTTTGCATTTGACAAATTAACTAAATTGACTTTAAAATATCAAAAGGAATATTACACTTGATCTCAAATGGCCAGCATAAAGTTTAGCTTATATAGCTAGGGGCCTAATTAACATTCTATATATTTGTATCATTATCAATTATCATTTTAAAAAATACTAGGATTTCATTGGTAGAAAAGAATAATGGCGTGGGCAGTGTATTGGGTTGGTCTCGTAGTGGCGGCGATGATCACTGGAACCACCGTTCATGGAGGAGGAGGAGGCGGTGCCGGTAATGTTACTTATGATGGAAAATCACTGATTATTAATGGAGAAAGAAAGATTTTATTTTCAGGCTCAATTCATTATCCTCGAAGTACTCCAGATGTATGTAAAGTATCAATACTTGTCTCTCCTTTTACAAAAATTTGTGTGTATTATTTTTATTTACACTATAATACAACTTTTAATAAAAAATAATCTCAGAGAGATTAGAAGTTGTATAAAAATTGTAATCTTATTTAGGTGAATAGTAAGTTTAAGAATTGTATTGAGTCATTTAAAAATTGAGATCGTAAGTTAATTCAAATAAAAAGTATATGAGATGAGAATTGAAATTTGTCAATAAAGAAAAAAAACTTAAAAGTCAGTAAAACGGTACTTTTTTTAGAAAAAATTGTTAATAAAACAGTATTTTTCTTTTTCTAGTTTGTTGTTCTAAAATTAGAAATACATTTCTATTATTAAACTATAAAATGACATAAAGTTTCTTAAATATCTCTTTCACTATCGGTCTATCACCATCACCATCACCACCATAATTATTTCAAATAATATGATATATTCTTAATTAAATATAATCTTATGGATATATTTGGATTTTAAAAATTGTGTTAAAAGTTTGCATTTCTAAAATTAGAGATTCTAAAATTTCTCTCTAATTTTAGAATTAAAAAAATAATAGATGAAGACTAATATCATTTCAAATTTGTTAAATAACTTGTTTTAACGCTGCAGGGGAGGATGGATTACAACACAGTTAATTTCATTTGTCCTCCCCATTTTCTTCCATTTTTTAGTTGCAAAAAAGGATAACAAAGTTGCAGTTCTTGATATGAAAATGTCATTTTGTCTCTTTTTTTTTTCATTCTTCATATGCATATTAAGATTGAATCATGGTTCCAGTTTTGTATCCCATCATAGATTTTAGAGTTTTGATAACATAAAAAAAAAATTAAACCCCATCAAGGTCATGTTGTTATTCCTCTGTAAGATCATGTTTTGGTTGATCATTCACATTATTAAAGAGGAGAAAGTACAACATATAAAACCAAAATGTATATACGAAAGGAAGGATTTATAATTATAAAATATATATAGCTTCTAAAAACTTGTGATATTAGGTTATAATGACTATTCCATTCTTTCAATTTGCTAGACCTGCAAATAGTATGTAGTCTCATTTTTTAAAGTAAAAAATCGGTGTAATTCACTAAATATTGATTATTCACGTATTTAGCATATGTTCACTTTTATTTTTTTTTGTTATCTTAAAGACAACTCACAATTTTGTGTTTTGCTTTGTCAATTACATATAATTTCTGGAATAAAACAAAAAATTATTAGCATATATAAAAACATTAAAAATAAAATCAATTACAAATTCTATTTTGTGTAATATGGACGCCATATAATGCTAGGGTGAATCGTTGGTTTACATCAATGAAGTATCTGCTTATCTCAAAATTCATTCTGATCATTTATTTGAAAAAATTTCAAAACTCCATTCGATCACATATAATTTGGAATTGAAAATCAGCTGAAACATTGAGATTAATGGCTTTTCTTTTATTCATATTCATATACCACTTTGAGTTTGATGACATGAAATACTCACTATTGGCAGATGTGGCCCTCTTTGATATCCAAAGCCAAAGAAGGAGGTTTACATGTTATACAAACTTATGTTTTCTGGAACCTCCATGAACCTCAACCTGGACAGGTGATCTTATATACGCACATGGACATTTTTTGATTTCGAGAGGTCAATTTATGATACGATAGATTTTGACATACCAAGTTTGCAACTGATCTAATTTGTGACTTGTTAGAGTAGAATTGACCAAATTTGTGACCCGTTATTTTATGATGAGTTGGTTACAAATAACATCAAATTCAATCACAATATCAATTTTGACCTCTATGTTAGTAATACCTTACTTCTATTTTGAAAAGATTAAAAATGCCGAAATAATGTCTAAACACAATGATTTAAAATAAAAGGAGAAATTCAGGAAAAAAAACACTGTTTCAATTGTCTCACTAGATGAATCAGAATAAAAATTTCAAATCGATATAAAATTTTAAACGAGACAAACAAAAAGGGTTACACCAGAAAGTCATACCCGTAGATTAAAATGGTTGAGATTACGGTGCTAACTCGACTTCTAATCAATTCCAAAATTTCTACACCAGTTGAGTCGAGTCATACTAATAGTTTCAACTACGTGCATGAGGAGACAACCCCACATCCTCACCCCCAAGTTGAGCGCGTCCAAATCCTTATACTGTTCAAGATGCAGTATGCTTTTGGTGGAAGGCGCAATCTAGTAGGCTTTTTGAAGGAAATTCAAGCACAAGGATTATACGCAAGCCTACGAATGGGACCCTTCACTCAGGCCGAGTGGAATTATGGGTAAAATCTTTTATTTTTATTTGTATTACATAAATATAACACTAAATTTTAGAAAAGCTTTACATAATGTAACACTATATTGTAGAAATGCTTTATTTTCACTTGCAAGCATTATGAATTGCTTAATTTCCTATTTCAGTGGTCTACCATTTTGGTTGCATGATGTACCAGGCATCGTTTATCGATCAGATAATGAACCATATAAGGTATTTTCTACGTGTTCATGATATTTCTATCGATCAATAATGATGTCAGAATTTCAAATTTTGGGAGTATCAAAATCATAACAAGTTGCTTATTTCATGTTATTTTCGTTGCAGTTTTACATGCAGAACTTCACAACAAAAATAGCGAACATGATGAAGGCAGAGCGACTATATGCTTCACAAGGAGGACCAATTATACTGTCTCAGGTTCAAATTGCAAGAGAGCAGTTTAACCATTCACTTCGTTTTTTATTTCACAATTTTAATGAAACTGAAGCACATGCATGCAGATTGAAAATGAGTACAAAAACGTAGAAGCAGCTTATCATGAGAAAGGACCACCTTATGTCCGTTGGGCAGCAAAAATAGCTGTTGGACTCCAGACTGGGGTTCCATGGATGATGTGCAAGCAAGACGACGCTCCGGATCCAGTGGTTCGTCTCCTTTCTGTTAACATGAAAACATCTAAAGCAAATGCATCATATCTAATATGCGTATATCTCATACAAATTAAACTGCGTATATCTCATACAAATTAAACTGCGTATGTCTCATACAAATTGTACGTACTTCAGCATATGAACTTCAATCTGTACAATTCTTGAAGCAAATACTGAAATAATCATCTTCTTTGAGGCTGCAGATAAATACATGCAATGGTAGGAAATGCGGAAAAACATTTGCTGGACCTAACTCACCAAACAAGCCTTCACTTTGGACAGAGAATTGGACATCCTTGTAAGCAAGCTCTAATCAAATTTTCTGTGTTTTACCTCCAACTGGTACTGAGGATAGTAAATTATGTGAAGCCTCCAAGTATACGGCAAAGAGGCAGACATGAGATCAGTTGAAGATATTGCATATAACGTTGCACTTTTCATTGCAAAGAAGAACGGGAGCTTCATAAATTATTATATGGTAATGTCCAATATGCAAAAGTATTGATTTGTTACAAAGCTACTCACGATCTAACTAAATATAAAATAATAAATTAAAAAAAAACATATAAAATTAATTTTTGACAAGCTATATTTTAAATTTTCATAGTATCATGGAGGAACAAACTTTGAAAGAACAGGAGCAGCATATATGATAACAAGTTACTATGATCAAGCTCCACTTGATGGATATGGTGATATCTGTAAAATCATCGTGCATTCCAGTATTACACATGTTCTTCAATAAAATCTAACTTTATTTTATGAATTTAGGTTTAATCAGGCAACCAAAATGGGGTCATCTCAAGGAGTTACATGCAGCAGTGGGCCTAAGTTCAGATGCTATACTTTCTGGAGTACCAACTGTTTTACCTTTGGGTCAATCTCAAGAAGTAAGGCATTTTTAAGAAAATTTAAGTTATCATCAATTACAAACCTTTCATTTCACATTCATATTTCGAATGTAGTTTGAGTTCGCGTATCTTTTAATCAGGCTTACATATCTCAAGGAAAACCAGGACAGTGTGCAGCTTTTCTAATGAACCATGATGGAGGCAATAGAGTCGAAGTGAATTTTCGAAATTCTTCATATCAACTGCCACCAAAATCAATAAGCATCTTATCTGACTGCAAGACAGTAGTATTCAACACTGCAAAGGCATGTCACACACTTACCAGATAACAGAAAAATAGAGATTTTTCAAATTTTTAGTGTTGTTTTGCACCGCTACAGGTAAGCACGCAATCCAATACACGCTCAATGATACCAAGATTGAGGTTAGATACACCTGAAAGATGGGAAGTATTCAAGGAACCTATTCCTAAATATGACAAGACCTCAATAAGAGCTAATACTTTGTTGGAGCACATGAATACTACCAAAGATACATCTGACTATCTTTGGTACACTTTCAGGTAAACTATAGTGGATTTGTATGTTGTGATCATATTCATTGTTAGGCTGCAGATTTCAAATTCTGTTTCATAGACAAGTATAATTGAAGAACCTGCAGTTTCAAATTTTAACCAAGTTCATAAAACCAATTAAATTATTGTTAAAAATAAAACTGAAGAAACTATTTACTATAACAGGCAGATGAACCACTAATTGCTACTGTATATGTAATGACAGGTTTGAGAAAAATTATTCTGATGATCAGGCTGTTCTAGGTGTGAACTCCCTTGGGCATGTTGTACATGCATTTGTGAATGGAGCACTAGTAGGTAAATGTAAAACTTAAGCTTTTTCAGTCATATACTTTTGGGGTATTAAGTTTTCACTTGTTGCTTAATTGCCATTCGGATCTTACTTTGTCTATATTTAAGGTTCTGCACATGGATCTCGCGACAATACAAACTTCACTCTTGAGAGCAATGTTACACTAACAACAGGAATGAACCACATATCCTTGCTAAGTGTAATGGTCGGCTTGCAGGTAAAAGACAATTTTTAATTTTTACTTTTCTATTGGATTGTTTTAGCAAAATTACACAACAAATCCTTTGCAACAATATCATAACTACGCAGCACTTTTGAACATTTGAAACCACCTTATATTTTAAACTTGGTAAATTTAGAGATGATTGTAATGGTGATAATATCGAATTAGGATAATGCTGAGATGAATTTGTTGTGATATCTAGCAATGTACTATGTATAGCACTTTTTCTTTCATCCAAAACTTAATTCATTAAAGGTAAATAATATTAACTGCAATTTATGTTATTTCAGAATTTCAGCGAAAGTACACCAATTCTTAGTTCAACAATAAATTAAATTAATTTTTATAAGTCAAAATTTTCCATATATTCTATTATAGAGGGAATACTAACTAAACATATTTGCAGACATAATACCATTTAACACTACACTTAACAAAACCTAGATCTTTTACCACCTAGAAACCACACACACACATGTATCAATGTACGTGTGTGGTGCACATCTATATATTTTTACAAGAACTCTGATCAGCAAAAACATTATTAATCACTTGAATTTGTATTGTGAAAGGATAATGGAGCACACATGGAGCGCAGAGTCGCTGGATTACGAAGTGTGAAAATTCAAGGCAAACAACAAACTGAAGATTACACAAACTATTCTTGGGGCTACCAAGTAATGAGTTATCCTTGTATATAACCTATCATTGAAATCAAAAAAGTACTTACATAATGAACTGACATTTTGTGCAGTAAGTGATTTCCTTTTCGAAGTCTTATATGTAATGAATGGAAGATATATACTAAATTACTAATAGAATGAAGAATCTGTGAAGGTCAAATTGCTTGGGGAGAAGCTACACTTGTACACATATAGAGGATCAAGTCATGTACATTGGAGCCAGTATAGTTCGTCACAGCCACTCACATGGTATAAGGTACAAAGTTAGCTAATGCAATTAAATAATTAAATAAAGAAATAAGAATTTTTTTTCTCTTTCATAGTTGCACAATTAGTATCTATCTGTATTCTAGTTGATGAACTTGACAACTTGAGACAAAGTCATCTAATCTATTGATGTAAAATAAACTTCAATATTTACTCTCTAGATAATTTTACACTTTTGATGGGGTTATATCTACTCTATTTTATATTTCATCAAATTATGGAAAAATTACTGCAGCAAGAAGTTACTCGTAGACAATTGATAAACTATGAAGCTGCAATACACTTCATCAAGTTATAAACTTATAATCCCTTTTGATCTATGAATCCATCTCAACTTTGTGTTTCTACCTCACTTCACAGACATTTTTCCATGCACCTCGGGGTAATGATCCCGTTGTACTCAACCTTGGTTCGATGGAAAAAGGCGAAGCTTGGATCAATGGCCAAAGTATTGGCCGGTATTGGGTCTCATTTCACACTCCTGCAGGAACTCCTTCCCAGACATGGTACGTAGTTACTGCGACTCTTTTTCATTAAAATCCTATGCCATTTCCGAAACCCGGGAAATCTAGAAACTTACTTATAGCTGTTGGAAAATCTAGGTACCATATCCCTAGATCTTACCTTAAACCTTCAGGGAACCTATTGGTTCTATTGGATGAAGGATATGGCAACCCTCTTAAAATTTCAATAGATATTGTCTCAGTCACAAAAGTCCGGAAGTACATGTCAGATTCAACTCCATCCTGCATAACTTCATCTTCAGATGAACATAACAGAAACGCAATGAAGCATGCACAGTACCAAGACAGAAAACCTACAGAAGCGCAATGAAGCATACAATGTTCCATTGCACTTTCACATACAAACTTTGTGGCGAACCTGCCCAAGCATACCTAAATATAATCTGATTGATCCATAATGCAATTCAGATGACCAGCTATTTTCAAACTTTAGAAAGGGGTGAACCAAGTAACTTTCTTTCATATAAAATAGGCTTCGGTTTATTTTTTCAAATTTTATTGTACTTTTCAGATTCCCGAAAAGAATTTGAAGTACTTCAGCTGAGTAGAGCAAAGGTTTATAATAATAAGTAACTATCTAATTGTTATATTCAGCTCAGAAAATTATAACTAATTTCTAACTAAGCCACACCACTATAACCAAAATAAGGTCTATTTTAAAACAAAGAGAGTAATACTATTAATGAAAAATTCCATAATTAAAGAGAGGCAAGGTAGTACGGTACCGAAGAAGCTCAAGAAGTTTGCTAACTCAAGTATATTTGAGTGCATACCCATGACATCTCCCCCATACAAATATACAACGCCATCAAAAAGTTGAGAGGCCTTGCTTACATAGCTCAAAGCTTGTCTGCAGCAGAAGCAAACCATGACAGGAATCACTTGCTTCTACATTACATGACTATGGACCTGCTACATAACAGAATTTGATCATTCAATCTGAAATTGGACATCTGTTCCTTCTTGATACATCTAACCCCATACAGGACAAGGTACAAAGTAAAAGAAATGGAAGAAATTTTCCATCTGCTACAAAGTGAATTTGATTCACCATTTCCCTCATGTTACTCTTTTAATGATTAACTTCTTCTCCAACCTCGTCCTCCATATTCATCTTGGATCTACCAATCTCACCATTAAGGAGGAACATATATTTGATTTTTAATTGCAGATATGGTGGCCAAAAATATCAATTAGTTTAATTTAATGTATATATGCGGATACTTGTAGATATTTAATTTACTTTAGTTTTAAATTAATCCAGCATGTGACTTGGTGCAAAACTAAATTCCATGGAGCAATAATATACCATTTAAGCTCCCATGTCTAATACAAATAGATAAACCATTGTAACTTCACGGTAGGGCTGTAAACGGAGTCCAAAATATCCGATATTCAATTAAAATATTCGTGTTCGTATTCGAAAAAAACAGATATTATCCGTATCCGATTAAAAATTAATAGGATACGAATATATGCATATCCGCATCCGTATCCGTTTTTAGTAATTATTTGTACTAAATTTTACTTAATAACTATGTTATTTTTAAGGTATATGTAATTTTTAAAGTTATATAACAAGATTACGTTCATAAAATTATAGATAATTCATTATAAAATGAATATTAAGGTTATGGTAGATTTTTTTTATCAAATGAATAAAATTTTATATTTTATGTGTTACATATTTTACTAAAATATTAAAATTACTACCATTTAAAATATATTTGAAATATCCGACATCTGTATTCTTATTCAATTTTATCCGACGAATATTATTTGTATTCGTATCCGCTTTGAAATAAAGCGAATAAAGATATAGGTAAATCCGTATTCATTTATATCCGTTTACACCCCTACTTTACGGTAGGTATATTCGCATTCGTTTATATCCGTTTACGCCCCTACTTCACGGGATCCTTTAATGTAATGTAAGTGATAATATTGTTCAGATCCCAAATAGTAACAAGGTGTTGTGTGAATTTAATAAACAACAAATAAACACTATAAAATCAAAATGTGCTAGTTAAGAGGCTAGGAGCTAAAAAAATACATTCTTTATCATAGGTGATGAGAAGTTGAGAACCTCGGAAAGCTAGCCGTAAGTAGTTGAGCATGAACAAGAGACACCTTTACATACTCAAATGACCTAATTGTCACATAAATTTCATGAGATTTAGTGTTCTTTTTTCATTTTTATTTTTTGGTTTCCTTCAAGGTGATGCAATATATCACCAATGCTGCTACTGCTCGTCACCATCATAATGATAATCACCACATTGCAACTTGAGAGGACGACCTGTAAGCCTTTTCTTTAATTTGTTAAATCTATTATGATAATAATCCAGTGTAAGAAAGTTGGCTATAATTGTGTGTATATTGGTTTTCCATTCATTCATGAACATATGCACTCCTCTTGCAACAAAAAACCAGCATTAACTAAACAACCGTAGGTTTTCATCTTATTTACAAAATTCATAAACGAATTCACATGGAAGTAGAAAAAAAGAACACCAAATTAGCCAAAAAAATCAATTTGTCAATTACTAAACAAGATGCATAACTACTCAAGCAACAAAAAAGATCATAGATGCCCAATTAGCAAACACTTCAATATCTCAACCATTAAACAGGGAATTAGCAGAAACTGCAGTCACATTTATTTATAAAATCCATATGATCAGATCCCACAGACTTGAGAAATTAAACAGTCACACATTACATATACAACATACTTTTAGTATTTAGATCCAACGACAATCATCATTAGTTAAGAGACAACACGTCCAGCAATTGGGTACTTAGCTTCGAACTTCTTCTCCCAGTCGAGGAGAACGCCGATCTCCTTGTCGGTGAGGCCGTCGAGAGAAGCAATTACATCCTCGTCGTTCTTACTCATCTTGGCGAGAGCTCTGCTGGCGTCCTTGCCGGCGAACATGGCGTAGGAGCCGCCGGGACCGTAAAAGGACTTGCCGGTGGTGACATCGAAGATTCGTCCCTTTATTGCGACGTATATGGGCTTCGATGGATCCGTGCCGTCATACTGTTTCAGCTGCTGGATTGTTAGCTCCATTCACAACAATGGTGGTGAGTCGCTACTTTTTGGTGGTGACGAAGAGAAAATAGATGGTACTTGATAAGGTTTATTGTTATTATTATTATTATCATGATTATTAGAGGCCGCGGATGCAAGAAGAGGAGTCGCGTAGAGAGGAGGTGAGTCGTACGATGAACGTAAATAACATCGTAAATATATGATTGTCAATAAAATTACTTATTTATTTTTTGTTTTCTCTTATTATTATTATTATTAAATTTTAAAATTAAAATAATATTTTAATTCTTTGAATTATATGATAAGGTATTTAATTTTCAATTTATACAATTTAAGAGAATTTTAAATATAAATTATATGGTGATCAATTTTTTTCATAACTATAATATTATAATAATTGTATCAATAAAAAGTAATAATTTTTTTTTTATTAAAATTAAATGTATCATCGTTTGGTTTATAAATTTAAACGTATCTTCAATTTAAAACAAAGATAGCAGTTTTTTAAACTTTTGCCATCCATAATTTATACACACTTAAATATTCCTTACACTCTTAATTAGCTGAAACTACGAAAGTAAGTGAGAATTATTCTGGAGCGAGACGGTCCTAATTACACTAGCTAGTATGCGTCCAAATATTCAGATATCAATTTTGTACGACATCCGTTTAAAAAAAAACATAATATTTTAAAATAAAAATTTATTCTAAAAACATAACAATATTTGTATTATTTTCTCATTGTAATGTTATATTTTTTACAGTTTATCGTTACATTCTTCTAATCTTATTTTTATTTAAATATTCATAATAAATTTTATCAAAAAACTTATTATTTATATATTTAATTTTTAGTCGAACATGTAAAATTAATATTTATCAAAAATTTAAATATTGTTCTTTTGTAGAACGGAAATAATATATTTTAATGTATATACAATAACATAAATAATAATTATCCAGGAATGTATAAAAAAAGGGGCTGACGGACTTTTTACGTAAGAATCCCTTTATTTTTAATATCAAATGACAAAAATAACCTTCATGAATAAATTGGATTTCAAGACTTTCGAAGTGCAAATCCGTCAGCTCTCTTTATCCCATCTTTATGTCCTAATATAATTTCAGTAAAACATTATGAAGGAATCGTTGCTTGCCTGTAGTTGTAAAGACCTGCAACACCATCAAAGACTTTAAACAACTGGGAGGGAATTTATGAGGGTGAAGAAAATATAAAAGTTTGGCCGTGCATGACATTCTCCTCGCCGTTGGAGCTTCTCTTCTGGGTCAGACTGCACTGCCACCAACGGTTTCTGCTCGGAGTAAATCTACGCGATGCCGGTACTCGCCGGGCTGAATTTTTGTGCTTCGCCCGCCTTCTACGTTGTCTTCTGAAAGATGTTCAGTAAAAGTCTCAACCAGAGACGGAAATAGGATTACAAATAGAAGGGGGTGAGAGGAAAAAAACACGATCAGAGGAAGCAAAATGTAAAATATAATGTAAAATACATATAAAAATTTTATAAAATTCTAAAGGTAATAATAGAATTTTTGAAAAATTGGGAGGGCGGCCAACACTTCCGTCTGAGAGCAGTTCCATAACCGCTTATTGCTGTTCATCTTCTGATACAATCCAGAAGACTCCAAAGACGAATGCCTCTTTGCGCATAGCCTTTTACAGCTTCTCATAAGCCCAGTCAACCTCCATTTCTGGCAGCTGCGGTTCTTTAGTTTCCATCTGCAGCAGTTATCAAAAGTTACAACTAAAAGACATACTAAACCACATCCTAATGAGCGAGTTCAGTTCTACAATGGTCGCATTCAATGTTTTGGCACTTTCATTCTCACATCAACACAAATATCGCTCATTCATAGATTGCGCCTTCTGATCAAGGACTTCTATCATATTTGTACTCCTGGAGGACACATTAACTTGCTCATATAATAGGATATCCACCCAATAATTGTCATTGCAATCATTTGTAGTTGGTCAAAATTGTACTTACTGCTTCATGCACGTACTAGCCCCTTCACAATGGTTTGGTACACTGCGTAACAATCCAACAATTGTCCACGGAACTGATATGTTCAGGGAAGGTTGTTGTGCACCTGGCTTCAATAGATGTATGGATGTGTATTCAGAAATCTATTGTTAATTCGATAGGGCTGGAACTTTGCAACATGAAATTCGTTTAATGATGGTGCATTACTCGCTCTGATAAATCAATGTAAGAAACTGATGAATAATAAAGTACAGTTAACCTCTATTATGTGGATTAAATCAGACCGAGGAGATGGAAGGTGGTTTTGACATAGTTTTTTTGTCAAGAAAAAAACTAGAAACAGTAGGCTACCATGATGCTCAGATTAATGCAATCTACAAATTGGCCAAACAAATAACTGAAGATCACTTGATAAAAGTTTAGCTGGAATGGAAATCCAATCTTGTACAGAGGAAAAAGGAACTAAAGAGTAAATTACCAGAAATATCCAGACACTTCAAAAATCAGAAATGCATGAAGAGAAGAACCATTCAAGAAAAAATTAACTAAAGAAAACAGAAAAGCAACTGGTCTTGTGGGTGATCTTTCCCACTAGTTCACATGAAATCTTGATACGTTTTCTTAATAATTGAGAAAATACATGAAAGCTATACCTGAAACTTACATATTTGAATCACGACTAAAAGCCAGTACACATCTGACAATCTCAAAGTCGGAACAGCACAAACTCGGAAGCTTTTGGAAAGATTAATATTGAAGCAAAACCTGCAGATAGGATTCCTATTTATCCAACATAAGCATGCATATGCCATCGATTTTATTCCAAAGAAGGAATTTGGGGAATTAGGATGAAAATGTTACCAAGCTATTGATGACAAAATTAATATTTATCTTCCTTTTTTTTTCCTTAGGAAAAAAAAGAATTAAATGTTAAGTTCACATGAACCAACTAAATTACCCATGGGTTGCAACCGGTAACTGGGCCAATAGATCCTTCATAACTTTTTCATGCTTGAACCGATTGGCGTGTATGTGAAGATCTTAAACTGATTCTTAGGTGCTACTTAGGCATACTTGATATTTGACAGTGCAGGATGGGATACATGGCCAAAATGGAATCCAGTATATCTTATAATGATGAAGGCAACAAATAATGGGAAAATTATTTCATAAAGTACAATAGAAAAATTATAATCTGATTATCTGAAATGACCCACAGGTCATTGTACTTAAAATAATAATAGAAATAATAAAATATTCACCATTCCGGGGCATATCCATAACTCTGTCCACGAGTTGCAGTATAACTGAAGTTCAGCTATGCATTAAAAGATACGAAGACCAAGTTACAAATTTTATCTCACTCGTATACATGATAAATACCCCCGAAATGGCAGTGATGGGAAGAGGCCACAACAGCAACTTTGCAATCATGTGGTGTGAAATGAATCACTTGCTTCTGTGTTTTCTTACATATTACCTAAATAACCTGTAATACAACAAAATTATGTACTGTCAACAATTAGCACGCACACAATGTATACTGTATATCTACCGAGAAAGAATAAGCTATTAAAGAAAGACACTAAATGGAATAAGAATGCTTATATGTCGTATTAAAACTGTGGAGTCAAGATAATACTCTGACCACTGACCGACCACAGAACCAACATTTTTCAAATTCTAATCATGCTTGAATCTTGATAATTGTTAGAAATTTCAGATGCTCTTACATCACAATTAAGATATTGAATCATTTCTTTTGCCTAACATTTGATAATAAAGAAATTACAAGTACTCAACAAGTCCTGATTGATATTAAACCAACTAATGAAGAGAACCAGATGGCAGTTGGGGGGGAAATACCGCTTTTGACTGATAAGACAGGATATTGATGCAATCAAAACAGAGAACAGATGACAACTAGAAGTCTAAGAAAAGCCAATAGTTTGGAGAACAAACTCTAATAATAAGTTCGACATGAATCCTCCTATCCTACAGAGTCTTTAGATCCCTTTGCTATTCGCAAGATATAACTACCAATATACATATGCTTCTACGGCCGAAAATTTCCAACTACAAGATCTTCCTCAACTGCAGAACATGCACAAGCAACTATTACGATTTATTACTTTTTCAAATTATGATATAAAATTAGGTAAATTATTCAATTATAATTTTTTTTTAACGAATGAAAAAGATGACAACGTCTGTGCATTACAACAAAGAAAGTATTATCATCATAGATATAATTACATTCTCACTGTTCTTGCCACCCTTTGCTTTAGCAGGTCTCTTTTCCGAGGTTGTCCATAATGTAGATGGTAGAAGTTCCTTTTGAGAAGGCAATTCAGCAATGAAAAGAAGCGTTTGGGCCCAACCAGCATATTTTCCATATCTGCTTACAAATGCCTCTGCCACACGGCTGTGTAACTTGGGTGTCAGGGCAGTGCCTGCAAGCTCTGGGATAAGGTATCTAGTTGCAATCTAGCTCAAACCCAGCAGGAAAACATTTATTTATTAGCACTTTAGTATCCACAACATATAATACTTATCTCAGGCTAAATTTCCATTTTCTAATGATAAGCCAAGTGTACCAACTTCCCCAAAATGGGAATATCAATTCCATTTCACTACCAGTATCAATGACATGTTACCAAATTTTTCCACCCAATATGCTAAGTGAGGTTATTATTGGAGCTCAAATAGACAAATAGACTTGAAAGGCGGAAAACAGCATATGATTAGTATTTAGAACAAGTAGCAATACTCCCAAATTGAGTTTGAACAACATCAGGTCTCCAGCTAGAATCCATTTTAATATACAGACAATGAGCAGCACTTTTATTACATAAGTACATATAGTGCTTCTTCCTTACAAGAGATAAAAAAAAAAGCATGCATTTTATCATAGTTATACTCTTAAATTTCTTAACGCAAAGTCGTACAAATAGATACAGATTCCTTCTAAAATTTCTCTAAGGCAAGTTAGTAGTTTTGATTGTGTGTGTGTGTCTGAGTGGGGGTGTGTCTGTGGGGGTGTCTGTGTGGGGGTGTGTCTGTGTGGGGGTGTGCACCTGTGGGTCTGTGTGTCTGCGTCTCTGTCTGTGGTGTGCACAAGTGAACACAAAAGGCATGTGTCAACCTTGATTGAATTCTGACTTGCAGTGTAATTGAATCACTGAAAAGATTTGGCACGGGTTAAAATGTTTCCCTAATCATGTGATATGCATCAGTATCAATTAGCACTATCTTAGAAATGAGATAGAATTTCATTGTTTGCATCTCTATATGCTTTGTCCATAGTTACATTTGTGGTAGCTATTCCATATGTGCCTGAAGTGGATATCTTTTCTGTTTGAAGGCCTCAAACCTAATTTCATATGGTTATAATGATTGGAGAATGTCCCATCCTCCTTGCCTCAACATCACATTTGTCAAATGAATCTTCTATAATCTAATAAGATAACAAATTTCACAGTATATGCTTTTTGAAGAATATGATTTACTATATCCGATTCAAAATTGTTGCGCAAGGCATAAAGTGAGATGCACATATTTTAATAGTAAAGTATAACATAATTAATTATCTACAATACCAAAGTATGTATTGATGGTCTACTACTGCATTTAGTATTTAACAAATTCCTAAGTATTAATTAATAATTAACACTACAAGGACTCCATACCGTTGATTTATATAAAAATAGTCGGGCACTTGACTATGTAATGACTATGAAGTACTAGTGCACTAGTACACTGGCTACTAAGTAACTAATACCAACTAATATAAGTATTCAAACAAAATTTGTGCCACATATGAAAAACAAGAAATACATTGAATATAGCCTTGGTTCGATGAGGCACACCTCAGAGGTGCCTCATGCTTCACGTCCCAAAAGTTGAGGAGCGCACCTCACTGAAGGGGATAGGCTTCATGAAAGCAAGTCATAAATGGTGGGATGGGCCTTGAGCCTAGGGGCACCTTTAACAAATGTGGTTCAATATGATACAAATAATCACTAAATATCAAATTCATCAAGACCAATCTCATGGATAAAGAACCTCTTGATCTTAATTTTCAGGTTTGAGGGTAATCAATCTATAAAGAATCAATGTCAACGAGCGTTGTGCATTGATGATGCCACTAGTTGTGTACGAATTTTTTTGATGCCCACAAATCTTCTTCATAACAAAAAAAGCCACATGTTATCTGTAAAGCCCAGAAGTCACAGATCAAAACACAATTCTGAAAAGTATCAGGACCTCTAAATTTTATTTTATTTATTTATTATTATTTATTTATATTTTTGGTTGCACAGGAGACCACTACCTAGGAACTCACACAACCACTGTTACACTCATCACCACCAACCTTGTAGTGCTACTTTTATGTAGCTTACAAGGTTTGAAACCCTGACGTCTAATTGAAAGTATGCTATTTGAGCAGATATCCTGATACTTCTCATAATTACAACATCATTTATATTATTATATGATGCTAATTTGGAATCTCTTCAAAATTATTTGATATATCTAAGTGGTTGTTTCTGATTCAAACCAAGTACATACAACTTTAGAGAATCTACATCTACAGGAAGCCAATTGAGAAACCAAACATCTGACTACAGTCGTGGAGATTCTTCAAAATTACAGAAAGAAACTCAATTGTTCTGTTTATTAAAGTCGTGTCAGCTTTTCCATGTTCTATAGAAATCATTTCCGTTACTTGTGCTGAAGAAATTAAATCTTTTCAATTACTTCTTTTTATTTAATAGAATAATGACTGACTGCAGAAAAGATAGTAAAAACTACAAATTACAAGCAGAAGGAGGGCAGAAAGTCCTTGCTAAAGGAATTATAAATTGATTGCTGAGACAAGAAAAGGGGTTTATGTTTTTTGTTTTCTCAAACATCAGAGAAAGCAGGTACAGACAAAACCAAATCGCAAAGTTCTATGCTAAGTCATATTATTGAGGCGTTTTTCAGATTGGTAATTGGTAGGTGTACTTTATAAGAAACAACCACGTAATGATTATCATAAATTCATATAGACGACGTTAAAAGTAGCTTACCTGCCAAACATGAGTATCAACAGGAATGGCATGATGTTGATCTAGAGAGAAGAGAGCCACACATGCAGCCACTTTAGGACCCACACCAGGTAGGGTAGAGAGTGCATCAATTGCCATGTGAAGATCCAAATCACGAAGAGAAACAAGCCATTCCAAACCTCCACCAGGTTTTGATTGCAAGGCATGTAAAGTGCGAGTTATATATTTGGCCCTGCTCAATTTGCGAGGAAACTTATGATAATGTGCAGAAAATGACTTTATAATGATCTGTGATTTTTACACCTAGTCTTTAAGCTTTAAAACCAGGAATGATCAATTAGGCCAACTCAATCTTTCTTTCACTTGAAGTAACTAAGCCATATTCTACCGACTTATGCAGAAAACCGCTTCATATATAAGCATACTGAAAATGATCAAAGAAACAAAAGAAATAAACCATAACTAATGGAACAAGAACCTGTATCCAAATCCCGCCGCCCTAAGCTCTTCTTCAGAAACCATGGACATCCTATCCAAAGAAGGGAACTCATAAAAACTAAAACCTTCAACAGTCCCCAAATAAACACCCAATGATGATATGAAATCAACCATTTGTGTAATTCTTTTGATATTATTATTAGAAGAACAAATGAACTGAATGAGGCATTCAAGTGGGTCTTGCCGAAGAACCCGAGCACCACCCAAATGCTTTGCCAATTCAGCAAATCTAGAATCAGAGGCTGAAAACGCCTCCCACATATCATTCAAGGAAATACCCAGATTGAGAAAATTCAACAAAGCCAACCTAGCATTGTCATCATCCTCCGAGGTAGTGTGATGAAAACAAGAAGCAACATCACCATTATCAAGCTGTTTGAGGGACACCAAGTGGGACCCAACAACGCCGGTGAACTGAAGAGGGCCTGTTTGTTTCCACCTAAATGTTTGGCCAGTCGGGAAAGTGAAGGGCAAGAAGAGCTCGGATTTACCAATATTGAGAGGAACCCATTTGAGGGTAGAACTTGAAGAAGGAGGAGGTGAAGTTAGATCAGTGAAAAGGGTTCTTCTGGGGTTTTTCTTGGTTGATTTTGAGATTGGTTTGAATGTAGTGGTTTTGTTGTGAAGTGTTTGTAGAGATGGAGGTGGTGTCGAAGAAGGAGAAAGTGAAATGACTCTTGATCTCTTCTTCATGATTGGGTGTATTATGTTTACAAGTGATTGCATAAATCTGTTGATTAATTTGGAATTTCAGGCATGGGAATGATGAAGGTGGATTGCTTTTATTATACTGGAACTTGTAGCCGTTAGGGCTCCGAATGCCTGCTCCGGAACAACTGATTTCTTTTCGGCACCAGGTTAACAACGGTTAACTCCCAGGGTAAATACATGTATCCCGTTATTGTTGTTGTCATTGTCGTTGTCGTGATGACGATTATGTTAGTAGTAGTAAAGAGTAATAATAATAACAACGATAAAATGTTAACATTGTAGTAACTCATTTTATACGAGCATAACAACTTATATTTATACGTAAATTATTATGTTAATTTATATATATATATATATATATATATATATATATATATATATATTAGTTTTAAAAAAAGACATTTTAGTGAAATGTTGATGTATATTTTCATACAAAATGTATTAGCGAAAAGACTCGTTTCAATTTTATTTTTATTTTTGTCCTAACATAATGTTACTGAGTTTTTTTGGGATTAGAAAAGGAAGGAAATGAATGAAAATTTTAAATTTCTGTCATTTTTTTTTTTGTGTACTGAGTTATTTGAAAGATAGAAAAAAAAAGAATTGAATACAAAATTAGTTATTTTTAGGCCTTGTTTTGGAATTTTTAATAAGAAGAAAAGAAGAGAATATAAGTGAAAATATTAGAAATAATTTTTTTTCTTGTGTCTTGAAATTTACGTGAGGAAAGAAAATTTTAGAGGATATGAATGGAAGAAGATTTATTATTAAAAATAACATTAAAGATAATTTTGGTATGAAAAATATTAGAAATAGTTGAATAAAATTTTCTCTCCAAATCTTCTCATTTTTGGAGAAAAAAAATTTGAGAAGAAAAGTTGAACATTTTTCCCTTTCTTTTTTTTTCTTTTCTCTCTTTAACACAGTGTTTGAGAGTTTTTAATGTAAAATAAAAAAAAGAAAAGAAAAAAAGTTAATAAGAGAGGTTTTTTTTTTTTTTTTGTGATTTCTTTTCTTTTGTTTGGGAGTTTTTTTTTTTGTTTGAGAGAAGAGTAAAATTGGGACATGAATGAAATAAAAAAGTTATTAATAATAGATAGAAAAAGACAAAGTTGGTATTTTAAAATGATCACTTAAGATTGAATGACGTTTCTCTCTAATTCACTACACATTTTCGAAGAAAATTTTGAAAAGAAAAATTAAGTATTTTTACTTTCTATTTTTTCTTTTCTCTTGAAATAAAAATTCCCAAACATTATGTAAGTAAACTTTAAGACATAGTTTTATTGTTTAATTTTTCTCCACACAAATAACAAGATGCCGAATACCTATACTAGTCATAAGTTATAAATACAATAGAATATACTTATTCCGTTCCAAATTATATGTTATAATTTAATTTTAATAGTTAAATTGATCAAAATTTGGTTTTAAAATTTAATAAATATATTTATATTTTCATAATTATAAAATTTGAGTTTTGTAACTAATTATTTGAACTTTCATTTGATATAAATATTGTTATATATATTTTTATAAAATATTGGTAATTATATTTTTAAAATTGGTCAGTTTAAAAACACAATTACAAGTATAATGTTTATTATGAGACAGAGTAAAAATACAATTATAGTCACTTTATAAAATATTAATAATAAATTAGAATGTTTATTATGAGACGGAGTCTATAAAATAAACATTTACTTTATAACTTAAATTTTCTCCTTTTTTTTGTTTCTTTAAACTTAGTAACAGACTAAAGAAAACATTTAAAATTTTATTCCATTCTTCTGTATTCATTAAAAAGGTTTTCTATTCTTTATTTTCTATCAAAATCTCAGGAAGAGTGAATGAATTTTCGAGCACACCCTCACTCGAATATAGTCACGGCAAGACAGAGAGCGAGCTAGAGAGGACACATTTCTCAATTTCAATTCTCGTCATCTGTTCTTACACTCTCTTTCTCTCTCTAGTTTTCTCACTCATCTCCGACCTCCACGGAACTCGCGAATTCCCACAACATAAACCCTATTAATTTCTCCCTTTTCCGTCACAGCAATGCCAGCTTCCTCCTCAGGTATGTTCAAATCCCTCATTAATTAGTATTTGTTTGTGTGTTTGTCTATATATATATAATATATATTTGGATGTTTGTATTCGAATTGAACCGTTGATTGTTTCGCAGAGATGCGTAACAGGTGGAGGAAGCGAAAGCGAGATTCCCAAATCAATCGGAAACCTAAACCCCAATATGAAGATGAAGAAATCGATGACGAAGAAGAAGATGACAACACTAATAATAATAATGACCTCGAATTTGATGAAGACCCACTTCATCAAAACCCTAATCAGTCGGGATCAGCAGCTGTAGCAGCTCCGGTTGAAAGCGAGGTGTTATTGGATGGTGGAATTCGGGTATCCGACTTTCCTCCGGTGGTCAAACACACGGTGAATAGATACCACTCCTCGGTCCTTGTCATTTTGGCTTTGGAGAGAGCGAATCAGTGTGGAGATACTAGTAGCAGCAGGCCGAATGCTGTTGCTTTGGAAAATATCTCTTATGGGCAACTCCAGGCTCTGTCAGCTGTGCACCCGGATAGTCTGAGTGACTCGGATAGAGCTGACGGGTCATCGGGTGCTTATGTGATAACATCTCCGGTGATAATGGAGGGTCGGGGCGTGGTGAAGCGGTTCGGGGGTAGCAATGTTCTTGTTGTGCCAATGCACGCCGGTAATGCCACTAGTCTCTTTGTTTTCCTTATTCATTTTATACATGATTTGTACTTATAAGTTTGTGGTTAGATATATGATTAGTGGGGTCTTCAATTTTAAGGTTCGTTTTTATAGTTTGCATTGCTTTTAATTGAGGAAATCAGTCGATGGGTTAAATCAATTTTATCAAAAAGAACAATATTTTTGTTTTTGGATATAGGTGGTTATTTCCTAGAAACTCAGACGCACATGCTACCGTTGATTTCCATTAGTGTTGTCATTAAATCAATATATTCTGGAAAAATTCCCTTGTGAACTGATAATTTGGAAGTGTTCTCCGTTTATATTATAATTCTGCTGTATTGGACTATGGCATTAATTTCCAAATGCTGAAGGAAGACCTGTATTCAATTCGAGCTTGTCTTGTACTACATTGCTCTCTCCCCCTTTCTAGCATATTTATTTATATATGTGGTTTGGTTTGCCTAATGTTGCTGTGTCGGTGCAGATTGGTTTTCACCCCGTACAGTGCATAGATTGGAGAGACAGGTGGTGCCACACTATTTTTCTGGGAAGTCGGTGAACCATACACCTGAAAAATACATGGAATGTCGAAATCATGTTGTTGCTAAGTACATGGAAAATCCAGAGAAGCGGTTGACAGTCTCTGATTGCAATGGTTTGGCTGTTGGTGTGGACACTGATGATATGACTCGAATTCTCCGTTTTCTTGATCACTGGGGTATCATTAATTATTGTGCTACTGCTCTGATTCATCAACCCCACAATGATTTGTCATGCTTTAGTGAGGATTCAAATGGGGACCTTCATGTGCCAATGCCTCTCTTGAAATCAATCGATAGCTTGATCCAATTTGATAAACCTAAATGTCGGCTTGGTGCTGAAGATGCCTATCGAGAACTAGGGTCTCGTGATTATGAGGAATCTGACTTGGACACCAAAATACGAGAACGATTATCTGAAAATCATTGCAATTATTGCTCTCGACCTCTTCCGATGATGTATTATCAGTCACAGAAAGAGGTGAATTGAATTCCAACTCTTCTAAATTTCCTTATTCTTGTCATCATTTGCTGCTGTTATTGTTTTATACATACCTTTTGGAAGTTCGGTTATGCATACTATCAGTTTGTTTCTGATTAAATGGTTCAGAAAATTAATAAAAGGCGTTGTATATTTTCACCATTTGTTTATTTGGCCAATTAATATTACCTAGGAGCTAATGGCACTCCTTGTACCCTACAAATAATCCCTTTATGCGGATGGTGTTTATGGATTTGAAGATGTCTCAAATTTCACTTCCTCCTTTCCATAAGATTGATTTTACAAGTCTGACGCAAATTCAAATTCAGAATCAATGTGATTTGCTTGAAATCCTAAGAGAATAAAGCTTGAAATTCTTAAAGTATTTATGGACTAAATTTTTTAAATTATCCATTCAATAAAACTACTTACAGTTTATTAGAAATTCAAATGAAATGCATTAATTCTGAATTTGAAAATAAATCAAATTGACAAAAGTGATCTTTATATTTTGAGGAGTATATTTGGAGGTTTTGTTTGAAAAGGGAAAGCAACAAATTAAATAAGCGATGATAAAAAGCTTCTTAAATCGAGAAACAAAGTTAAGGACTGTTGATAAGGGCATCCCACCAGTCCTCTTGTAATTTGGAACGAGAAATTCTAGTGAAAGCAATAATAGTTGAAAAAATATAGAAGAAAGAAAATGAGCCTATCTCAATTGAGATGATTGGATGAGTTGTGGATGCTCAAAATTTGGGTCATCCTCTTGTATGTCAGTCGTATGTTGTTAGACTGTACGTTTAACGCGTTCCTCTTGTTGATGTATTAAATTGTATTTTGCCAACACAGATGGCATGTGTGTCAGTATGAAATTGTTAATATTATAAAGCCACAAAGGAAGGGTTCATAAATCTGCTGGATAGTATAAACCTCCTTTATATTTGAGTCATTCATTTAGTTTTACTTTTACATGTCTAAGTTTACAAAAGGTCATGATTACATGCATTTATTTTCTGGGAAGTAGTTTAAATGTTACTGTTGTTACGAGAGCCAAGGCCAGTTTTTTATTATCTTCTTGAATGTATTTAGCCTGTTGTATAGAGGTATCTATCATGTTGTTTATTACTGGATCCTTCTTTGTCAGCTCTCAGTTCAGTTATGTTGTGCTTAATAAACAGAACATTAGAAGTGACTTCATCTTTCGTGTGGATGCTAAAATGTATCCATTGAACTTTTACTGGGAATAACTCTATGCAAGTTGTTGGCCATTGTCGGATATAGATATTAAGTCGAAAATAGTTTGTATTCTAAGGGTGCGTTTGTTTGCATGACTGGATTAAGTGGGACTAATAGTCCTTCGGACTATTACTTAGGATTGGACTATTTTATCGGACTAAATTAAAATGGACTATTTTTGTGATTGTTTATTTTATTTTGGACTTTTGCTCCAAATTAAGTGAAATAGTACACAAAAATTCAATCCCAAAGCTAAGATTAATTAAACCCATCTATTCCTTCACCTTTATTTAATCCCTCATATGGGAGACTATTTGTTAAATGAGATTAACAGTCTAGTCCAATCTTTACAAAACAAACACTGTATTAACTTTTAAAAGGGATTAATTAATCCAGTCCTATATACAAACCCGGAAACAAACACACCCTAAGTGGATGACGAAGTTGGTGGTCAACAATGTGTGACTGATGTCATTAGTAAACTAGGGTCTGTAGAGGTTAAAGAAGAAGAAGTTAGCTCATTATATTCTGCTGATACCACTTGCCAAGCTTAAATAATTCAATATGAGGTGATGAATCAGTCCAGCAAGGATTTAGAGATGAAAGATGTTTTTGGAAGAACTCGTTGAACTAAAAAAGAGAGAGTAGGAATTAGATTGAGCGTTCTTCTACTCATTTCAGCTATAAAGGTAGCTTATCAAACCACAAATAGAGATTGCTAAAATGAAAAACATGCTTCGCTTTGTGGAAGTACCATTCATGTGCAATACTACTAGAAACTACCAACTATTTTTAGCTAGTTTACAATATTTATAATTGCATCAACCTTATATGAACTTGTATCAAACTTGCATTCAGAAATTGAACTAGCAAAAACTGAGAAGCGAAAAAAAAACTGGTTTTTATTTTGGGACCAGGGGATTACAGTTACAGTTTAATTGGTTATGATGGTGGTTTATACCATATAAGTATTTAATGTTAAGCATTTAATTATGTAAGAAGAATTTCGCCAACTTCTTCGACTTTGTGGGTGTTGTCAACTTTGTAAGTTTTAGTTACTGCCAGTGCTCACTACCCATGTTCCCCAAATTCCTTACTTGCCTTCTCTCAATGCCTCTTAAGTCTCACCTTGTCCACCATGAATTCGGTTCCAATCCAACACTCTGCGGTTCACTCAAAAACTTGTTTCCATAGGAAGTCTTCGCGTCACTTATTAGTAGGGAGGTTTTGTAATTTTGACTATACTATTTTCAACCTGATAAATTTGTTTTTTTTTCTTTTCCCCGTTATATTCCTTAGCTTTTATCAAATGGCTGTTTAGGATGTTTCTTAGGGAGTTTGTTTAATTAGGTCATAGTGTTTGGATGTGATAATAGGCAGCAAGACGTCACGTCTGAGTCACATACTCACTCAGAATGCCGATAAGACTGTATAATGATTTGCGAATTAAAGTTTCCCCACTCTTCCTACCTTAACCACTTCAAATTTATTAATGTATTTGATTATTTAGTGTATAAGGATAACTAATTGTTTTATTTTTCTGTTAGCACTTCAATTGTAGCAAAACATCACATGTACTATAGTGAGTAATGTTTAATTTTTAAAGTTAATAATCTCTAAATTCTGCAATTTATAATATCATACGACTTTCGGTCCACAAGCAAAAGTCACATTTCTTTTTATTTCCTACTTATATATGTGAGATGTCAATATTCATATTTGATTTGAAATTGGTAGCTTTCTTGAATGCAAAAGTAATATCGAAAGTTGCTTTAAACATAGTAGTGACTACAAAGTAATTAAATTTAGAATCATTATCCAAATTAAAAGTTATACAAATCTCATTTGAACAAAGTGAATTAGAACTCTTTTATTCTGATATGGACAGAGTAAATAAATAATACACCACATAAAACAACATAGCTACTATTTAGTCAATATATAACAAATGCAACAAGAAGAATTATATTAACAATTAATTTGCAGTAATCATAGGATGTTGATTATTCTCAAGTCAGAAATTGCTATAACTCATATGATGTTGATTATAAATGTTAATTTGAATTTATTTTTATACACACCCACACCCACACCCACACCCACACCCACACCCACACCCACATGCTGGTATCTTTATTTTTTTTATAGTAAATAAAAATAAAGATTTTGTAATTTTAGTGAAGAAATTAGTTTGTTAAATTCATATTTTATTTTTATTTTATTGTTTATATCTTAGACATAAGATAGTTTTTGCACTAGTGGTTGTTTTTCATTTATGAAGATTTGGATGATCTCAAAATTCTGATCATCTATTTTCAACAAAATAAAAACTAAGTTTGGTTTTGCAATTGGAACATAATGAGTATAAATAACTGTAGTTGCATAGTTGTCAAACTTCTTGTGTGCACATCCATTTCACAATGTTAGACACTTTTCAATCATATTGATATGTCTAAACTCTAAAATATTGATTTTACTTAAATGAAGCCCGAGTCTTTTGACATAGACGAATATCTAGCATAACAGTTGGTTTTCCAATTACATAGTGGTTTGACATATAATTTTAGACAATGTGTTAACTTTCGTCTTTTGTATGTATAGTCGAAAGAATCAGAGTGTTCTCCATCAACAATGTACTGTTTATTACTCCCTTCCTTCCACCGAAAGAGTTAAAGTTTATAAGATTTGTTCCACAAAAATAGTTACATTTGCATATATATATATATATATATATGTATGTATATATGTATGTATATATGTATGTACGTACGTACATATGTATGTATGTTGTTTCTAAAATTTGTCACTACAGTCATCTTATCATTAATCGAATATTTGTAGCAAATCACATGAAGAAAAAAAAAATTATTTGAACATATATTTCTTAATCAAACATGCAATATTAATATCCATGAAAAACCCAAATATAAGTCTTTTTATGGAGTAGAGGGAGTACTATTAGTTAATTATTGGTTTTTGGTTTGGTACAAATAAAACACATCTGTTTTCCCATTAGAATTCCGATCAAGTTTGGCTATCTTTATTTATATGGGTTAAATTGACTTTGTTTATTAGATTGTCTGTTACAGAGACTATGAAAGGTTGAGAACAACTCCAGTAATACAACATTATACTTTATACTCCATTCGTTGAAAATGAATGTCCTAATTTATTTTTACACTTTGTTTAGGGAACAAATTTTCCTCCAAATTAGTATAAGTAGGGTGCTTAATTTGAATTCAAGCAATAGTTCTCTATGTACTTTCTCTATCTTAGTTGCTCATAATTTGAATAACTTTGTTCTCCATTTCAAACAAAAAATCCATGTTTTCTTGAGAGCAATCAAGGAAAAAGATTTAAAATCCTAATTTTCTATTATGAAGTTTTTTTCTTTTCAATTTATTAGAATTCCAACTAATTAAAGGTATTTTTGGAAAAAACTTGGTAAAAGTACTACTGTTTATAGAAATAAGACATTTATTGTAGGATAATCCAAAGTAGAAATTTGGACGTTTAGTATGCGACTTGAGGAGTATAATTTACATTCAGAAAATGAATCAGACATAAATCATGGTGTATACTGATTTATGCAAACCAAAATGTAAGCATTGCATGTTTTTACTAATTATTGTCCCTAAAATGGACCATTTAATGTCGCAATTAATTTTGCATAAACAACCAGTATCAAGTACTCTGCAATCCGGGCAATGAAGTTTAGCTCTCTCTCTCTCTCTCTCTCTCTCTCTCTCTCTCAATTCTTTAATTATGGATCTGTAGAGTATAATCCCAGTTTGTTGAGCATATAATTGAGCTAACCATCCAGATCTGTGCTTTATCTTCCATCTCCTTACTCTTTTCTTCATAGCTGATTTATTTGCTTCAACAGGTAGATATTTTGTTATGCTTGAATTGCTTCCATGAGGGAAGATTTGTAGCAGGACACTCAAGCCTAGATTTTACGATGGTAGATTCTGGTAAAGATTATGGAGATCTAGATAGAGAAAATTGGTCTGATCAAGAAACCTTATTACTTCTTGAGGCAATGGAAATTTACGGAGAGAACTGGAATGAAATAGCTGAGCATGTCAAGACCAAGTCAAAAGCTGAATGCATTCTCCATTTTCTCCGTTTGCCCATGGATGATTCTTCATTGGAAAATGTTGAAGTTGCAGTGATGCCCATTTCAGTGGAAAAGGCAAGCAATGTGGAGTGTGATAAATTACATTCAAATTCAAATGGTAATACTGCAGGTTCTTGTATATGAATTTCCCCCGTTGCATATTTGTGTTAAATTTGCACACACGCACACATAAACACATACAGATACTCGACACACGCACATTCCCTTTCTCTCTATTTCTCCCTTTGTATACTCTGTGTTTAATTTGCATATGTTGTAGCAAAAAAAAGAAAAAAAAAGCATATGTTAGTATTGGGGTCTGGCAAGCTTTGGTGTATGAATTTATAAGAGACCTGCATTTGATTTGCACTGCCAATGTTAGCATCTGGCAATCTTTTATGTGTAAATTTACAACAGAACAAAATTTACTCCCTTAAATTTGCACTTTAACTTTGGCATCTGGCAATCTTTCATGTTTATATTTCTGCCTCCCTCTGGTTGATGAGTAAATTTATAAGTCTCTCTCTCTCTCTCTCTCTCTCTCCCTCCCCCCACCCCTCTCTCTCTCCCCCCACCCCTCTCCCTCTCCCTCTCCCTCTCTCTTCCCCTCCTTATCTATATCTAATTGTTAAAATTATTATCTCTCTATCTATTATCTATCTAATTGTTGAAATTATTATTCCAGGATCTAGTCTGCAAGACCCTAGCTGTGATAACAGGCTTCCTTTTGTAAATTATGCAAACCCGGTCATGGCCCTGGTAGGTGACTTTCAAAGCAATTGCCTAATCTCAAGTTATGAAAGCACTTCTGCATTTATTTAATGAAATTCTTGAATTAAATTCTTATTTTTCATTTGCTGGATGAAAAATTGATTTCAGTAGCAAAGCTTCTTGATATTTGGTCAGTGACCTATGAGAATGTTATGTGGTTGGTTGAGCAATCTGCCCTTTACTAAGAAACAAAAATGTTCTATTGGTCTGCGAACTTTCTGATTTGTGTAATTCTATTGGATTCTTTTGCTAACTTTTTCATGGTAAGAATTTAAAAAGATTAATTACCTATGCTAGTCAGTTTATTAGTAACCATCCCTATATTAGTGTAAGAATGATTAGTATTAGAAAAATAGGGATAAACTTTTGATTCGCAGTCCAAGAAAAACGGTGTTGGGTGACTCTATTTATCCCTTCGCTGACTATAAGCCTCCCTATCCACAACATCCTCCGCCATTGTCACCTCACGACATCCATTACTATATCGTCTCCACCATATCCACCATCGTCATCGGGCCACCTTCACCGGCACTCCCTAGCTCGCCATAACACATCATTGTCCCCATCAAATGCTGTGAACTGCATCTCCTTCTACTAAAACCATGTCCCAGATCACCGTATCCCTTCCTCTCTGCCAATCACTGTTGCCAATCGTTCATATTCTTCATTTTGGCTCAATTTGACGATGGTGAAAGGGTCAGATATGGTATTTAAGTGCGAATTGACATAAATATTGGTTGGGTCAGGTCACGTCAATGGTGCTGGCCAGTTGGTGATAGATCTTTTAATATTGGTGATCGCTTGGTGAAGGATCTGTGTAGATTGGGGTGGTTTGGATTTGAATATTGTGGATAAAGATCTGCGACTGATTTAATTTTTGATGAACAAGAGTTCTTTCCGGGTGATGCATAGATTGAATGCCACTGATAGTCTTATTCCATGTATTAGATCAACCTGGGCATCTTAATTTTATGCCCAGCTGGGGAGCTCCTTGATCCTCTTACTATCATAATATTTAATATGATTTGTAAGAATTACCATATGTATGTATACATGCATTCTAAAAATATATCTGTGTGACAGTGTGCATGCCCTAAAATTCCTGTATGGATAATGGGCATGCATCTTTACATGCATGCTGAAAGTATCTACTCATGTACGGACTCCCAAAATTCTCTGTTTGAAGGGTTGCTCAAGCTGCCAAATTAATTTATGGATAATAGAATCCTTTCTTAGTCATAAATACATAATTTTTTCCCTAGATTTTTTAGTCAGATACGTATAGATAAATCCTATTATTGCAATTCAAGAAGTTAATTGTGATGCCTTATGTTAAAAGTTCAGCACTATAATAAGGCAACATACTGTACTTTAGCAAGTGGCTATGAGACATTACTTCTAGCTGTTTAGTCTTAGACTTGCATAACCTGTATTCAGCTGTGAATTAATAATTACTTTGATGGGCTCTTTTCATTAATTCTTGAACCTAGCCTTTTGATTTCTTAGGTTGCCTTTCTCGCGTCGGCAGTGGGACCAAGAGTTGCTGCAGCATGCGCCCATGCCTCCTTGGCTGCATTGGCTGAGGAAGATCATTTGGCTGCTTCCCGAAGTGTCAGGCAGGTGGACGGATCTGGTCGCGGTAATAGGTGAGGTTTTTTCCCTTTAAAATTTTTCCCCACTCTGTTATTGATATCCACCCATGGTATGCTCTTTTCCATGGATTTCTGATATCAAATTTATGATAAGGACCCATAGACCAATTAAATATCTCCTTGTTATTTTTAATTTTATAATTTTGGGCTTCTTTTCTATATTGTCCTGGAGAACATTTCCACACCCTTCTCCTTCTGTATGTTGTGGCTGCTTTTCATATTTTGATTATGAGGAATTTTCTTGATAACAAGACTCATGATTTATTAGGAACTTCTGGAAGACTTGACCAAAAAATAAATATCGTTGTTATTTGTGCCTCATTTGGTTCTAAATTTTCTTTTCTGAACAATGATCTTGGAAAGTATGCATGGTAAGGAAGGGGGACCTGTTGGAGATGGTACAAATTCAACCCAGAAAACAGGTTCGTATCAACTATGATGTTGTCCCTTTTTTCTAGTTCATCTGATTTAAAATGGAAAATTGACTCATTTTGCAGAGGTTGTGCCTTTATCTGACGACAAAGTTAGAGCTGCTTGCAGAGCTGGACTTTCTGCTGCAGCAACTAAAGCAAAGCTCTTTGCTGATCATGAAGAACGTGAAATTCAACGGCTATCTGCTAATATCATAAATCATCAGGTACTTTTGGTGGTCTTTTGATCTATATGTTCACGTCTAAAAAATTTGACCAGTTTCTTTCAGTTGTTCCAAACTAACTCCCAGTTGGTACCAGTTTTAGACATTTATTAACCTTTGTCAATCTAAATTGATTGCCTGATTGGAAATACTTATTAGAAAGTTTATCTGTGTTTCTGTGAGGGGAATGCAATGGTTAATAAACAATATTGAAGTAGGGTATTGACCAGCAATTTTGTCAACTTGGTTGATGATTGAACACAAAGCTTTATAAAAAAATTTAACAGTAAAAAAATCACTAGATTTTGGAAAATGTTTCAGTGATTATGTAATTACGCCCAAAAGCAACTTTTCTAAGAGAAGAAGACCGTTTCCCAAATAAATTTTTGTGGCACTTCTTGCCATCCCCGCTTTGTAAGTTTGCGATACCTTCAAAATATACTGCAGTAACAAGTGCCAGCTACAGTTATCCTTCCACAAGGCTGAATCCTCCTATCCTAGAATTGACTCCCTCTTGTCTAGATAAGTCATCGAGACGGCCATTTTTATTTCACATCCAATCCTGAAGTTTCTTGCACATCTCCGCTTTGTTGACAAGGCAGCCATGTCATTGTGCTTCCAATATGAGCTTTTTTGTCTAAATAAATGCTTCTAGAACCAGATTTCTTAGCAGATAATGGTCGTAAACCCTCGTACATTAGCCTGTCCTCAAATTAATTACAATTCTGGTGGTCATATTATTTACTGATAATATTTAATGCTGCATTTTCTTCCTCAGTTGAAAAGATTAGAGCTGAAGCTGAAGCAATTTGCAGAAGTGGAGACCATGCTAATGAAGGAATGCGAACAAGTGGAGAGAGTGAAGCAGAGAATAGCTGCTGAGCGTGCTCTTATGATCTCAACGCAGTTCGGATCACCTGGAGTGGCTCGTACTGCTGGTGTACCTGGTGTTGGTCCTGCCATGGTTCATAACAACGCTGGAAATATGAGGCAGCAAGTGGGCTCAGCAGCCCCTTCACAGCCATTTGTTTCGGGGTATGCCAATAACCAAGGTATCCATCCTCATGTATCACCCATGCAACAGCAGTCCACATTTGGTCTTGGGCCTCGCCTTCCCCTGTCAGCTATAAACCCTTCCTCAGCTGCTCCTGATGTTAGTATGCCTCGTGCAATGTCGAGACCTGTATCTCGGACTTGATCTGGTTTACGTGCTTAATATGGAAAATGTTGGTTCAATCTAATCTTAAAATTCTCTATGGTTTTGCATTGAAGTAAGGGATGGCATTGTGATATATCGAATGATACTCATTTATTGCAGCCGAGCATCCCATTGTGCAGCCCGTTCCCAACATTAGGTTCAATTTATATGTTGTGTCGTTGTTATTTCCCAGGGAATCTATTTGTAGTTGTATTTTAAAAACTAATTATAATTTGAGATGTTGATCTGGTGAGAAAATTAGAATGAGAGAAATTTCTCTATGCTGCTGGCTGTACATAAAACGAGAAGATGTGTTTCATCTTCATTTACGGGTTTTAACATTTATCCCCTGAGCAAAATTTAAAGGTAGTACCGCAGAAAGCCACCAGAGCATGATGGTTACTCATGCACTATCCATAGAAGGAAAAATAAAAGAAGGTAAATTTTTGATGGACATATTAATAAGTACCTCAACTAAACTTTACATTGATCTTCTTGGCTCTAATAAATGAGATGCCATCATATTTTACATGAACCTAATCCAATGATCCTAAACATTAGAATCGCAGGTAGCATCCATCTATGTTACTTTATCTCCTACCCCATTCTTCCTTATTATCGATTTAAAAACCATTTTAAATCGTCGAACATAAGATATATTTGAAAGAGTCGAGCCCATTTCATCGCTGTCTCTTCACTTAAAAACTTTGTTCTCTAATTAGGTAATGGTATGTCAGCAAGATCCTCTCTGTAGGGAACAGTCTGCAGTTCAAGTGTTGCATCCGAGTCGGCGAATCTGTTCTCCACGGATGTTTGAGTAGTCGAGTCGAGCTTTGTTGGTTCGGTGAACGTGACAACTTTATCTTTTCGGAACATTAGATAGACCACAGAAAAGATATAGACGCCTATGAATGGGAAAACTATGATCCCAATGAATATTTTTCCAACTTTTGGTAAATTATTGCCAAGCAACCAACCCACAAATGATGTGGTTAAGTAGTAAATGTTGATGCTGATTATTCCCAGTCCTAGTATCCATGAGCACACAATAATCTGAAAAAATATATGCATCAAATATATAATTGTGATGCACAAAATTTTAGGTGTATGAAAGACATTTAAATATGATATACTGTGGACGTTTTAATGCAACTAACGTTACTTATAAATGTATATATCTCCAAAAAAATTATGAATCTTAATAATATACATGTACTTCAAATTTATTATGCTTAAATAAATAGTCAATCGTCACTTCAAGTAACTTTTACTTAAAAAAGTTAATTAACTAAGTCAGAATATAATAATTTCATAATTTTTTTAACAATCAATGTGAAAAGAAAATATTCAACTCACATAAATTGAGTTCTTATGGGGCCCCATCTTGGTTTTGCTGCTACTGAATTTCAGGAGAGGAATTAGAGCAAATGGAAGCTCAAATGACAAAATCATCTGCAAAACCATCTTAATTCAATAAGCACTTAAATTTTGGCACACAATAACTACTTTTTTATATCAAAATCTTAGTTATTATTTTTTTTAAATTACTAAAGTATATCGCATTAATATCATAAAGATATTGTTATCATTGAATCAACTTAAAAATTCACGTATTTTGAATCTGTACGTGGATTTAATTGCGACGATATATATATTTTGTTGCAAGATACTATTTTAATAAATTAATTTGTTGCGATGTGTGATAAATTTTACTATAATAATTTAAAAATAAACCAACCGATGCAATAATAATTAAGCGACCGGCTCCTGATGCTCCTCCAATAATAGAGACAATTAGACTAGGTGTAATTGCAATCAACCTCGTCACCAAGTTCCTAATCCATTTCTTCATCTTTAGCTCCAAGAAACCCTACAATTAATTGACTAATTATATATCAAATTAATAATTAAGTTGCTAGCTTAATAATTAAATAGTCGATCAAAATTTTTAAAAAAATTATTTTTTTTTGAAATTGAACCTGCATGATGTATTGTCCAGCATAAGTGCCTGAGATGGTAGAACTTTGCCCTGAGGCTAATAATGCAATTGCATAAACAGTTGAACTTGATTTACCCAAAACATTCTGAAGATCAAACATAAACATTTAGAATACATCGGTTAGGGTTTCATTTCAAGTTCGGACAAACACGTGCGTACACACACATACAAACCTTAAGAAGGAACGAAGCAGAATTGAGAGTTAGGTCATTGCATTGGTCCAAAGTACCCTTTGACTTATTCTTGCAAACGGATCCGGATACAGATATGACTGAAACATTGATTAGAAATGCGATAAACAATGCAAAGCCACTCTCTATTAAGAAGTACCTACAAGCATCCTGCAATAGTCATTAATTATACATTAATTCACTTGCTTTAACATTATTTACTACACACACACACTCTCTTTAATTTAATAAGTAATTTGTATATTTTTTATATACTCCTTAACATATACGTATACATAAATGAAAAGAAATTTACTTGTACTAAGTTGATATTTTGGCACGTACATTAATTCCACGAGCCGAGTTTGGTATCTTTCGAGAGAGTACAAGAGCCGAATGAAGAAATAAGTTGTGTCTGTTGAGCAAAAGAACAAAAAAAATATAAAATTAAGAAATTAATTTAAAAAAAGAAATCCAAATTATATAATAAGTTTAAGAATTTATGTTTTGTAATTTATACGTACGGCATGATGAGAGCACCTAATAAGGCAATGGCATCTGGGGTTGCACTTTGACCAGAAAGCTTTGGAATAAGCAATCCTTTGATCACTTCATTGGCAGGAGGCTTGACATAGCTTAGTTCTCCAAAAAAACATACAGCCATCACCAAAACTAGAACAGCTATCAACAATTCTAGCTTCCTCACCTACATATATGTACGCATATCACATTGCTTGAGTCAAAGTATTGATTGGCATTGATTATATGACCAAAATTAGCAATCGTTTATATATGTAACTCATCTCGTAACATGTATAGGTTGAAGGGAGTAATATATTCTTCTATTACTCCGATCCATTCGTTTTAAAATTAGAGATACATATTTAAAATGACGATTTTAAAGATAATTTTTATGTTGTAGAATATACTATTATGTGAAGTAATAGTACTACTAGTTATAATAAAGATGGAGTAAGTTGGAGTAGTTTAATCGTGAATGACATTTAAGGAACTCATGACTTTTTACGGTTTAAAAATAAAATGTATCTTTAATTTTAGAACAAAAAAAAGAGAGGTATATCGCTAATTTCGGAACGTAGTGAGTGCTTATTAATTACATTTATTTTGCATTAAAGACAAAGAAGTGAGAAGAGTTTGAGCATATAAATGTAAAACTTTGTTACTTATGCCATAAGATTTGGTTTTTTGTTTTAGTTTATAATTAGGTATTTGATATCAGTCGCAAACATATCTATTATATTAAGCATTTAGGTCTAGAATAACTACCTTGGTCCTTTTGTATTTATCATTTATATTTTTTTGATAAAAGAAACTCCCAACATGTTCGCCCTCATTTTTCTCCTCCAATCGTTCTCTTTATTTTTTCAAAATATTTTCCTTCCTTTAACTATTTTATTTCTTAATCCCTATATTTTCTATCACTTTAAAGATGAATTAGAAATAAATTTTAATTAATTTATTTAATACAAATTTAAAATTAATTTATAAAAAAATAATAAATAAATTTTACACATGATATGCCAGAAATACTAGTATGTATTAAGAATTTACCCCATATCTTTGCAGGCTTAGAAGCATTAGAGTGCTAGTACCAGTGCAAAGAACTCCAACCCATACTGGTATATTGAACAGAATATTTAGCGCGAAGGCTGTTCCAATCACTGCCCGAAACAAAAAATTGACAAATTAATTAAATAATCGTCAAAATTATTGTGAAATATAAATGGATCGAATTCTTTTTAACTATAAAAATAAACTATTTTAAATCCAGTTATATTTCAAAATAATTCATTTTAATATTATTTTTTCAAATTAGAGGACATTTATGTCATATAAATTAAGTGATGCATGCATGCCTTCAGGAATATCTGCAGCTATGACAGCAACTTCTGCTAATATCCATAGGCAATATTTCATGAATGATGGGTACTCTGCCTTGCATAATTCTGCTAGATGTTTGCCTGTTAATAAAAAAAAAATAGAAATTAAAAGTACGTATTGTATCTTCATTTAAAAAAAATAAAAATAAAAATAAAAATAAAAAAAATATTTTATGTAATCCTATATAATTACCTGTGGTTACTCCAAGATTTGCGGCGAGAGATTGAATTATGAGAGCAAAAATTAACCCAATAAGAATGATCCACAATAGCTACATATATCACATAAAACTTGCATCATTACCATCAGTAATTAATCATTCAATTTTTAGAATGATGAATTATAAAATAAAACACTAAATAAGGCAGATGATCTGAATTTAATAAGTAGTTGTTGTGGGTGTTCTCCTCAATATATATTTTTTTAGAAGGACAATAAAATTCTAACCTACATAAATATTATTCTAATCATTGGGTTGAGATTCATGCATTTAAAATTTTTATTTTTGCAAAAAGATAAGAACAAAAATGTGCAAAACGTGTGTTGCATTAAATATGAATATTTAGAGTTATAGACTATATATTTATTTACGAATAAATAATTTGTGTAACTAAAATAGCAAAGCCTACTTTACAATTAAATTAAGGTTACTGTGTTAACCGGCTTCACAGCCACAACCGGCAAATTAAATATCTTATTGGCAATATTATTTTATTAGTTATTTATAGACAAAGTTTGTTAAAACTTGTTTTGATATGCCGAACCCTTACAAACAATAAAAGGCTGAATTCTTCAAAAATATTAGGACAGACCAGTAAATATGGGACAAAGGGTAAAAAAGAACGAAGCAGCTTAATTTATAATTGATTTGTACTAACATGTGATTATTTTGTAGTTGTACGAAATTATTTAAAAGTACTATAGTAATGCTTAGCTAGTTGTCCCAAATACGAACGGTAAATGTAAATATTCTTAGGTTTATACAGATGGGATACTCGATATAAATAGTTTAACGGATAACAATTTATATATTAAATAATTATTTATTATTTAATTAGGACCTGTTTAACTATTTATTTACAGGTCATACTTGAGTTTGATCTATGTACGTACTTCCGCTGACCAATTAAAATATTTTATGAAAAATTATAAAATAAAAGAAAGTAAAAAAAAACATACAAGTGGGAGTTTAATTAGTGCTACTTATATATATTTGAAATAAAAATAATGATGATATGTGTAGTACCTCATATCCATGATTTGCTCCTGCTTGCAGATCAGTTTCCACTGGAAAATGGTACCCAAAATGTATATAATTAATTTAGGCCATGATCACTTGTATGATTATATCCATTGGTTTTGGTAGGGTTTAGTTTATAATATTGCTTTTTATTGTTGTCATATATATATTCATATTACACCGCCTGTTCAGTACTTATGATGTAATTTAATGGAGTAATGACGACACTAATTGGCATCAGAGGCACTCGCGATTCTTGTTTAATGAACTCTCTCTCTCTCTCTCTCTCTCTCTCTCTCTCTATATATATATATATATATATATAGTGTTAGTGTGTATATTAGAGAACAAAAGAAATACTAACAATTTCCCGGGTCGAGATAAGCCAAAGAAACAAGAAAACCAGGTCCAACATATGATAAAAAGTTTTTCCAGCCGGGTTGCTGTTCCTGAAAATTTTAAAAGATGTTTAAATGTTAAATTTTGTATGTTATATAAAAGTAAGCAATTGTGAATATATATATAAAAGACCAAGAAAAGTTTCAATATAAGCATATGAATTAATATATGCGAATATTTTCCAGTTCTAAGTTGTTAGAGTACGTTTTCAAAATATCCGTTGCAGTTATAGATTTCAAATCTTGCTGGTCATATTTTTTTACAAAAAAAAAAAAGCAAAATTTTGGGTGAAAATTGTCCATCATAAGTGGTGCGATATTTTGTGCCCGAGTCTCTAGAGTGCCTTTCGTACACCAAAATAATAATAATAATAATAAGGGATTAAGGTAAATGAGCTATAATTTACATTTCAAATCCTATTCACTAATTTTATTCTATGAATATATAACCTATCTAAAAAATTTAACCATACAGATTGAAAGAATATTAAAACCTAGAGTAATATACAAATTTTCAAATCATTTTGTAGTGTATACCATGATTTTTATAATTATTTAAAATTTGTATATTTTCAATGGTTAAGATATATTGATTTTTATGTGATTGTGAAAACTATGTAAAAAAGTTAAAAAAAAACCCAAAAAATTGCATATAGGTTATTTTTGCATACTCTTTTGATCTGTTTGGTTTGATTTTTCTCATATATTTTGGAAACCAAAACATAATATGAGCGGGTAAAATTATAAAAATGAGTTACAACTCAAATTTTTTTTTTCCCTAATAATAATAACAATAAAAACTAAGCAAATTTTCAATATAAGAATATGAAGAAACATACTTGATTAATGTTTTTGGGTTCTAATTCGTCGAGGTTTTCAATATCCAGTGCAACTATACGGTTGCTCCCACCAACTATGCGGTTGCTGCCTCCAGCAACTACTTGTTGTTCTTGTAAACTTGCCATTGACAATTTTTATAGGACAAAATTATGATATGGAAAAAATATATTCCCAATATTATGATACTGAGATATTCAATTACTTATAAAGATCTTTGCAAGTCTATTTATAGTGGAAAAGTAAGATATTACAAGTCATTTACAATTGGCATATGTAAACATGAAAATGCATGTGTGTCATGACTAATGCATCCAATAACTGCCATACAAACTTGCTTATGTTCATTAGCTTGACAGTCATACATACAAATTAAGTTTAATTCTTAATTCCCCAATTACTGCTTAAACTAACATAAATATATATGTTGATGATGGTCATTAATTTGTCCTTGGGTGTTAATGCTTCTACTTTCTATATTTACAATACATGTATTACACATGAGTATCATTCCCCTTTCTCAACAACTGTTTGGATTTATCACTGTTAGTGCTCCATTTGATACACACACACACACACACACACACACACATAGAGAGAGCCACATACACACATTTTAGTATTTCCTTCGTACCATATGGCCTACGCGTCCTGTAATAATTAATTTTTTTAACAATAAAGCTCTAAACTATTGTGACAAGATTTAGAGACAATTGTGAAAATGTCACTAAAGAGTGTTACTTAAATTATTTGTCGCAGATAGTTGTTTAACCGCCGTGTTTGTATGTACGTATTTATACAATTGTGATAAACCTTTTCTGCCACAATAAAAATTTGTCTCCGGGTGCAATTCTTTCCTGTAGAGTCCTAAACCCACAGCAATTTACTTATCCAGTGAGAAACCAAAGACAATTATAACCATGATTCCTACCATGAAAGATTTCCAAAATAACAGAAAGTAAAATCGACTAAGATTTGGACTTATGCTTATAGCCTTAAAGGTTCATGCCTTTGGGCTCACTAACATGTCTATTGTTAAGGTCTTTGAAAAGTGACATGATTTACACTATTTATTATATTATTTATGTATAAAACTCCTTTCTTTCTTTATTTTTTCCCACAAAATTATGTGTAATTTTAAATTTATCCTTCTAAAATTTTAATTTGTCTAGATAAAGATTTTTTGTTCCATTATAATCCAAAATTTTATCCACAATTCACAAATTTTTTATTCTCATATATAACTCTTTCATCCTTATGGATCTCCAACATTTATTTTTCTTTTTATATGCTAATTCCATTATTATATCATTAAATTTCATCTAACCAAATATAACCTAAATGTATTGTCAGTTTACATGTAAGAAAAACTAATTAATATTTTTAAGAGTTAATAACATGAAAAAATCTATAAACTAACTAATATTTTGACAATTAAAAACTTTAAACTAGTCAAAAATTTATAGAAATTACTCAAATTTAACCTAAATCGGTCAAGTCATAAATCTAACTTGTTAAAATATGCGGTGACATCCTAGTTGATAATTATCCCATCACTAAAAAGAAAAAATAATTACCAAATAAGGTGATATGTCAGATTTGAACTATCTAAAATTGAATCTTGAATTACGTTTTGATCAATTTTACATATTTTTAATTAGTTTCAAAGTTTAATTGTTTAAAATATTAATCATGGGATTAAACGTTAACTCATATTTTAACTACACCTCATATAATTATTACTCAGACAATACATAACCCTCGTCAGATTCATTTATTTTTTGGACAATAGACGCGTTTATATTGAATAAGGGCCGCCTGCAAAGTGGCGTAAGGTCGCCGCCTCCGTTAAACAAATCTAGAACTATAATACAAAATTTTAATTAATTAAGAGAAAGTATATCAGATTAAATATGCAATTGAAAATGTATTTAAAAAATATGTAATTGAAAATTTGGGACTTAATACTTAATCCTATAATTATAAGGAATATCAAATTAATGATCCTTTCTAGGGATCGAGGACTAATATCATATGGGTTAAATATATATAACTATGCTGTAACAGGAAAAAAAGAAAAAAAGAAAAATAAATAAATAAATAAATAAATATATATATATATATATATATATATATTAAATTCAAATCAGTTTTGTTCGGACAAGTCAGCAGTGAATGCTATCTGTTAAAGCCAAATTATCAAATAATTGTTCATGTGTCAAATTTTTATTAAATTTGATTGAAAGAAAATTAATTTGATTTTTTAATTGTAAAAATTGAGAGATTGATAATTTATTTTATGGGAAAAATATATCAAATCTTAAAATTATTTTCATTCCACGAGATCTGGTCCTGACCTAACACCACTTTGAGTTTATTTAAGAAGAAAAAAAGTAACTGAGTGGAAAATATTTTTTTTGTTTGTCTTGCAGTTTTTTGGAAGAGGAAAAAATTGAAAATGAGAAGAAAATGTGTAGAGTTTCCTCTTTAAACAAAAATAAGAGAATTTAGAGAGAATTTTTTTTTAAAGTTTTACTGACTTTTCATAATACCAATTTAAAAATTTTTCTTTTCTCTCCGTAAACTCCAAATAAAAGAAATGAAAATATTTCTTTTCTTTTCTCATTTTTTTCTTTCTCATCTTTTATTTTCTTTCCAATAAAAACTCACAGAGACAATGTGTAAAAGTCAAATGAAGATACTTTTATCACTTAAGTTAATCCAAAGATTGATCATTTCATCCTATTCCTTAAAAAAAGGAATTAATATTGTTAGAGTAAAAAAATTATAATTAAATTTTAGTATTAAAAATACATTTGATAAAATTTATTGCTCCGTGATAATTTTTTTACTCCGGTATATGGACGCCATAAAAAAGCTGAAGAATTAACCGTACAAATCTATATTTATTTTATTGTTTTCCTAACTTCTATCGCTTTTCATGATCGATGTAGTGGTTGGAGATAAGGTATTAACAGCATATGCAATTGAAAATTTTTGTTTATTAATCTTAAACGAAAATATCATGGACACTAATCATTTGTATAAATAAATATATATAAATATATATGATAAATTATTAACTATTAAAATTTTAATTATAAATCCATCAGGTTCTAACAATCTCCTACAAAATTTAACCACCTCAATTTGTGTATAAATTAGTGTCTCTAATACCACTCTAATCTTAAATATCAAATTCTAATTAAGGGAAAGTACGTCAGAGCGAGAGTAAATACGCAATTGAAAATATATTTAAAAACATATGCAATTAAATCCTATTATTTTAAAGAATTACAAATTAATAAGTTCCATTGTAGGAAGGAGGATCGACTAATTTTATTTGTGTTAAATCTATTTCATACGTTTTAAAATTAGTGATATGCTTATTTAGTATTATTCATAAATTTATAATTTTATTTGTAATATGAAATTTTAAAAATAGAGTATTATTCATGTGTTTTATGATGATACTTCACTTAGAAGTTACTAACAATAATTTTTTTATTTCAATTTTAAATTATAAAATTTTATAAATATGTTGTGAAAATAAAATTGCATCTTTAATTTTAAAAGGAAAGACTGTACTCAACTTTTTATTTTTCTCCGAACTTTGGGCAATTACTTTTGGCACACGCAAACATATCTTTTTGGAGGACTAATATTATTTTCTAAAACCTTTTCTTTTACTTTTTTTTCCCGAAACAAGTCAGCAGTGTAAACTAACTGTAAAGCTATCTGTCAAGCTCAAGTTATTGGTAACTGTTGACGTGTCAATATTAATTAAAGTTGATTGGGATAAGATTAATTTAATTCCTCAGGCCTGGTGTTATACTATAAAAATAATTAGTGTAGTTGTGATATTTTAATTTTTTCGTTAAATTAGTATTACTTATGTTATTTCACACATTATTACTATTGGTTGAATAAAATTATATTATGGATAATAACATAAGATTATATTGTGAATAATAATATAAAAGTATCAAATAATAAAATAATAATATAAACTACATGAAAAAAATTATAACTATTTTGAATTTGACAAAAATTATTTGTAAAACTAAATACTGACCAATAATTTTCTGAATTCCCTAATTATAAAAAAAATTAATGACACAAAAAACTTATAATTCGGTTTTAAAACTTTAACCCCACAACTAATATTTAAAATTAAGCCTTTTAAGTAGTTAAAAATTGTATAAAAATGATCCAAATTTAACCTGAGACTCTACTTTAATTAGTTAAAATCTGACATGACATAATATTTGATTATTCTTTTATTTTTATTTGTATAGGAATGACTAAAATTTAACCTGAACTTTAATTAATTAAAATTTGTCATAACTCCTTATTTGGTAATTCTTTTATTTTTATATTTTGTGTTTAGTGTTGTGATAATTGTTAAATTCGATGACATGTTATATTTTAATTAGTTAGAGTTATGACTTAGGTAAAATTTGAATCAGTTCTATATATTTTTAACTAGTTTAAAGACATAATTATTAAAATATTCATTATGAGATTTAAATGTTAAGAACAAAAAAGTTTAAAGGTTTTTTTTTTATGTCATTATCTCTTATAAAAACTGAGAGATTGATCCCTTGCATTAGAAAAAAAAGGCGAAGAGTTGAAGGTAAAAATCTATATTAATCCTACATATATTGGTTAAATATTATGTATTATAAAATTTTCATAGGATATTGGACCGTAAATCAAACCAACTGTTCATGATTTGCTTGATCTCAATTTAAAAATTAATCAAAATTTAGATTTCATTCGAAATAAGTTAAATTTGATAAATTAAACGAGTACAATTTGAACATATTAGTACTCGCTCGATTATATTCGCGAGTAGTTTAATTTTTTTTTATAATAAAATATCATAACATATATTAAACATATAATATGAGTTATATCTTAATAATACATTTAAATATTATACATATTGAATAAGTTAATCTAAAATTAATGTCCATAAATAAAGTGAATTATTATATATAATTTTATCCAAAAAAATAAAAAAAATATATTGTTATAAAAATTTTCACCAAATTTATGTATTCGTGAGTAGTTCGTAATTGACAAGAATTTGACTAGAGTAGAATTTGAGCACTAAAATTTTATTTGACTAAATATTCGAGTATCGAAAAATTTATTAAAATAATTATTAAGCACAATTGTTCACTCAAATTCGACTCATTTAGACTCTCAATATGATACATGCGTGTACAATCACTCCGCATATATCACGAGACCGAAAGACTTAGTTAATTAACTCTATATAAATTGTTAATCCTTTCGTCTTAAAAAAAGAGATGTTTAAAATAAAATTTATCAAAAGAAAATTATATATATATATATATATATATATTTATTTATTTATTTATTAGATGCTATATTTTCAAAAATTTATCATTATAATCTTCTTATTATTTTATCACTTAAACATTTATGATAAATTTCATGATTATTTTTTTGATTAGAATATGTAAGTGTTAGTCAAATGTGTAATATTAATATCCATCAATAACTAAAATATGCTTCCTTAGTTCTAAAAAAAATAACATTTGAAAATGAGATTTGTTAGAAAAAGAGAGAAAAATTTGCATAAATTTTTCTTATGACACTATATTTTTAAAAATTTATCATTACAATTTTTCTTTTTTATCATTTATTGAACATTTATACAAATTTTACGAGAAAAAAACTTATAATTTGAACATGTAATTGTCAATCAAATATATAATATTAATATTCGTTAAAAACTCAAATACAACTTTTTTTATGGAACATATAAAGTGATTTTTTTTGTGAAATAGATGGAGTACTATAATTTACTCAATTACATGTGCATTATCTTTTTAATTCCATGATAATACTTCATCTATTCTTATTTTTATTTTAAGCTAATTTTTTTGTATTAAATTATTAAATTATGAAATTCCATAATTCTAATATTTTATAATTTTGTTGAAACGTTTATATATTTTGAGATCGTAATTATTGCAAAATTAAAATAAAATAAATCTACATATAATAATCAGTTATAAAATCTCATAAATTAATATATAAAAGAAATTAAATATATTAGGTTATGAACTAAAAAATTAACATGTTAATCATTAAATTTAATCCTTAACACTAATCTAAACATAGTTACACCTAATATGCCTTCAATACAAATATTTATATAACTTTTGGTCAACCATTTTATCGCAACATTTGTCTAATGCGTATCATGACCCAAGCATGTACCATCATTACCGTTTTTGTATTTTTTTATTACAATCTTTTATCCAATTAAGTGAGTAGTTGGTGTAACCCAAAATTTAATATAAAAAGTACCACAATTAGTAGGTTTTAACCGAAAGCAACTAATATGAAACTTTCAATAATATAAAAAGCCAACCAAAAATTTTATACAAAATATTCTAAGTAAGTGTTTAAATTAATTTTATGACCATTTCAATTCGATTCAACATTCAATAAAATTGATCATATACAAGTTATGCCAAATTTAGATTTTGATACGAGTTACGCCAAATTTAGACCTTATTCCTAAAAATTCTTCATTTGTATTTTAAGTTAGTTGAACGTCATTTATCATTTTTTCAATTAAAATTTAATTTGTAATCAACTACAATTTTTATGTAATGAACTATTTTATTTAGGATTTTAAAAATTTTAATTTTTTGTTACAATAAAATATGTACTAAAAAACTCATTAAACATACATATAATATCTTACAAAAAAAAAACTAATTAAATCGAGAAGACAATGATTATTACTATTTACATTAATTAAAATAATATTTTTATTTTTACTATTGTAAAAGAAAATAATTCCAATATTAATCTTATATAACAATTTCTATTAATACTTTCAAATATAAATGAAATAATTATTGATCTATAAAAGACAAATTTATTCAAAATTATTAGGAAATAATGATAACGAATACTTATACAAATTATAAGCAATTATAAAAATAATTTAATTTTTAAAATTAATTTAAATAAAGAAACAACAATGAAAAATTTAATACACACACACACACACACACACACACACATAAAATTAAGGTAATTGAGCTTTCAAATTCTACTCACTATTTTTATATAGATGAATTCATAACTTATCTAAAAAATCTAATTAAATAGTATAAAAAATTAGAGTACTATACAAATTTTCAAATCATTTTATAGTGTATAACATGGTTTTTATAATTATATAAAATTTGTATATTTTTAATATATATTAATTCTTATGTGATTATAAAAATTATGTAAACAAACTCAAAAAAATTATTTACATACTATTTTAATTTGAGCGATTTAATTTTTCTCATAAATTTTGAAAATCTTTTCTACCTAGCGCACTTTTACTTTAGTTTCTTCGCATCGTACTTTTTACCTTTTTTTTTTTTTTTTGTATTTGTGATATGAGTGCTGCTCTTTTGCCTCTACCATATTCCGTTTCCAATCACTCTCGTATTAGAAAAGAAATTAGTTTGAGGGATCGTTTAATTTAGAAAGTCAAAATGTGTGAGAATTGAAAATTCAAATAAATATATTTATTATAAAATTTTCGTTGCGTTCAACGGTCGATAGATTTTACGAATAAATATACGTGCATTTCACGCAAATCGACGCGCGCACGTCCACTAACGACAAGTTATAATGAAGACGACGTTATAAAAATTATGAGACATTAATCGTTTAAGTGCATTATTTTTACCTCATCGGAGCGGATAAACTTTTTGGCTTATGCATTGAATCAATGCATAACCATTAAACTTCAATTAGTGGCTAAACAAATCAAGTTAAACATTAATTAAATTCAAAATTTCAATATCCCTAAATGACAAAAATAAGGATTTTCTTTTACCAATCTAAGTAATTTTTTTAAAAAACTAATCCAATGGTCAAAAATGAATTGAAGGTTATATAAATATACCATTATAACCAAATTCTAGCCTCTACTTCAGATCATTTTCTCTAGCAAATATTTCACAAAAATCTGAAATTTTCATTTATGAAAAATTATGAAGTTTTGGCATTTTATCCATAAAATCTTTAAAGAGTTACCCTACTGCTCTCTTATTTTTGTATTTATTGCCATTTTTGTTTTTACCATTGTTTAAAATATTTTTTTCAGTATCATTTTCATTTTATCACACGTGTCAATAGCATTTGTAAATTGTGAATTATTGATTTTTAAAATTTATTCAAAAAAAAAATAAAAATTCAAGAACATAATATGAACACATGAACCCTAACTTTTTCCAATTGATTTCTAGTGTATTTAATTTCTTGCATGGTTGTTCAATCAATTAAATCATTTTGTTTCTATTGTTGAGAGTTTCGTTTTACCTCAAATAATTTAAAAAATGATCAAGTATAGCATGACTTCAAGCTCAACCGAAGTTTCGGATTACCCGAATTGATTTTCCTTATTTTCCGTGAGGTTTTGTTGTTGAAACTTGAAATATATTGTATGAATGAGTTTTTAGGTGTTTAATCCTTCAAATCCATACCTGAATCGTCAAAAATGGTGAAGGAATAGGTTTTGAATCTCGGTCGTGAGTTTCGTCGCCGTTAATGACGAGCCTCAAACCTCTACTTTGGTTGCTTTCTGGCGGCAACATTCTGTCTGGTGGGTATTCTCTTATGAGGATCATCATGGTGAAACCATTACCTCATTCCCATGCGTGTGTGTGTGAAATGCGTTGAGTAGTAGTTGCGGTTTGCCATCCGGCTGAAACAGCGCTGGCGGCAGCTGCTACTACTAAAACCCTAGCATGTCTGTGAGGAAGGCGGCGGGTCAGGTCGAACCGACCCGGTTCCAACTCGGACCTTGACCTGACCTAGTTCTGACCTGGTCTGCAACCTGATCTGACTCAGTCCACTTTATTTTATTTTTGACTTAATACAAATTTAAAAATAAAATAAAATAAAAATAAAATATTTATACATTTTAAATTGTTCAATTAATGAATTTTAAATAAAAAAAATTATTTTGACATGTAAATAAACTTTTTACATGATTAAAATTTTTATGATTTAAAAATAAAATTAATTTATGATGTTAGAGTTTCTTAATTACCACAATTAAGTAACGAATCATTAATTCATAAATGATTATTATTTTATTAAAAAAATGAAATAATAATTAAAGAATAAAACTCTAAAATTATTAAATGATTAAATAAAGTTAATTGAGGAATAGTTCTTGATTAATTAAATTAATAAATCAAGACCAATTATTATTTAATTAAAATAATTAAATAATAATTAATGAATAAATTCTACATGACTATGAAATGATCAATAAATCATTTAAATTCAAAAGTAATTAAGAAATAAATTATTAATTGATAAATAGTTATTATTTAATTAAAGAAATTAAATAATAATTTAAAAACCAATGTTTAATAAATGATAAAAGTTCTATACATCTTTTATGATTAAGATTTAATTAAGAAATGGTTATTGTTTAATTAAAATAATTAAATAATAATTAAGGAATAAATTTTGTTAGGTTTTAGAACTTTTGATGATGATTGTCTTTAGATTACTTAGAATACAAATGTATAGAAAGTGTTAATTAGTAACACTGAAGTTTTGTAGCTAGCAGTTATCTTTTTGTTTGTAATTCATTCGTTCTTTGTAAAGAGATATAAATATTTCTTATTTGTAAGTAACTACTGGAATGGTGTATCGAAGTTTCAGAAAGTCAAGATGTGTATTTGATCTGTTAGAGTTTGCAAAAAGGCTTATCGGAGACTAGGAAAATTGGTCAGGGACTAAAAAGATTTTATCTGTCGGAGACTAGTTTTGCCTATCGGAGACTAAGACTTAAGTCATCAGAGATTAAGTTTAAAGGAATCAGAGACTAAAGCTTACATTATTGGAGACTAAAGTTAAAAGCATCAGAGACTAAGCTGACGTCATCGGAGACTAAGCCTTAACGCGTTAGAGACTAAATAATTCTATCGGAGACTACACAACCTGACGTCATCAGTGACTAAATGAACCAGAGACTAATGATGACGTTATCAGAGACTAGAGTTGAAGCATCAGGGACTAATCGTGATTTATTTCTTGAAAGATACAGCGTTCAAATTAAAAAGGAATGTCTTCCACGTAAAGCATAATATTATTGAAGACGTAGATGGTAAGGAAACTAACCAGAAATCTGTTCCTATCAAAAAGGAAAGATTGTATTTGATTCGAATAAGGAAGCTGAATTTTGTTCAGAATAGGAACTGAGTCAATAGTAATTCAGTGATTAGAGAAGCTGTAATTAGGTTTACAGAGAATTGTAATTTTGAAACTGTATAGGTTTTTCATAGTTTTGTATCTTTTCTTATACAGAATAGAAAAGAAGCTGACGATTACATTATTGTAATTGTTAGGATTTGTATTCAATTGTAAATCAATAAAACAATTGTTTATAAATTGATTCGTGTTCTTGTTCTTTATATTCCGCGAAAAAAGTTAATTTTTTAAAGAACAAGTAATTTGAAAAGATTTTAAAGAACTTGTATTCAACCCACTTCTACAAGTTCTCGGCATCTCACTAGGAAAATAAATTTTAATAAATGTTAAATGATTAATAAAATCATTTAAACAAATAAAATTGATTAATTAATATTAATTAATTAATCTAAGGCCTCCAATAATTAAATTTAAATTATCAAGAGCCTATAAGTGATGTGTTATCAAGTCCACAAATCTCTTGGACTCCGATTCGGATCCAACCAAATCCTAATTCAACGAATGACGACTTAATTAGTTAATCACAAGACTTGAAAATTAGTTAATTAGTTAATGACAACTCCGAGCTGCCATTAACGGTCGAGCTCCCAAACCACGATTCTTCACTATTTTTGACGAATCAAGTATGGATTTGAATCCTGGGACTTCCAGAAACTCATTCATACAATCAATTTCAAGTTTTAACAACTAAATCGCAAGAAAAATGGAAATCTTTCGTTTGGATCTTGAAACTTTTGGCCGAAGAAGAAATCCAAAAATACTTTATAATTTTTCAAATTGTTTGAGGCAAAACAATCGGATTAAGTGTAGAAAAAATTTGGTAAAATCAATTTGGACAAACAACATGTAATCCGGCCAGAATTTGAATTTGAAATTTTTGGGTTCTATGTTCATACGAATTATATCTTGAATTTTTTTTATTTTATTAAACTTTAAAAATCAATAACTCTCAAACCATAAATGATATAAACTTGTACTATATATGAAAATGATACTGAAAATTATTATCTACACAATGGTATAAAAATAAATGATAATAAATGTAAAAATAAAAATAGTAAAAAAAAAAATTAAATACAAAATTTTGTGACCAGGATTTGTAGTGACTAAAGACAATTTATTGACGATACCAATGTGTGGTCACCAAATTCGGTCACTAAAGGAGATTTATTGACCACTTTTTTGTTTTGGTCACTAAATTTATTTGTTCACTAAAATTTGGTAACAAAAAAAAAAAGTAAGTCACAAAAGGTTACTTTTGGTGACCAGAATTTTCTTCGTCACTAAAATTTTCGTCACTAAAGGTCATTTTTTTTGTAGTGATACTTGGCATGTACATTCTCATATGTAATTAAATTGAGATTTGTTATCTTATTGCATGTACATGTTTTACATAATTATTTTTACGCAGATTATAAATTCTAAATTTTGCTAAGGACTCAAAGCAAGTATACACTCACTTTACTTTATTTCGATTAATACGTATGATCACTCTTTCGATATATGCAATGTATCCAAATTATTATTATGTCAATATTTGTGATTTAATTTTTTTCAAAGTTAAGTAATATATGATCCTTTGATTTGATGTACGTGAAAAATGTTGTATTAGAATCAAGTATTCTTGAGCGACTGTTAGCTATTTAAATTCGCAAACACACAAAAGTAAATCCTATACGGATGTAGAAAAACTTATTTTTCACCTCATACTTGTAAAGTATATCCATGTGGGTAACTAAAGGCTAGTGAGATGCATCTGCGAGTCATCAATAACCAAACCCTCGTAGATAAAAGATTTCTGCATTGACTACGTATGTCATTATGATGAAGACATATGATGGTTAGACTGATCAGCTGATATACTATTTGATACGAAATTTCTGAGGGCATGTGCGCCAAACGGACATGGTTATAAGGCGTGTGTGAAATTATTATTTATTCTTTTAAGTAAATGGTTAAATCTCTCGCTATCACTCGGGAACCCTAAAATATATTTTTCCTCCAAGTTATTAAGAGGTGTTGACATTATTTTCGTCCAACCTCATAAACACTTAAACCCAATAAATTATCCATCTTTCAAAACTTACCCAATACTTGATTATATACTTGCGAGCTTAAATCGCTCATGTTGCTATTATCAATTGTTTTACAGGATATGACGAGAAGGCCGAGCTGTCTAATAAATGATCGTCTTCTTATGGATGACATTTAGGAGAAGAGAGAAGTGTGAGACGATTATTGAAATGTTTAGATTGTAAGGTCTGTGTGGACTCCACATAGATTTCCGCGGTTAGAATATTAATTTTGGATTAAATGTAATAGAGATTTCTATTATTTTCTCTTATTTATTATTATGCATGCTTGAATGATGTTATTTTTTTTTGTCAATTATTGACGGTACCCAAAGTTTTGGGACCGTCACAAAATGTATCAACAATTTTAGAACAAATAATAAAATTTAATGATATAATTGACGAACAAAATGGGTACATCAACAATTGCAATTAAGACCACAATAATAATATAGTATTTGTCATTGTATTGATTGATTAATTAGATTTTTTTTTCATTTCAAATATGATTAGTTGAAATATATGAGTGGTGGTTGGAATCGAACGGAGTATACTATAATAAACCACAAAAAGATCAACCGACCTTTATATTGGTCTATATGTATAGGTACGTGTAATTGAGAATTTGAGATGCCCTCATCACATATATTTTATTCTATACAGGGTAATAAGGTGAAATACATAGCATAAAGGGTGAATTACAACCATAAATCTACTATCCATGCTTAGATATTAAGGATTTTATCCTTCACAAAGTTCAACAAAAATTAAACTTCCATACATTACACTCTGACCATAACACAAATTACTTATTAAGCAGTAATCTAAACTTACCGACCAATATAGTAAATGGGATAATTTTAGATCACACTCTTCAAATAACATGAAACCCTCTCCTTAATAAGGCAATGGTATATCAGCAAGATCCTCTCTATAAGGAATAGATTGTTGCTGATCATTAGGACCAACAACATGTCCATCTTCGATACGATTTTGAGCATTTGAATCAAATTTCGTTGACTCGACAAACGTAATTACTGTGTCTTTTCGTAACATAAGGTAGATCACAGAGAGAATATAAATGGCCATGATTGGAAAAACTATAATTCCAATGAATACATTTCCCACTTTTGGTAAATTATTGTCAATCAACCAACCCACAAAAGCTGTGGTCAAGTAGTATATGTTGATGCCAATTATTCCAAGCCCTAGTATCCATGAGATGACAATGATCTGCATGTATGAAATGTTGCATATACAAATAGTCAAATTAATAAAGCTTTGTGAAGTCAATAATTTATGTACATGGCTTATTTTCAAGTTCCAACTAATTTTATATAATTATATATAAAATATTTGAGCAAATTGAACCTTAATGATTAAATGAGTGTCAAAAAATAAAATAAAATACGAGTCATACATACTTCTCAAGCTTTTGTGATATTACATGGTTTTTATAACCAAAAAAATTAGTCTTTTCAAATTTTAGTTTTTTTCTTTAATTTACAATATAAAGATGCTTCAAAAAATTCAGAAATTCCTAGATCCCTCACTCGTTGGATATACTTGTAATCCCATCCTATTTGAGTGTGTTACATTGGATAAGTTTGAAAAGGAATAAAAATATTTGGAAGGAGAGAATTAATCAATTAGCCAACTTACATAAATAGAGTTCTTGTGTGGACCCATCTTGGTTTGGCTGCTACTAAATTTAAGAAGAGGAATAAGAGCAAATGGAAGCTCAAATGACAATATCATCTGCAAACAAATCAATCAATAAATATATGACTGTTAGTACTTAATGAATATTAAAAAAAATATTATTTTAATATCTAAATATTTAGTTTAAAATAAAATTGTACTAACCGATGCAATGATAATAAGACGACCAGCTCCAGATGATCCCCCAATAATAGAGACAATTAGACTAGGTGTGATGGCAATCAACCTAGTCATCAAGTTCCTAAGCCACCTCCTCATCTTTAGTTCAATAAATCCCTAAATTGATATTCAAACATTTAATTCATAATTAATTGATCAGATATAATAAAATTGTTTAATAAAGTGGAATTAAATTAACAAAATAAGACAAGATCAAGGACAATGAATTATCAAACCTGCATAATATATTGTCCTGCATATGTGCCAGTGATTGTGGAACTCTGCCCCGAGGCTAGTAACGCAATTGCATAAACAATAGAACTTGATTTTCCCAACACATTCTGAAAGTTAAAAAATACAACTTTCACCCCAATGTTGTTAATACTATTAAATTTTAATGTGTTAAGTGTCCGTAAATATTAGTTATATTCAATGACGTAATGCAACCAACTAATCAGAATATGAACGAGGGAACGGTGAATATGGTCCACATAATATATGTCTCCTCGTTTATGTGAGTAGGTAACACTAATGATATATTAATTCATGAAAATTTTGTTTTCGAGATCGAGAAATCAGAACGTAATTAATCCCTTAATTAAATAAAAAAGCACTTTGAAGAGTGATTCAAACCTTGAGAAGGAAAGAAGCCGAATTAAGAGTTAAATCACCACACCGATCCAAATCATCAGTTGACATGTTACTTTCATTGCAAACAGAACCAGATACAGAAATGATTGCAACATTGATAAGAAATGCTATAAACAATGCGAATCCACTCTCCCACAAAAAGTATTTGCAAGCATCCTGCAAATTAAGTTAAAGGTACATTAGCTCATCACAGTTCCTAATTAATAAAAGTATATATACCAAACAGATGAAATATATGAAAATAAACCCAAAATATTTTATTTTAACTTGTGCTTACATTAATCCCACGAACTGTATTTGGAATCTTTCTTGAGAGTACGAGAGCTGAATGAAGAAATAAGTTGTGCCTGTTGTGACAAAGGAAGAATGACAAAAAAAATTGTATCAAATTGTGAACAAATTTGCCAATAAATTAATCTTAGTTGCAATATATATATATATATATATATATATATGTATGTATGTATGTATATAACCATAGTTCATTATCATCAGGTTTGGTGATTAGACCTCGATCCTATTCAATTGGTCTAATTATGACCCTAATTATGACCTAGCTAATTATTTTAACCTAATAAGATTAGGGTAGGATACAAAAATTTTGCTCTCATCCCGGTTTCCGACCCAAAATCACAATTAATATTTAATTTTAGAGTATTTTTGTGTAATAGACATATAAAAGAATAATTAAATGAATTATATTAAATAATTATAATAATTAATAATATGTATAAGTAAGGGTAGTGGGACCAGGTTGATCGGACGAGTTTGAGATGAGTGTTAACGGGTCTGAGTCGTCGGATTCAAAAAATTTCACATTTTTAACATGAAGGGTGCCTCCAATAATAAAAATAAAAAGTAGGTTTGAGGAAAAGAGAAATTACGGCATGACAAGAGCACCCAATAAGGCAATGGCATCATGTGTTGCACCTTGACCAGAAAGTTTAGGAATAAACATCCCCTTAATCACATCCTTTGCAGGAGGCTTTACATAACTTAGTTCTCCAAAAAAACATCCAGCCATTATAAACACTAAAATAGCTATCAACAACTCCAACTTCCTCACCTGCAATTAATTAAATTTTATTTGGTTAAAGAAATTAGTATATAATTCGAGCTCAATTTTCATGGGTTAATATTACTCTTTTTCAATTATTTATTCAAAAAAAATGAACTTTGAAAATTTTCAAAAGAAATTGAAATTAAAATTTACCCCATATTTTTGTAGGCCTAGAAATAGGAGGGTGCTACAACCAGTGCAGAGAACTCCAACCCAAACTGGTATGTTGAACAATATATTTAGCGCGAATGCTGTTCCAATAACTGTCAAACAAAATTCCAAATTCAAATAAATGTCACTAATTAATTAAATATATGCATCAATATATATTTGTCAACCTTAATTATTCCTTTAAGTTGGGAGATCAAGTCTCACGGGACGGAGTTGAGATTCTATTACAATTAATATATTTGCGGATTAAAAAAAAATCAATATATGTTTGCAATGTTCTCAGCTAGAATTTTTAGTTCTTTTCAGAATATGTACACTCCATAAATCATATACAGAGTACTATTTAATAAATAAAAAATACATTATATTCGAAAATTAAAAGTATGCATGCCTTCAGGAATATCAGCAGCTATGACAGCAACTTCTGCTAGTATCCATAAGCAATATTTCACAAACATTGGATACTCAGCCTTGCATAGTTCTGCTAGGTGTTTGCCTGTCAATCGAAAAGTTTTACATAATTATGTTATAAAATAATAATTTTTAATATACTAAAAACAAAATAAAAAAGTAATAATATATATTCCACTAGTTAATTACCTGTGGTTACTCCAAGATTTGCAGCAAGAGACTGAATTATGAGAGCAAAAACCAGCCCAATGAGTATAACCCACAGAAGCTGAAATATCGAACAAATATCACATAAATTGTTAGCAAAGATTTAGTATTTGTGTGTACATAGGCGCCCGCGTGTAAACAAATATCATGTGTGTGTTACCTCATATTTGTGGTTTGCTCCTGCTTGTAAATCAGTTTCCACTGGAAAATGTTGTAAAAAATAAAACTTAGCAATATATCATACCAAAAAAAAAATATATTTATAATTTTCTATATATCAAATGAATAGAAAAATGGAAAGGAGTACTAACAATTTCCAGGATCAAGATAAGCCAAAGAAACAAGAAAACCAGGTCCAACATATGATAAAAAATTCCTCCATCCAGGTTTCTGCAGTTCATCGAAAAATTGCATACGTCATTTAGTCATTAGTTTTGATTTTTAAAAAGAAAAAGAAAGACAAAGTAATTAATATATAAAGTAAGTATTACAACACAAAGTAATGTAGGCAACAAAAGAGTGAAAAATATACTTGGTTTTTCTGAATTTCTAGGTCGATATTTTCGATATCAACTGCAGCTATTCGGTTGCTCCCTCCTAGCTTTTCTTGTTTCTGCAAGCTTGCCATTGCTGCTGCTGTGTGTATGTGTGTTTGTGTGTGTTTGGGTGTGTGCCAAGTATTTAAGGACAAGAGAAGATAATACTTGACATGAAGATGTTTGTATGTATGGTAATGTATTTATAATATTACTGGATAGATAGATATGTGAATATATTATTAACGTATGTTTGAACTCATATACATGCAGTTTTCTTGTTTGAGGAGGCATGGAAATGAACAATTTACAAGTCCATGCGTCCATTTCCTTGCTCTTCAAACTAGCTTACGTACGTTGGTGAGCTACCTTTCAAATTCACACATTATTTCTCTCACCTGATTTTGTATTTTATTACGAAGTACTCCTTCCATAAAAAAACAACATTTTTTATTTTTAACAAATATTAATTTTGCATTTTGACTAACAATTATTTGTATAAATAATAATTTTTCTCATGAATTTTGTTATAAATGTTCAATTAAATATAAGATTAAGAGATTATAGTGACAAATTTTAAAAAATATAACATTATAATAAAAAATTATACAAATATTGCTATTTTTTTGAACAAAATTTATTCTCAAATGTTACTCTTTTTTTGAAATGGAGGGAGTATAGTTTTACCTTTTTTTCCAACCCGATACTTGGGTTATCTTGAATAATTTTACGCTTTCATTTTTCTACTTATTTTAAATTAGAAATATACTTATTTAATTTTCAGACTAAAAAATGACACAAAAATTCCTAAATGCCACTTCTACCACCTCTCACTATTACCGCTACTTGTAAGTACTACCGCCACTATTATTACTTCGAGCCTTCAACAAATTACACAACATATTCTTTCACCAAAAAAATTACACAACATAATCTTAAATTAATGCGATATAAAAATATGTTCAAAACCCAAAAGTTATTCTTAAATGTCAATCTAATTTAGGAACATAATAGAGGAAGTAATTTTTATTTGAGAAAATGCTATGAATTAAAATAGTCCTTTATATTTTAAACTCAAAATCGAAACCGTAAGTCAAAGCAACCGAAGCCTTTCTAACCTAACCCAAGTATCCAACATATACGAACCCCGTTTGTTTTAATTTAAAATTATGAGATTTTAAATTTTGATAGTGTAAATTATACTGTCAGAATCTAAAATATCATAATTTTAAGCTAAAATAAACATGTACATAATACAATCCGTACTAATTACTCACATCCTCCATTTCAATATGTATAGTAACATTTATGAATCTTATATTACATTTGCAATTTAAATTTATAAAAGTATGCAAATTTGTAATTAAGGGTCATATTTATATCTTTCATAAATATCTCACTCCATTATCATTAAAAATAAAAAATTTACTTCAATTTTAAATTATACTAATTAACTGAAAGACAAGTGTAGACTTATAATATGGTGATACTGTATATGTTTAATCATTGGTCTATTCTTTCATATTAATTTGTCAAATAATTTAGTCTTGGGTAAGGGGTTGACTCTAATCCTTTACGTTTCTATTCTCTATATTCTATTATTTCCATACTCGTACAAGTGGATAGAATATATCAACTTCAAAAGAAATCGGAATCATAAAAGGTTTTTACATGTAAAGCCAACTTTAATTTCTCAGTTCTAAAATTATTGTTACACTCCCAAAAAGTAAAAATATTTGCAGTGCCCCTATCCTTCGATTAAATGCAAAATATTATTATATAATAGTTGAATGTATTGTAACAAAAAAAAAATTGATATTATTGATTTTTGCCGATAACATATTTAAATACAAATAAACAGCCAGTTAGGACAACAAATTTCGTGAGGCCATTTTATTGGATGTAAAACAACCGTACAGCAAGCATGAAATGTCATTTATTAAATAAATTTTTATGTTGTAAAACAAGTTGGTGAAAGAAGTACCTCAAACGTTGAAATGTCATTTATTAAATAAATTTTTTAATCATTATTTATATTTGTGGTTAAGCCGAAAGCGACTTCCGTAGTTTTTGTAATCGTACAACAAAGCATGAAGCATGTACTTCGATGTACTTCTTCGTATATACAAAATTATAGCAGATGCTATTAATTTCTCTTCCACTCTTGTTTGTTAAAATATTGTCCTAACTTATCTATATGCTTTAAAATAACATGGTTCGTTAATAACTTTTTATTATAGTTTATATAACCAATAATTTGCTTACCAATATCTATCGACTAGTTATTATAGAAAGATGTTAATTAATAAATTGATGTTGTAAAAAACATTAAAATGACTCATCCCGTAAAGAGCCGCCTAAATCTTAATAAGTGATTGATTAAAATTGATCAGGATTAATCAGAGAAAAACCTAATAAGTGTTGAAGCGTATCACTTCCTTAGATATCGAATAAGTGATATAGGTTGTTATACAAGATATTATGTATTGTATAAAATAATGGTCAGGCTGATAGTTATAGAGATCAACTACATTACCTTATAACACGTAAAACAATTTCTTAAACTCAATCATATTCTTTATTTTAGAGAATTTTGATGAAAAATAAAAAAAAATTGAGTTACATAATTATTTTTATTTTAAAGTTAATTTAATGATCGTGAACACTAAATTCTTAAATCTTTAGTATTACTATTCACATTCATCAAAAGTATAATATTATTTTCTCATATTTTATACTATTCTATAGTTCTACTTTATTATACACACACACACACAAAAACTAATATATTATATATTAATTTAATATAAAAGTAATATTTTATTTATATTTAAATAAAATATTTTTATCATATATTATAGTGATTAATTAATACATTGGTACAAAACATTAATATATATACTATTGTAATTTGTATTATATTATATTATAATTATTATCTATAAATGTGAGAGATATATATTGTAATATATCATATAAAATATATTAATATGTTATATATAGTACTAATATATAACATATTAATATTATTAATATTTTAATAATATTATATGTTAGAATATATTAAAATATAATTTATAATATGCATTAAAATATAATTTATAATATGCATTAAAATATTATCTTTATGTATTAATATTTTAATATTATATGATAGTTATTTTATATATAAATGTGATATATATATATATATATATATGTATGTATGTATATATATATATATATATATTATAATATAGTAATGTCTAATAGCATATTATCTATTAATTAAATAATTAACAAATATAAATGATAAACATTTAAAAAATAATAATATTATTATTTTTATTATAGTGCACCATATATTAGAGAATCTGATTTAGATAAAATAAATAAATAATTTGTATATATATAGAAAATTGTAGTTAATTCTATAAAATAAAAAATATGTTAAAAAAACTCGATGTGAATCACCTTACATTTACACCGATTTCAGTAAACTAAATATATTATTAAGATAATGAACAGTGTTTCATTATACTGTTCATAGAACATCAAAATATAATAATTTTTTAATTATTTATGATGAAGGCGGGAACCACCGGTGGAACTGCTCAAACATGGGCAATAGAGAAAGGTATTTGAGATTATAAAGACAACAAAAGTACACTCATCTTTGTGGCTGAGATAAATTGACATCATAATAATTAAAATTTTATTCTTTAAATATTATTCAATTATTTAAAATACTAAATTTGTTGATTAAAAAAATAGATTTTTTTCTATTTTTCAATCTATTTTAAAGTAATATCATACAATAATGAAATATATTTGTTTAATTGTTATTTGACGGATTAAAATAATATAGATAATGTAAAGTAAAAGGTTTAATATTATTATTTTATTATTATATATTTTAAAATAGAGAATTTGGTGTAGATATGATATATAAGAATTCTGTAAAAATATAAAAAATTATGTTTGAATCGATAAAATAAAAAACTGTTAAACAGAAACTGTCATGAATGAAATTGGTTATAGTTATCCATATGTAACAGCTATATTCACACATCCGATATCTAAGAAAGTGATATGCTTGTGACCGTGTAAATTAAGCACATTGATTTTGTTGTTCTGAATATATAATTTTAATGTGTGGGCCCATCGTGTTGCTGTTGTCGACGTTGTCCTCAAAGAATTAATTTTTTTGACTAACCAATATTAGCAAGGATGAAAGAATAACTCTTGATGGTATTGTTTATGATGCGTTCACGGTTCTGTTCATTTTATACGTTGTGTCGAAACCAAAGATATCTCCAAAAGATGTATAATCTATCACCATGTTTACATCACACCAAAATTATACATGTGATCTTCATACTTCGTCTCTTTAAAATTTTAGGACGAATTTTCTGAAGTGGGTTTCACGAGGTATGAGTATTTATAAATTGGTTCTCAACTATGGTATATTTTGTTTTTTTGTTTTTTTTTTCTGGCTAAGTCTATGGTATATTTTTTGGTTTATGTGAAGTCAAAACGGAAGACAAAACGAGCCAAGAAGTTGCCACTGTCGCCGCCAACAACTGAGCTTTCCGTCGCACCCCGTGACTTGACCCTGCAACTAGGGGGTGGTTCGCGATCTGTCCCAATGTTTGATATTTTCGTATTTCCTTATTCATTTTGGATTTGTTTTTTTGGTTATTATTATTATGTTTTCTACAAGGGTTTAGATTTTAGATTTGAGTTGTATTAGGACTGTTATTATTAATATAGTTTTCCTGTTTAATTAATGTAACTAGTTGAATTTGGAAGGTTGTGACTGGCTGGCCGGACATGAGTACTTTCTTATGATCCAGATGTTAAGGTTTAAACCTCACTTGGCCGATAAAAAATAGAGTCTAACAAAAAAAAGTTTAATTTTTTTTTAATTTTCAGTTTTAATAACAATAAAATTTGTTTGGAGATTTGTATTTTTGTGAATTCAATAATACCTATTGTGGATTTAAAAAATTACCACATACTTGTGTTAGAGCATTAATCCAACAGTATTTATTCGGTTGCGTCAATCAGTTGAAGGATAAATTCACAAGATCTGCATCCAAGCTTAGCTATTTAGAGAAATTAGACCACAAGATTAATTCTATTTGAAAACGACTCCACTTAGACTGAAAAGAAGTTTTGAATTCATATATCGCAATCCTAGTTTTCAGAAGTTTTGAATTCAAATGTCGCAATCTTAGTTACAACCACCTTTTTAAAAATAGATATTCGTTTTGATTTTTTAAATCAAATAACAACATATTTTAAATTATATGAGTATATTCTGAATTAGTCCTAGTTTTCTTACAATCTAACCATCATCCAATGGCACCTTGTTTGTCTAACCAAAAATCAAAGCTTAATTAAAACTACTTATGATTTTTTCCAATAATTTTTTATAGTCATATATTAGTTAGTGCTTTATTCTCACACATGAAATCCATACAAAAGGTACTAGATCTGTTTTATTAAAAATCTTTTCTACATATGGATCATCAGCCAAACACCGTCACTAGCTGCACACATTTTTCCACTTGTTAGCCCCAAAAGTAAATTACTAGTACCTCCACAATATAAATACAAACATGGATATTTAACATTGTTGAAATAAAAATGAGTATAAAACTAGGCAACATTTTCAACAGCATCCTCTTTTGTAACATTTTCAACATCTCCACTTGTAAAATCACCCTTTACGTTTTCAGTACTTGTCTCGAGCATTGGTGGTATAGTGAAGGTATTGACAGTGTCTTTGCGGAATATAAGGTAGATGATGGAGTAAATATAGATGGCCATGAGGGGAAATACAACTATTCCTATGAATATTTTTCCAACTTTGGCCACACTATTGTGTAGTAACCAATCAATGAATGCTGTAGACAAGAAGTAGATGTTGATGATGATAATTCCACTTCCTAGTAACCATGAGAACACCATTACCTAAATTAATAAGGGAAAAAAAGATTCCCAAGTTATATATTATATTTGTTGGAGTAAGGAAACAAATATGGTAAATATTAGTTGCAAGCTCAATCTTATAAAGATGATAAATGATTGATTAGTTAGTTTCATTTTCTCAATTTTGTAATTGTTTTCGGCAGTTTTAGGTTTTCTAATGGAACTCAAATGTAATATATATTCTTTTTCTTTTTCTTATTTTTGGGTGTTCATCGAAAGGAGATATTTCTTCGAATAATTTGACCAAGCGATATTGATATCTGAAAATGATATATTATGTTGATTATTTCTTTTCAAAGTCCTTTAGTGTCTTAAAATCACGTTTCAAGTTAATTATAAAGAATTCAAATCTAGTACAATAATAATAATATCTTATTTACTATTTCATTTCTTATAAGATTAATATGTGTATTTTATATCTTCATAATTAGAATTGATTATAAACTCAATAAAGGCACGTGACAACCTCAGAACAATAGAATAATAATAGTCATATTGCTAGAGAAAACTCAATGGACAACTTACATAGATGGAGTTTTTGTGTGGACCCATCTTGGTGCTACTGCTGCTGAATTTGAGGAGAGGAATGAGGGAGAATGGAAGTTCGAATGACAAGATCATCTGCAAAATTACTTAATTCATCAAAATAAATTAAGTCAATTTGTGAATTAATAGAATCTAACATGATTATTAGAGACTAACTGATGCTATGATGATTAGTTTGCCAGCAGCTGAAGATCCACCAATAATTGAGCAAAGCAAACTAGGGGTGATGGCAATGCATCTTGTCATCAAGTTTCTAGCCCATTTCTTCATTTTTATTTCCAAAAAACCCTACATATTAATTGTACCACCCAAATCAGTTAGTATATCTTAATTGTACATAAATGTAATGCACCAAGTTTTAACCTATATCAATGGAAAAATGTTTTTATCCACATATCTTATATATACATTAAAAATATACATACGTTTCCATAAGGTTATTGACTAAATCGAATTGTATGGATGAAAATAACATCAAAAGATACGATAGTGTATAAATTTTCATATGATTTGGTGATGTGTAACGTTATTATTATTAAACCTGCATGACGAATTGTCCGGCATAAGTTCCGGTGATGGTGGAGCTTTGCCCGGAGGCTAGTAATGCAATCCCATAAACCGTAGAACTCGACTTGCCTAACACGTTCTGCAAGACAACAGATCCAACAAATGAGTAGTTTTATATGTGTACGTGGAAAGTGAGAAATAAGCTGCAGCTAGATTTTTTTTTTTTCCCACTAAATGGGTTGTAGTAAATTTTATATTTTGCAAAAACCTCGTATGAAAACAACATTAAAAATAAAGGATGTGCAAATTTTCGCAAGTTCAACTATTCTAGGCATCATAAAATTTTTTGAAAAATTGTAAATCTATATGCTTTTATACACTCTATGCATTCATAAATTTAATATTATCTCTGTCTTAGAACGGACGTAGTATTTTTTTTTCTTTTTAAGTTTTTGTAACACAAATTTTAAGATGTAAAATGCCTATTCAGAACGAGTTATAGTTATTAAAAGTAAAGAATTTGAATATATCTAAATTAAATATAAAAATAATTAAAAGAAATTAGAAAAGAATGCTTAGACCTTGAGAAGGAAGGAGGCATTGTCGAGGTCGATGTTATCGCATTGTTCCAAAACAGTAGGAGAAGGGTTTTTGGAAGAGCAAACGGTGCCAGTGACAGAGACAATTGAAACATTAATAAGAAATGCTATCATCAGTGCTACTCCACTCTCTATCAAAAAGTATCTACATGCGTCCTGTAAATTAATTAACACTATCACAATTAATATATATATATATATATATATATATATATATATACATATTGTAGAAATTGAATAAAAGTATAAATGCTTTTGTAAGTACTACGATAAACTTTGATATATAAAGGTATTATGTCATAATCTAATTAAGGACAACCTCCAACTCACTTAAATTATTATGAAATTATAAAAAATGATAATTTTTTATTTTTCTACATGTTTAGCTTGAGGAAGTTGTTTTTGAAGATATTCAAAATTAAATTAGTTATTAAGAAATTAAAATAGGTGACGATTAACATACTTATGTTGTATTTTATTAAGGTCAGCATCCACTATTAATTACTTCATCGTCATATCTAAGGATAATTTTCATTTTAAGTCTTTTTCCAAATATACTAACAGTTTTAATTCACAATATAAGAAAATATGTAGAAATTTTATTTTATGGATAACTTACATTGATGCCTTTGACAGAGTTTGGGACCTTCCTAGTGAGCACAAGAGCCGAGTGGAGGAAGAGATTGTGACTGTTGAAGTAAATGTTGGAAAGATGAAAGAGAAATTTAATTAAACAATTGAAAGATTTTTGGGAACATTTCAGAAAGTTATTTACATACAAACATACATACATACGCGCGCACACACATACATACATATATATATATATAGGAATATGCAATGTTGTGTATGTACAAGGTAAGTTAAAATTTCACAATTTTAAATTTTCATGGGACAATTCAACCTTGCCAATAGAAAGATTATGAAAAAAAAACGAAAATATGTTCGTTTTATATTGTGCAGATTTTTAAAGACACAAATATAAATCATTGAAAATATTACATATCTTGGATAATTAATCTTAAAAATTGTGATACACAACTTTAAAAATTAAATAATTTATTATTTAATCGTAAACATTCATAAGGTAATTGAATTACAAAACGTTTAATTGAATTTATGTATATTGACCTAACTTGCACAAAACAAAATGGTTCAGAATTTTGCATAATCATTTTTCCACACACACACACATATATATATAGAGCCTATGAATCATGAGCCATTTTATTGCTAAGTCGGGAGTATATAATTTGAACAAATGATTGGTTGTAGAGAAATAAAGGAATATGTAGATCATATATATACGTACGGCATAACGAGGGAACCTAGCAAGGCAATGCTATCTGAAGTGGCGCTTTTGCCCTTGAGCTTAGGAATAAACATTCCCTTCATTACATCTTGTGCAGGAGGTTTCACATAGCTTAGTTCTCCAAAAAAGCATCCAGCCAGGATAAATATCAATACTGTGATGAATAACTCCAGCTTTCTGATCTAAACAAACACACACACACACACACACACACACACACACACACATATATATATTTCAAAATATAAGAGAAAATAGTAATACAACAATAGAAATGTTTCAACATGGAAATTTATATACAATTGGAAAAAAAAATCATGTAGAATTCATGAGTTCTTAGGAGATAATATAAGCAAAAGGTTAATTTGCGATGGACACGACCATCACTTTTGCAACAAATATTTTCTATTAACCTTCCTATTAAATGCCATAAAGCCATCACAAGAAACAACAGGGTAACTGTTGTCACATGCAGCTTCCAGCCTTATCATCGCATGTTGCTAATCATGTATATCGCATGTCATGGTAAAGAACACAATGATGTCCAACTAATTGCGACGGATGGTCCATCGCTATTCTTGCGTCGCGCTCATTTGCTTCTATGAGGGACGATAATTTTTTCAATTCTTTTGTTCATCTGAGATGGTTGTGATAATAAGCCCCCTCACAAATCCAATTTTATTTTTCAGTATTTTGTTCATAAAATGTATTTTGCCTTTTTAGAAACCTATTTTCATCGCGATAAAATTTGCAAGTGTGAGGTGATAGTCCATCACAGGTCAAGGTAATGCAAGTAAAAAGAGTGATAAATTTAATTACTAAAAATTTCGTTGACTCAAGTGGAAAACGCTTAGAGTACTCTTCCGAAATAGCGTGACTTATTTAAACTAGTGGAGATTACTCAAATTTATAAATACTAAAACAAAAGAGCCTTTTGCTTTACTTCACTTTTTCCTTTTAATATGTTATTAATGAAAATTTGATTAAATATTAAAGAAAGAAATACTTACCCCATATCTCTGCAAGCCAAGTAACAAAAGAGTGCTTAAACCAGTAATGAGAACTCCAACCCAGACTGGGATGTGGAATAATATATTCAATCCAAAGGCTGTTCCAATCACTGTCCCAAATACATATTTTAAAGTTTAGAACATATTGTATATTATTGTAGGAGTGCAAGACCTAATATTCCCTATTTTCCATTCCAAATTTACAATTAATCAAGGAAACATATACTCCCTCGTTTCAATATCTAAGATTAATTAGTTTTGATATTTCAAAAATGATATTACCTAGTTAATCAATGCAATGAAATTCCTTTTTAAGATATTCATAATATATAACTAATAGTAAATTTTATCCTCTTAAAATTTCATATGAATATCCGATAAGTATAAATTAGAGAAGTGGCATGCCTTCAGGTATGTCTGCTGCAATCACTGCAAGTTCAGCTAGCAACCATAGGCAGTATCTTACATATTTTGGATACTCAGCTCTGCATAACTCTGATAAGTGTTTTCCTGTATTTTAAGAAAATGGAATATTAAATTTAAAATATACAATATATATATGGGAAAAGGAATATAAGACATGCCTTAGTCAAGTTTGGCCATTAATTAAAATGACATAGTTTAGAGTTCAATAGCGCTTCTTTGGATTTTTATTTACTATTTTGATAAATATTATAATTAAAAGAAAATATGATGCAGAATTAAAATTATGTCATTTTATTAATTAGCCTTAATCAAGTTTAGTTAAGGTATGCCTTAGATTTCTTATATATATAAAGAAAAATTATACATTATATCTAAAAACATAAAGGGCAACAAGGATTTTATTTTGTTGACATACCTGTTGTTACACCTAGATTTGCGGCAAGTGATTGTATTATGAGAGCAAAGATTAATCCGATAAGTACAACCCAAAGTAGCTGATCATAATATACAAATTGAATCAAATTAATGAAATGTGGCTAAGAATTTATATTTGAATCAAATGATATGTTTATATCTCACTGGTAATATCTTAATCTAGTGATTAATTAAGATCGTGGTACAATTTTTTTTTTCCTTTTTTATTCATTCTTGATCGTAAATTTTAATCTATAGTGTGCTCTTAGAATATACTTTCATGCAATTTTAATTGATTTAAAGATAAAAAAAATGTACTCAAATAACGTTAACAATTAATAAATTCCAAAAAATAAAAAAGATTAGTAATATTACCCCATACCCGTGGTTTGCTCCGGCTTGCAAGTCAGTTTCCACTATCACAGAGGTTAGAAAGGATAGAGTTGCAATTAGTGATAGGTCCAATTTAATTCGGTATAAATTTTATAAATTACAACTTATGGAAATATATATAATTTTTATGGTAAAAACTTTAGAAACTCAAAAATTTAAATTAAAACGAACAAAATAAAATAAAATAAAAGAAGACCATAATATAAAATAAGAATCCTGATGAGTGTGTGTGTGAGAGAGAGGGAGAGAGACTTACAATTGCCAGGGTCAATGTAAGCAATTGAAACTACGAAACCAGGACCAACATATGAGAAGAAATTTTTCCATCCAGTTTTCTAATCAATAATAAGTAACTTTTATTAGAAAACTCTCACATGTCCATGTAATAAACTACTATTAGAATCTGACTATATTGTGACTGTAGAATTTGTGACTAATTAGTCGAGGCACAGATTGAAATTAATGGTCACAATGTAATAAATCACAGATTAGATCAGTCAAAATTAAATTCACTCATTTTAATTTGTGATATAGTAGTTATCGCAAATGCTAAATTTTCTATATAGCGATTATTATTTTTTCTGACCCACATAATCATCATGTTACTGAAATCCGTCACAAATAAAAGAAATTCTGATATTGATGAGCAAGGAATAAATACAGAGAAAGAAATTAATGAACCTGATTTTGATCCTTATGATCATGATCTATGCAGTTGTCAACACCATCTTCATGTTCTTGGTGAGGTGGGGTACTAGCAACTGGATTTATCATCGCCATTTGCTATATAAGACAAAAAGAAAAAAACGTTTAAGGTTTAGTACGAGAATTTATATCACTCTTCAGTCAATATATACAAACATACGATGCTATTATATTAATTGATGAAAATGTATATGTCCTTGAATGAAGTAAGTAGGTTTGATTAACTAAATTAGGAGGATTAAATTAATATCAAAATTAACTAAAACCTAATCCGATCATAAAACAGAAAAAAGTCAGCTAACATCCATTGGTTATGTGAGGTAGGTGTTAAAATTCTAGCAGCCCAATTTTTTGTGGCCACAACTATACATATATTTAATTACAAAATTAAAATCATTGAACTGAAACAATTTTTTAAGTGAATTTTTCTTTTTCTTTTTAAGGATATATTACAACAATACAAGCTCTTGGCAACCAAAATTATAGGGATGCTCGAAAATTGTTGAATGGTGTGACGGCCCCAAAATCCTTACCAAATTAGGGTTCCGTCAAAGGGAAATAAAACTACATCTCATTCATTCATGGAATTTAATAATATTTAAGGAGTGATAACAGTGAGTTATTACAATCCAAAATATTACACTATCAGCGGAAGCTAAACTATTCTCAGCTTTTAGTTTATATACAATTTAGCTTTTATCATTTTCCTTCCTCTTTTCCTTCCTTTCCTTAGTGGCCACCCAAAGGGGTCAACATGACCTAGCAACCAACATCCTTGTTTTCCCCTTATCAGAGGATTCAACCTTTGTACCACGTCCTGCAAAATATTAAGTTCAACAAAAATGAGCGGTTTACGCTCAGCAAGTATATAAATAGATCAAGGAATAAAACTGTAATATTAATGGGAGTTCAATTCTGTTTATGAGGCTCAATGGAGCAATGCTAATGCCTAGGAAATCTCTGAAGAATCTTGAGGATTACTGATGATAAACAATTGTGTAATCCTTCTTAAAATAATGTATAACTTCCTTGAAGTAAAAATATCCATCGGGGGTTAAACCTGTTGGATCTGCTAACCATACGGCATACAGCTGGCCTAACTGTGCCCGTATGATCCTTCATTGTGTAAACATACGTAGTCACATATCATTCCTCTAGGTCAGGTAAAAGAACAAATCAGTACCTTCCATTTCCTCTAGCCAACCATGTGGTTTAGCCCCTTTTACAGGACACCTCATTTCATGTACTTACATGGATATAATCATTTAAGAACAATTGATATATCAAAGTTTAGTTATATCCATGTACTTTCAGTCATATCATGCTAGCGGAATTTAAAGCATAGCATTCTCAATTAATAAAGCAATTAAAATATATGAATTGCAGCCTTGCTCGTATATTGAATCAAATGATCATATGTTAACTTGAATAAACATCAAAATGAATATAGATATACTTGCCTCAGTCCTTAGCAAAATAAACTCAACTTCAGTTTACTTGTGAATGAGTTATTCTGTACAATTTAATATGAGAAATTAATACATTGATAAAGATAAGGAGAAAAATGCACATGTGATGTCCTTAAACCTTGAAAGTTTTAAGTCTGACATCATCAAGGACTAATTAACTCACCAGAGACTGATGACGTCATCTTAACTCATCGGAGACTAAGGCTGACGTCATCGAAGACTAAGAATATCTCATCACAGATTAACAATATCTCATCAGAGACTAATATTATCTCATCAGAGACTAGCAACATCTCATCAGAGACTAATATTATCTCATTAGGGACTAATATTATCTCATCAGAGACTAACAACATCTCATCAGAGACTAACAACATCTCTGATGAGACTAATAAAACATTTCATCAGAGACTAACAACATCTCATCAGAGACTAACAAAACATCTCATTAGAGACTAATATTGAACTTATTTCTGCTATGATGGAAAACCTAACATAACAAGAATGATGCCCAGAAATGAACAAACTCAATCCTAAAATGCATAATCATCGTCCTTTATGCTGTGTGTAAAACTTCTTTTTTATAACATAAAGAGTATAATCTTTCAAAACTTTCTTTTTCTTTCTTAAAGACTTAACACACACAGCTAATACTCTCGGATGCTATGCAAGGAAAGAAGAACAGAAGAGAGCGTAAGATTCTTACCTCTTGGTCTTGAAGGAAAAGATTTACAGCTTGTTTGTTTCAAGAAAACAATTGCTCGAGAGAAAGAACTAGAAATTTATGGATACGGTAGGTTTAAAAAGAAATTCTAAGAGAGAAATTTTGATAAAGAAATTAGAATTTCATTTCGAATGAGGTATTTATAGAGTTCAAGAGCAGTATGTTAAGACTAAGCTTTGAGATAGAATGATTTGTTAATTTGGGCGGTAAAACGGCTGTTCATCATAACCTCTTGACAGCAAACAACTGTTGTCCTACATGCACAAAGACTTTGTCACCTAACAGCTTCTAATCAAACACGTAGTTAGAAAACTACGTAATATCCTCTCATCCTCTTCCAAGCTGATCAATATAATTTTATATGGGATTTGCTAATCCCCTTTTTAAGACCTTTTAAGGAGCTTAACCTCATAATCATGGATATCACATCAACATAAAATTTTCATTAGAGATATGAGTTCATCATTTTAAAGAGATTAACCTCCATGCATAAAAAAAATAACACAAAAATAAAATTTAACACAAAATGAATTATTTCTTATCATAAAATACATTTACAATTTTCGGTTTCTCACATATGGTTTGTTGATATGTTAATTGTTAGTACCATATTTTTTAAACATATAACTAAAAGAAAAAAAGTGAATTCAATAGATCGGAGACTTAGGTTTAAATTTATGTTGAAATTTGAGTTAATAAAGTAATTAATTAAGACAATGACTTTGCTTACTTATGGGTATCCCCTTTTGAAAGGATAGAATTGTAAGGAAAACTCTTTAATGGCTACCAATATCTTATGAGATCATTAGTTAAATAAAATTTAGGGATTAATATTTATTGTCAAAAAAAGACGGATCAAATATTTTGTACAAATGGTACAACATTTCTTGTTGTAATTCCTAAAAATTTGCCACATCTCAAAATAAAATATAAATAATCCAGCTATCTACATTAAATAACAAAACACCGACTTATCAATACAACTTATAACAGAATATATAACTCCTTTGGAGTAGTGATTGCTCCCAAAAGGACGTGCTATACCTAAAGCCCTTATTCACATCAACAACACTACTAGATATTATGATTAGTTTAGCCCTTATTCAAATTGCACATAATATAACGAGTCAGTCATAATCTAATAAGTCATAAATTAAAGAAAAAAATAATTATTTACTACCTAAACTATTTATGAAAAATTGATTTGGTTATTGAACTAAAAGAAGTCCCCAGTCGGTCACTGAAAGTTATTTTTTTTAAATTTATAAACTCTTTTTATTAACAGCCGTTAAATATTTGGACTCGACCTTTATTTTTGGCATGGAAATTTCTTTCATTTACATGCTGAGTTGGACATTACGTATTTTGCCATATCATCATGGTGTCATCTCTTAAATTAGTCAAAACCAAAAATCAATGTAATTAAATTTGTATCTATTTCTTGCAAGTAATCAACAATTAGCATGCTAAACTAATAGGTGGATGATTTACATGTTATAAATACGAGTTGTTTGATGTTAATTTTTAATTTAAACTTCTAATCTAGAATAAAAAATGATATTTGATCTAGAAATAAAGATATTTGTTTTTCAAAATACCCTTATAATAATCTTTTTCTTTTCTTTTGAAAAAAACTTATAACTTACTACTCCATAGACGTTACAGTAATAATGACAAATAACAATAATAAATGCTCCACCACAATAAGCATAGAGAATCTTATTGGACAACTAAAAAGAATCTTATTGTAATTTTTATTTTTATTTATTTATGTTTTGTCTTGACAAATTGTAATGTAATCTGTATCACTATCACATTTTATTGTATGTTAACTTTATATAATTACAAAAGCGGCATTTTTTTATTTGTCCTTAAAATTTTCTTTTAAATGTTCTTTTAGCCCACTTTACCAAAATTTTCAGGCTTTGCCATTATATATATATATATATTGAAAATATTCAGATTTATATGTAATCTGTGCAATTATATATGATTATTTGTTTGGGAGCCGACAACAGAGTGGCGGTGGTGTCCATGGACCATAGTGATATGAGAGGATCTGTTGATCATCTAATTTGACCTTAAAAGTAATACGGGGTTCCACTATACAGGAAATGTGGCAAATACATAATTTTTCTATTTGGACTCGAAATTAAAGATTTCTTTTTCTCTTTCTATTTTGAAACTATTAACTAATTTTATTTTTGGTTGATGACATGACAATACATATATAAAGTATGGTTATTATCACTATCACTACTGGTTATTATCATTACTACCATTAATATCTATTTATATATCCATCTATCTATCCGTATAAAACTAAGAAACTCAATTGTATAAATTGAAAGAGCGTTAATCAATAGAATAATATATAAATTTTCACATTTTTTTGTGATGCGTAACATGAATTTTATAATCATATAAAATTAGTACATTTTCAAGATTTTAAAATTATCATAAAAACTATGTAAATAAGTTTGAAAATTTAAAAAAAATCACATGTTGTATGTTTTGACATGCACTTTCAATCTGTACGATTAAATTTTTCTCTAAAATTTTGAAAACAAAAATATAACACGAATAATTAACATTATAAAAATAAATTATAGCTCATGTCCTTATTCCTTACATATATTATAGCAATTCAAATAATAGTCCCTCTGTTATATATTATTGCCAATTTAAATAATATTCGCTCTGTCTTATAAAAAAGGTTAAATTTTGGGAATACGTTTAGTTTCACAAATATATTTACACTTAAAAATGAGTTTTCATTCCATAAAAAGATGGTACAATCGCATAATCTTTTTTTTTTATCATAATGCTTTTAATTTTAAAAATTTTCATTACAATTAGTCCTCTTATTTTATCATTAATTGAGGATTAGAAACAAACTTCGTATCCCTAATCACTCGTAAATGCTTCATTTATAACATAAATACCATAGATATTATATAAGGACCCTATTCAATGCTCATGTTTAGCCTTTTCCGATCTTCCTTAAAAAAAACTTATAATTTATAGATATAAATATTAGTTAAATATGTAGTCTTAATATTCGTAAAGACTATTTAATATATCTCCTTTTGTGAAATAGGTAGTACTACCTTATAAACTCGTGCACAACACAAACGAATATTTTAATATGTGTTCTAATATTATTAATTTAGTAATTATAAAACCATTTAGTAAATATTGAATAATTAAAAATTATTTACAAAACTTATTATTTCCTTCATATATTAAAATTTAATAATAATATTATGTATATAATATAATATGAAAACTTTTTTTTTCAATTTTATTGTCATGCGATTTGATTATCATTAATTCATTAGAGATGATTTCGACTTGATCACATGATTGTTTATTATTATTATTATTTGTAAGTAGGGTTGGGAAAAGAATAGTAAATAGTCCAATTGAGGGAGAACACTAAAAAGTCCTCATCAACGTGTTCTATTATTGTGAATTAATATATAGTAATAGGTAATTTTATTTTTATTAAATATATTAATGTTAAAGTTATAATTATAACTAAACAAATATATCTTGAAATCATCGTTTTCAAAAAATTGATTATATTTAAAATGCAGGGAGTATCATTTAATCAAACTCAAATGTTATACTGCATAGTGCATACTATAACATTGACAGAGAAATGAGATTTATCTCCTAACAAAAAAAAAATAAAAAAAAATGGTGAACTGTCCTCAATAGTGATTAGACAACTATTATCACTAAGTGAACATTTTATCTAAGATAATATAGTAATTACATCGTATTTTAAGAAAAACATGAAGATAAAGCAATTATATATAGTTTAATTAGCACATGACATAATCGAGTTATTAAATAAACTTATCATTTGAACAACTGCTTATGGAAGGACATATTACTATATATAGATGGCAGCCGTTTGTCACCTGCTAAAGATTTTTATAAGCTTTTTTTTGAAAGATGCTTATTAACTGCTCTATTTCTTAAGAAGTTACCCAATTAATTGGGTTCATGGTTGCAAAATCATTTTTCACGCGCAACAAATAAGTAAGGCGTTGAAATTTACCTTATGTTGCTGACATTGTATGAATGCGATTCCATTATCTGTATTATTTATTTTAAAATAAATCCACGTGCATATTAAATATTATGTTAGCTTAATATTATATTAATTGTTGCATATGACTATAGAAAGACAAGTACTATCGTTTTATTAATTCAATTATTCAAGGTTGCTCATTTTAAATTAGGGTTTTAGATTTTAATTTCTTTAAGAAAATGACTAAATCTATTATTATTCATGAGAATGAATGTGATTTAATATGTGTAATTGAATATGTCCATGGTTCTATTCTTTTTTAATTTTAAATATAATATAGGCACTTTTTTTTCAAGTAATAAAATTGGTCCAAGTGTTATTACGTGAAAATTTTTACTCTCTCAGTTCTAAAATTAGTAGGTGAGCAAAAAGGTACAAACTATGAGTCATCCTTCATATACGATTACTCTAACAGTTACATTTTGTTATAACACGATCAATTATCTAAAATAATTACCTATATGTTCTCTTGTATGGATAAAATGGTTTAATTCTAAATTGTTTATTATAAACTTTTCACTTTTTTTTCGTATAAGGAAAATAGCATTAAAACTATATTTGTAACAATAATTTAAAACGAAAACGAAAATTCAGGCTCCCCACTATCTTGATCTGCCTATTTAAGGCAAGTGTTGAAAATGAAAGTACGTGACTGCTCTACATATATGTCCATAACTTTTCAAAGGATTTTTCAATAAATTTTAAAGTTTTCTTTAAAATTAATAATTTAATAATTGACTCGTTAATTAACTCTCAGACACACACACAGATATATATATATATATATATATGTATATATATATATATATGTATATGTATATATATATGTATATGTATATATATAGAAAAGTCATGACAGTTTCTCATAGTCCCTTACGAAAGAGTTATATATATATATATACATATACATATATATATACATATACATATATATATACATATACATATATATATACATATACATATATATATACATATACATATATATATA
>CM025784.1:37687109-37705109 GCA_014636745.2 Centella asiatica | reverse complement strand
TATATATATATGTATATGTATATATATATGTATATGTATATATATATATATAACTCTTTCGTAAGGGACTATGAGAAACTGTCATGACTTTTCTATATATATATCGTCGAGTCTAGCATAATACAATACATACTAGCTTTAAAATTCGTGTGTAGCCCGCGTAATTTTATAATTATTGGTTTTTGTATGGTTACTTTAGTTAGAGTAGATTAATTTAATTAATAATTGATTTAATTATTATCGGTCAGTATTGGTAAATCATATTATTATTAAGTAATATGTAATTAATAATTTGATTATAATTATTTTAATCATATAAATTTGATTAAATTATTTTCGTTATTATTAATTTGATTATAATTTAATTTATGAACGGGTTCACTCTCGGTTTGGTGAACGGCACATGTAAATTGATATATTGTAATTTAGTATGCATAATGAGCTTACTTTCAATCAGCTTAATTTGTAAACAATTATTGTGAATTAATATATTTGTATAAAGTAATAGTAAGAAATGTGATATTGTCAAATAAAAATTTTATTTTAAACAATAAGTGTCATTAAAAGTAATCGATTATTATCACTAAATATCAAAGTGCTCAAATAATATAATTTTTGTTGTGATAATATCATTTCTCATTAGTCAAGCCAATGAAAAAATGAGAATAACTAGGCACCACTGATACATCAAAATTATGGGATATACACCCCAAGAATAAGGTTTTGTCAACAATCAATTTGTAGGCGAAACTTTTTGATTTAAAGATAATAATTTCTCCATGAATGCAGTACAAAATCAACGATAAAGATTGTCAATTTGAATATACAATCTCAATAATATCTACAAAAAATATCGATTAATTTGTCTCAAAAAATAGGATGTAACTAAGCTAACTACGGAGTACTCTATTTTTTACCATTTCATTTTTTTGTTGAATTTTCAAATAAAAATTCTGTCATGAATAATTATTCTGTCAAAAAATTCTGTACTCCCTTTGTTTCATTAACGTACTTTTAAGTATAAAAATTAATTTTAAAATTAGAGATAAGTTTTGATTTTTTTTAAGTCAAGCCACAACTTATAAAATTTTAGATAATGTTAATTTAATTTATTTTAGTTGATATAATTATAATCTTATAACTTATAAAAAATAACTTTTAATCAAAATATAATTTACATTTTAAATTTTTATAAATTACATTAGTTTTAAAGTTGAATATTGATAGTTTGACTCAAATTCCGTTTCTTTCATTGACGCACTTTATATATATATATATATATATAGACACACACACACACACGGATTATAAGACCATCAGTTAAGGTTAAATCATAACAATAATGATATAATTAGCATAATTAGAAAATGAAGATATCTATTAGTTATCATATTGTCTTCCTTCCATAATTAAAAATATATTTGACTTGTTAAAGTCAAATGATAATGAATTTCAAATATTTGTCAATGATTCAGTGAGTACAATCTTATAATTTATTACAGAAATTATTGATACAAAAAATAATAACATTCTAAAACTATATAATAAATTACCCAAATTTTAATGTTAAATTTGATATTATTTGCCCAAAAAAATCTGCATGCATCTTAATTAGTCTTAAATTAGAGGGAAAATATGACAAGGTCCCATTAAAAGCATATGTCTATCATAAGTCATTCAACTGTTTTAGTACAACATTAATTAGCTTAATTGCCAAAGTCAAAACATTTTCTTTTGGTACCTGCCCACGCCAAATATTTCTTTTTATATATATTTTCCAATGTCAAAGATTGACCATCTCTCTGGTTGTCTGGTTCTATATAAAGTTATAAACAAAGTTTCTCTAGCCAAATTCTTATGTACTAAGAATAGAACATAATAAGACCACAAATATACTCTTATTATACAAAGAAAGAGATGGCTAATCTAAGAACTGCATCATTTTTATTTGTCACTCTCCTCGTGTTTTGTTCAGGTTTCTTTCATTTTCTACTCCTATTATTTATTTAGTTTTATTTTGTTAAATTTTGGTTTTGTAGTTGCATCTATTTTGATGATTATTTAAAACAAAGTGGTGATTAGTAAAGAGTTTTTTTTTTAAAACTTGCTACAAGTTCCATTATAATTATTATAGTTCAAAACTTTTTAAACTTACTATCAGTTCTACATTATGAGTTATGGTTTTATTATGTATAAAAAGTTACTACCCTTTTCTTTGTTTTATTATTACAAGCAACGACTATTGAGTTTTCATTTGTTTTATATCTCATTGCATGGAACCCCATAGAAAGCTACATATAGTATATTCATACTATGTTGTTCTCTCTCTCTCTCTCTCCTTTCTTTTTTTCCATTTTTTTGAGTTTCTTGTGCGTTTGAAATTACTTAAATATATATAATCTATACACACATGTACGCATACATAAATACGTGTGTGTGCACACACATATATATGTGTATCGTATATATCAATGTGTGTATATTTACGTATACACATATATTCCCACACACACTATTGTCAACACCTAATATATGCTTTAGGTTGTAAACATTTTTACTTTAGTGTTCTATGTAATAAAAAGTCAACATTTGAAATTAATAGGCTTAAAACTCTATGTAAAATGTACTACAAATAGTCACGGTTTTAATGATTTATAGGCTGCAACAAGTTTCTCTTTATACACCAAGTGTGAGTAATTAATCTAATGTTTATATATTGTTGCATATATAATTGCAGATTGTGAGGAAATTATGGGACAACAGTTTTTGCAAGTAAAATGTTGTTATGACAATCAACTAGTAGGAGGATGCAGTCCAGGCAGTCCAAAAGAAAAGGAATGCAATAATCTTTGCACAAATGCATGTGGTTCTAAAGGGGGTAGATGCAAGGAGTATACCTTTGGTGGCCACAAGTATCAGTACTGTCACTGCATGTGTTGATTGTTCCATGTTATGTAATTTTTTTTATTATTTCAAAAACATTGATGTGATATTATTTTACAGTTTTTAGAAAATAAAATTATTGAGGTTGTTGTTAGTACTTTCACATTTACATTGTTATTTCTTAAACCAAATCGTAAAGATTGGACTAAGGATAAGGATGTCTCGAGTAGTGTAATGAATACAAGATTCACAAATTTTCAAGGATGTTACGTTATTTTGTAATATTACAAAAACATTGTTTTCTTCACTTGAAACATTGTACGGAAATTTTAATCTGGATACTTAAAAAACTGATTCTACCTGTGTATGGTGCTAGAGAAAATAATTTATATACAAATTTATGCGGCTAAAATGTAAAAGGGTGTTCCACTAACAAAAAATTCGTAGTTAATATCTTGTCACATATGTTTTGGAATATTTATTTGTATAAGTTATTGATTTAGCTAGCATTTTCTTTTTGCCAATTCATATTGAATCTTTTTTACAATATTTAGCATTCAACATGAAAGACTATAAGTGCAATATAGTAACATGATATCAAATGGGTGGAATCATATTAGCGATAACATCGATCATTTGTATCCATCATAATGTTCAAGCTCTTGGAATGTTGGAAACAAGAAATAACTTCTCATTTTTATTGCACTTGATTTTGGTGAAGAACAAAGATCTCTCGTACTTAGATTTCTAATTTTTAGGAGGAATTATATTTGTAATTTTCCGAGAAATTGAATAATTTCTCTGGTTTCCTCCTTATTTCTCTCTTTCCCTTAAAATTTTATTAAGTTTTGTCCCTTAAAATTTCAAATGATGGTATTAAAGACATGTATATCATGGATAGAGAGAAAACACAATTGTAATTCAAACACAAATTTTGAAAGGTACAAACAAGTCGCCAAATCTATATAAAATTCGTATTTTATAATCCATACAATATTTCTTTCATTTTTTTCCCAACTCTTTATACACATTTTGACTTCTTTTCCCATTGCGATTTGGGATTGCGACTGAGATTTCAGTATATTGAGAAATAGTAACTATAACCAAGGCTTATCACCAATGTAAAATATGTTGGGTATCAAACACATTTCGTTTTTGCAAAATCGACATATTTCTCAAGAATATTAATACATTATCTTTTTTTGTGTGTGTTAGACGTTTTCACAACTAAAATTGATGCTTACGTAACAGTATGTGTCTTTGCACGCGTGTGCGTAAACTAATTTGAAGAATGTATCGTTTATTCACATTCTTTTATTTAAATATTTAAATTACAAAATGTGCTAAATTATTTGCATCTTGTCATTTTATTTTATTTTTGCCGCTTATGTATGTAATTATGTGGGCTACTATAGTAGTGTAAAATGAGCAAATAAATAACTGATAAGTTGGGGTTAATACCAGTCGCTGAAAACACACTATCGATCCCGTTTGAAGTTGCCAGTTTTTATAACGATAAAGAATTGATTATAATATATATACCGAATTAACCTGTCCCTCTTAAAATGCACACCCCTATTACTGAGAACACAAGTACATTATTATGATCACAAAGGGATTTTATATTCAGCTTCCTTTTTAAAGGTAATCAGGTGGTCTAGGCAAGCATTAGGCGGTCTAGGCGGCCAATTTTTGAAAATAAATAATTCTCCAATTTTTACAGAGAGAGACAAGTAATACCATTATATACATATACAGTAAAAATTTCACAGATACTAGTCTTTTAACTTGATAAAAGTTTTTTGTTTACCCTTATATATGTTAAAAGTTCAATCCTCGTATGGTTATTAAAATGATTGTTAAGAGAAAAATATTTAATTGTGTATAATCATGTCGTAATTTTATTAAACTTATGGAAAGAAGTGTTAATTTATTTACCAATAAAAATAAGAATAATGATAGTAGTTTGCCTAGACAAGTGCCTTGAGAAACACCTAGTCTGTCTAGGCGCTAGGCCCCTCTGCTTCTTTTAATAACACCAGTGAAAACAGACTTTCTTATGTAAAAATATAGGTATAACAGGCCAGATACGAGGACATGATGTCTATTTTTTGCTCGGCTGGACATTGTGCTTGCTAGCAGACACAATGTAAATACATAGGCAGCTTTTATCCCAATACCGATTATGATGTGAAGCCTGTCTTGCAACTTATTCCATGCATTCCAAGAGAGGTCCAAAATAAATCCAAACAAATAAATAAATTGATTATTTTATTCAGAAACAGTCCATAAATACAACATCTATTTAAAATCACTGCATGTTTAATTTCTCCTCTCTTTCCCAAAAGGTAAACTGTTGATTTTTGCTGATCTTATGACAGTTTAGTAGTTTATTTCCGAAAGCATGTATATGATCTAGAATTCTTGAAGACACACTATGTTTGATGAGAATGAGGGGCCGGTGTGAAAGGACAAGCTTTCTTATTCTAGTTGTGAGAACTTGATGACTGTAGCTCTTCAACTATTCTATTGTTGTTGATATATTGATAAAACTCCTAATTTAAGTTGCATTCTTGTTGCACTAGTTATAATGCTATTTTACTAGTTGCAGTTTTTCGACAATTTAATTTCTTTTAACTCATAACCAGCAAATGGAGATCTAAGTGATGAATTCTATACCTTTTCTTTACTGGTAGCCAATGGAGTAGGCCTTAGTGGTGTTCCTCTATGGTTGGTAGGATTTTCAGGATTACATTGAATTGCTCTTGCCAACCAAGGTAGCTGTCTTGAAACCTCACGGCGGATTTCTAACCTGAAATTATTTTTTCCAGTTCATTTACTATTTTTGTTTCTTTTGGATCACTACAAAAAAAAAATGGCCTTTAGTGACGAAAATTTTAGTGACGAAGAAAATTCTGGTCACCAAAAGTAACCTTTTGTGACTTAATTTTTTTTTTTGTCACCAAATTTTAGTGAACAAACAAATTTAGTGACCAAGACAAGAAAGTGGTCAATAAATCTCCTTTAGTGACCGAATTTGGTGACCACACATTGGTATCATCAATAAATTGTCTTTAGTGAATAGAGATCCTGGTCACTAAATTTTGTATTTAAATTTTTTTTTTACTATTTTTATTTTTACATTTATTATCATTTATGTTTATACCATTGTGTAGATAATAATTTTTAGTATCATTTTCATATATAGCACAAGTTTATATCATTTATGGTTTGAGAGATTGATTTTTAAAATTTAATAAAAAAAATTCAAGAAATAAAAAATTCGTATGAACATAGAACCCGAAAATTTCAAATTCAAACTCCGGTCGAATTACATGTTTTTCCAAATTGACTTTACCAATTGTTTCTACACTTAATCTGATTGTTTTGCCTCAAACAATTTGAAAAATTATAAAGTATTTTTGGATTTCTTCTTCGGCCAAAAGTTTCAAGATCCGAACGAAAGATTTCCATTTTTCTTGCGATTTAGTTGTTAAAACTTGAAATTGATTGTATGAATGAGTTTCTGGAAGTCCCAGGATTCAAATCCATACTTGATTCGTCAAAAATGGTAAGGAATCGTGGTTTGGGAGCTTGACCGTTAATGGCAGCTCGGCAACAGCGGCGAGCTTGCCGGCGACGAGCTTCGAATGGGTGTGTTCCAATGATTTTCAAGCGACAGCGTGAGGGAAACGGGGTAATCACCTATGGTGATTGTCACGGCGGTGCCTCTACCTTGTTTCGTTATGTGTGTGCGCGTGAATCGAGCTGCTAAGGCTGCAGCTGGCCGAAAATGGCGCCAGCCGCCGCCGACCTGCTGCAGAAACGTGCTGAAGAAGACGGGTCGGTCCGACCCGGATTTGACCCACGGTTTGACTTAATATTTTTAGTGACCAACTTTCCTTAGATCAACTTAGTGACCACCTTCAAAATCGTGGTTACCAAAACCTTTAGTGACTGAGCTTTCCTGACGGCACGCGACTAAAAATTTTCTGGTCACCAAAGGTCTTTAGTGACCAAAAATCGATCGTCACTGAAGGCCTTTTTTTTGTAGTGGATATGTGGCATTAGATGAGCCTTTGCTTTGTTGGGCTTTGTCTGATGAAACAACTTCTTTGGCAGACCTGAGCTATACAAGTCTAGGGTGCTGGAGCTTAATGCTAGTGATGACCGTGGGATAAATGTAGTTCGTACAAAAATAAAAAATTTTGCTTCTGTTGCTGTGGGATCTGGTCGACAAGGGTAATGGAGTAGTATTTAAGTAGTATCCTCATATTGATCATTTTGCCTGGTCATTCTGACACGTTTGTTCTGTATATAGGAATTATCCTTGCCCACCTTATAAGATCATCATTCTTGATGAGGCGGATTCAATGACTGAAGATGCTCAGGTAAGTCATTTATATATTTTGTCATCTTCTACTTAAAATTGCTCCAATAATAACTTCAAAATACTCTAACTTTCCAGAATGCTTTACGACGCACCATGGAAACTTACTCCAAAGTTACGCGTTTCTTTTTCATTTGCAATTATATCAGCAGGTTTGTTTTCTTACCTGTATATGAAACGTGTATATCTTATTAAAGCAGCCCAAACGGAGAAAAATTATTTCTTCTGTATTTAGCAAGTCTTACTGTTCATTTCTGTTCCTTTTTCCAGAAGTGGGTGGGCATGAGTACAGATTGGAAAATAGTTAACAATATCTGATAAAAGAATTGAAAGAAAATTTTTATGAAGTATACTCCCTCCGTCCCATATTTATTGTAATAATTTAACTTGGCACAATTATTAAGGAATGTATTTGACTCTGTAATAAATGTCTAATTTATTCTTTGTATAATTTAAAATAATTTAGGAGAAAAAAAATTTGAATGATAAAGTAAAAGTTATAATAATGATACATGAGTCCATAAGATAAAAGTAAGAGAGAGAAAAAACTAGTTTGGTCTTTTTACAAGATAAAAGTAAGAGAGAGAAAAAATTAGTTTGGTCTTTTTACATTTCAAACGTTATTAAAAGAGGAAACGTTGCAAATGATGTGGGACGTGATGGGAAAATATCCCAAATTTCAGAATACGGCAAGGAATTAAAGCAAACAAACACAAGCAGCAACACCAGAAATTTTTACGTGAAAACATCCCCAATGCGGAGAGTAAAAACCACGGGACACAAAGTCCACCAAATTGCTCCACTATAATCAAAGAATGTTACGCAACAATTCTAGTCACCAACTATGGCAACACAAAACCCAGTAACAATAATCAATCACCAAATAGCAAGAATACAAGAGAAAAATGATGAGAAACTTCACCAAAACAAAGTCTCTGTAAAATAGCTATTACTCACAAACCGGAGCAGAAAACAACGATCCGACCGTTGGATTTGAAGAACCAGATGTCCCGAAGGTGCTGTCCAAATATCAGTTAAATCGGACAAGGTTTGACAGACGATCGAAGCATGTGATGAAGCTGCGGGGCTGGAGGAAAAACAGGGGAGCAGCAGAATGTTTCTGTTGTTTCTTCAGTATGTTGCAGCGTAAAACCAAAGAGAGAAAAAAACCCTTCTTATTTTATTTTCTTGTGGGTCCCACCAACTTTTTATTTATTTTTATTTTATTCCACATAGGAAGGGATTTTCAACCCAACAGGATGCCCTAAAAAGGAAAGTGTTGCAATTTTTATAGTACGGAGGGGTATTTATTAACGAGAGAACTAAGTTCTAAATGCAGATGTTTGTTAGTTTCTCTTAAACATGACTACGTTCACTTTTTCTCTAGTGGCTCAAAGAGAGAATTTCAAATCTTCACTAGTGGCTTTTATATTTTTAATTTAATGTACTTTAGATATATTAATAATTTCTTTTCCTTTTATACCGCAACTTCTAGTTGATATGTCATATGGAATGCAGATAATGATGAGCAAACACGTAACAATTCATTAGCATCCTTATAATGTATTGTTAAATTATGCAGTTATATGAACTCGAAATAGAAAATTAAATGTGTCAAGATCAGTTTAACTTTACAACACCTTTTGTCTTAAATGAGTTTGATCAACCCTACAAGTCGTTAAGAATTTGTGTGTGAGTGATATGTATGCACACCCCATGGGGATAAAGGGAAAAGAGCTATAGCTCATTTTCTAAATCATCCTACTTGTGCTATGGATACGCATTCAAAATATATAAGAAAAATCTAACGGTATGCATCGGAAGATCATGCTAAAACAGTATAATATGTGAATTTTAAACTTTTTCAAGCTCTATTACATGACTTTTATAACAATATACGAAACCAAACTACGCACAACAAAAAGTGAGAATCTACATACCTCTTTGTTTTTTGCTTGCTCTTTCAATACGTACAGCTTGGATTTTTAAGAAGATCGTCAATTCATGCGTATAGCACGAGTGAGTAGAATTACGAGATGAGCTATAGCTCATTACCCTTTGTATGTGTGTTAGGGTATGCTTCTTAATTGAATGGTGACAAAATTCCCTGTAGTTTAATTCATCTTAAAAGGTCCGATATGTGAATTAATCAATATAGAAAACATAATTCAACTCATGACCCGTGTTGTTTCTTTTTGTTTCTCCTTTTCTTCATTTATGAAATTTCTTTTCCATCAGCCAAAATTTAAGATCACAATTCTATAAGTAATTCAAATATGGATCACATAATCACAGTCTTTGTCCTGGTCACTCCTATTTTTTCCCTGTTCGATGGAAAAGGTGAAAGAGAAAAATTTCCTGCAATCAAGATAACTCCAAACATAACATATCTAAGCACTCCACTTGTCTGTTTTTTTCTTATTAAATATCTTTATGTAGCATTGCTGTAATTTTCACATGATTTTGATGGTTATGATAGGTTTCACGATTAAGATGGATATTTTTCTATATAGGATCATAGAACCGCTTGCTTCAAGATGTGCAAAATTTAGGTTCAAGCCACTAACAGATGAAATAATGAATACCCGCATAGAACACATCTGCCAAGAGGAAGGTCTTTATTTGGATTCAGAGGTGTAATCTTAATAACAACTCCTGAATTTATTTCTTTTGTTTGAATTGGATTCTAGTAGCATTCAGTTTTGTTTTCACATCTTGAGGTTCATCTGCATAACTGACTGTAGGCTTTGTCAACCCTAAGTTCTATTTCTCAAGGAGATCTACGTCGGGCAATAACATACTTACAGGTAAGCGGAGAAATGGATTCTTATCAGAATCCTATGATTTATTTTGGTCTTGGTTTAATAACTTAAGTTAATGACTGCTCATACACTCTGTTTATGAGGGTTGAATTGATGTGTGATTAGAATGTGTTTCTAAACTCCATTATGCTGTAACAATTGATGTAGTCAATTTTGAATTTGACGAAATTCAGGAGAAGTTGTGATATATTTTATCTGCGAAAATTACTCTGTATCTTTCTTATAAAGAATTTTCATATTGGACTTCATCACTTCTTACTTTTTAATTTCATATTTATGGTAAGCAATTGAATCTTTGTTTTGTCACTTGTAACAGGGAGCTGCTCGCTTATTTGGATCATCAATCTCGTCCAAGGACTTGATTAGCGTTTCTGGGGTTAGTAACAGATACTTGGATGGCTAAGATCTGTATTTATTTTCCATTTTTAAGTCCTTACTTGAGACTTCCTCTATCATGACAAGGGAATAGTCTTTACAACTTGTATGGACCAAATCATTGTCAAACTATTGAAGTAAAATAAGATAGTTTCCGAACTACATATTTAAATAGTTGGCCTTGATCCTTTTGGTTTGGCTGTATTATAAACAAGAACGTCACTTCCACTTTGTTGTAAGCATGCAAATTTATGTCTTGTTCTATTGGATCTTGCTTCCATTTTTTTTTTGCTCAGCCATTTTGTTTTTCAAAATTGTCATCACATATGCATATTGATGTGAGTATGCCCTCCTATTCTCAAATGTGGTCCAATTTTATAGCCATGTAATCAATTACCCATGGAGTTATTAACTGCAAAATCATTGGACCCAACTTTTCAAAGGATTAACATAGATTTCAAAAAAGGTCATGGGAGCATAATGTAGTCCTCAACTTTTTATGATTGTATTCCATTATATGTTACAATTATTTTCAGTATTGAATTTAGTTTCCTTCTCAAGGATGTACTCAGCCCTTCAGGGTTCTTGGCAGAAGTGAGATTATACTTTCAATTCTCTGATGTTCTTATATTTAAGTAATACATTTTGGCTTCTCTTCTAACTTTACTTTGAGAAGATTTTCTCATATTAAGATACCTGTGCTGATTTTCATTATTTTCCATTCATGTCCCTCCACGTTTTATCAGATTATCCCACAGGAAGTTGTCCAGGCTCTTTATTCAACTTGCAAAAGTGGCAATTTTGAATCAGCAGAGAAGGAAGTAAACAATGTGATTGCAGAAGGGTATCCAGTTTCACAGATGATATCTCAGGTATTTTTCTTGCAAGTTAAATCAATGTCAAATAAGCTGATTAAAAAAAAATAAATCAATGTCACATAATTATTTCAGTTTCCAGATCTTAACTAATGCCTACTGATGCATTTTCCAGTTGTTCGACCTTCTTGTTGAAGCAGATGTTGTATCAGATAAACAGAAAGCAAGAATTTGCCAGAAATTCGGGGAAGTGGATAAGGTTACTTGTTCATTATCAAAAAGTTTATTGGCTTCTGCAGTAGCTCTGTCCATTACCACTTTCATAGTGTTGTACCGATATATATTATATTCCATGGGTGTTATTAGACTTTTGTTCTTTTTTCCAATTCATGAATCTAACACATCAATCCTAAACGGAATTTTCTTAAAATTTGGCACAGTTTGGCATGTAATGTTCTGAAGTTTGGTTTCCCCCATTTTTTTATTCCTATCTGGAAAATATTTTGCAGTAAAATTTAATTCTGGCCTTTTCTTTTGTGGAATTTGCAGCGTCTTATTGATGGAGCTGACGAGTATTTGCAGCTGTTGGACGCTGCCAGCAATACAATGCGAGCAGTTTGTAACATGTCACAAGAATTTTCATTTGAAAATTAGAGACCTAAAAAGGTGAGATTTGGGGTTATGCAGATTTCTCTCGTTGCTACAAAGAAGACGAGGGAGAGTTTGTTTTCTATGTAAATTAGACCAATATTTTGAGACGTCATCTTTAGGATGTTATGCTTGTAGCTTGGTCTGATTATTGGAAAAAAAGAAAAGAAAATTAGAGGACTGTTCCAGGTTGAATGCACTTTTTTTTGGCTAAATGTTGTCTATTATAGAGTTCTGTGAGAAGTGGTATTTCTAACTTATATTGGGAAAAGGAACATTTGTAGGACCACTGAAAATGAATGCGTCAATCTAATCAGGTTCAACCATACTTGTTTTAGTGGAAAATGGATGTAGTGAAGCACTTTCTCACATATTAAGAACTTGCTAATCCTGCAGGAGGGCTTCTATGTATTAAATAACGTCAGTTTCAAATTTTCCAAGCTTGAAGTTGAGTCTAAACCTGTTGATCATGAGACCTTGAGACACATTGAAAATGATCATCTGTATCAACCCTCTGGTTTTCGAAATTCACCATCTTCTTCATCATCTGCCTCTTTTTCGTCCTATCAAACATCTCCTGTCTCTAAGTTTGGCAAGTAATGCAGTTACTCTGGTAACTGATGTGATGTGATGAATTGAAATATATCACTTCATTTTTATCAAATTGAATGATAGTTAAACAGTAGCCAGATTACTCTTACATTTCTATGATCCGATTTTCATGCAACAAGAAGATGTTATTTATAATATACAGTTTGATAAAAGTTTGATTTTTTTCTTTCTTTCTTTTCCTCCTGTTGTAGTAGTTGTTGTTGTTGTTGTGAAGATAAGCTATTCAGGTTATTTGTTGGATTCTGAATGTGGTGCCAATATCTTAGTTTAGATGGATAGAAAAGTTTCCTTTATTTATGTTTTTAGAATGAAGTACTAGTTGAATCAATATAAAAATTGTTGAACACTTTAAATAAGTTTAAACTTGATAGTAACATATTATATCACATGAATTTCAAATCGTCCAATTATTTATTCATTCAAATGTTTTCCTTTTAGTAGTATCGGACATCTCAATTTCGTATAAAATACAAAAGAATGTCGTTCGTTAAACTCAATAAATATTTCATGCATGAGAGTATTAAATGATTTTACAAATTAGTAATTTTTAAAATAACAAGGACAAGTTATATGCTTCTTGCATTTTATAATTACATAAATATCATTCTAATAAATTTAAAACATGCAAATTTCTTTCATGAGATAACAAAACAAATGTTATTATTACTAACTTATACAAACAAATTTTAGAAGAATAGATAAAAGAAGTCAACTAACATTAATTGATATTTTATAGCTGGTCAGTTTGTTTTCAAGTACGAGGTGGGTAGCATCAACAGTTTTGAACTGAAGTATTTCCACATCCCATATTGTTTTTGGATTACATTTTACACTATTTAATTCTAATATTTGCATCATTGAAAAATGAAAAGTCCAATGGGCTAGTGAGGAAGATCCAGATATTTATGGAGCGTCTTATACGTTGAAATGAGCATTATTGAGGAGGGTTTGGTAATCGATCTTGAATCAATAAAACACATAAAAAAATATATTATATGATTAATAATAATTCTTAATAAATATTATTATTATTATTATCATCGTATTGGAACATAATGTACGATAAGTCATAATAAATTATATAAATATTATAGTAAACTTTTAATGTTTTTCAATATCATGTTATTAAATGTAATAATAAACTATTAAGATTCAAGAAAAATTTTAAATTTCCTATTCTTTTCTTTTGTGTTATACTTGAGTTTTCTTTTATTTTTCAACGGTAGTAAACGAACGAGCTACTGAACCTTGGAGCAAAGTTTGAGGCTGTCGCCGATGTGGAGAATTAAAATAATCAGCTTTGCTATGGGTTTTGTGTTCATGATTGCAAATTGAGAGCTAATTTAGGGGGAATCTGGCTCGGAGCCCCTTTTCAGCCCATCCTTCCTTGTCGAGGAGCAGTAAATTATTGATTTTTGCTGCGAATGCTCTAATTCCAGCAGCAGCTCCTTGTTCCAAAACTTCAAGCTCACGTCCCGAGGTAATTATTTGAAATCATTTGAAATGCCCATCAATCCCTGTGTTTCGTTTACCAAATGTTGCTGCTGCTTATTATTTGATTCAATTTGATGATTAGATCCTTATTATGTTTGTGTTGTTTTTATATGTATATATCTACATATTAGTCGTATTGTTCCTCAAGTAGAATTCATTTTTTCCTATGTACTTTCTGTAATCTTTGTATTTTTGTTAACTCATCATGTAATTAGTAGTCAATTGCTTTTTCCTTTATTTTTTTATTGTGTGGATATGTGAGGTTGGTTATCTCAATGCCTCTCAAGTCTTGAATAAATACTGAGAGAGGAAATGGGAGGAATATTTGGTTTTAGTAAAAAAATATTTGAGGTTGAGTTGATAGAGTGAGAGGAAAAGAGGAGGTTTCTTTGGTTTTGAACTAGGTAAATCAATGGAAAAAATTTGGAATAATTTAGAACGGTCTAGGTTCATGGTGGAGAAGTTGAATGTTAAGATTATCTCGGTTGTATTATGTTTATGAGGTCTCCAGAAACATCTCGAGACAGAAAAAATGTTGGGATGCCACCGTTGTATTGATTATGTGGTATCGATTATTCACATATTTTTTTCTTTCGCTCCTCCCTTGTATGGTCACTATTTCCTTCTCTCCATCCGTGATTGGCTTGTCATACCAAATCATCAATAGAGGTCAAGGTCAAGGTCGAGAGGCGAAGCCACACATAGATTAAAACTCAGAGACAAAAGTGGTTGAATGTTAGAATATATGTCAAAATATATTAATAATAATAATCGATAAATATTAATTATACTTTATTATTAATATTATATATGGGCAAAAAGGCGAAAAAAGATTGGGCTACTTAGAACACTATTGGGCCGGTCCAAGTAACACTTGAATATCCTGGTCATGAGGGTACGAATATATATCTTCCTGGAAGTATCAAACTTGGTATTCCGGATTAATATATGATATTATGGGTGTATTGTTTCAAGCAAAACATTATATACCTCGTATCCTATAATTATTTGAAATTTATATTTTTACATTATTTTGAATTAATTCGTGTTCTTTCTTTAACAAAAGTGGATCCCACAGAGGTGAACATTCAGATTTAAAATCAATTGCATCTCTCATGTGATTTTCAAGAGTAAGTTGTAGAATATAGAGTATTGTTGGCTAAATTGGATATTGACCTAAAGTTTGTTAATTTTTTTTAGCGTCATTACCTCTTTATTTTCATCATTTTCAGTTTCTTTTTTATCTTATACTACCATTTCTAGCCAAGTTATGTTCATCTGATTCACAAACCAGTCACGTATATATGGTGAAGATGACCGGATTCTGGAATTTACAGTTGATTTGAAAGAGATGATCTCAATGAAAGCTTCATTCTGTAGTCGAACTCACATTGTAAACCAAGTATTGGCTGCTATGATTCAAAATCAGCCATTTGATACAAAGCTTGCTACATCAAGCAGCATCAATCCCCATTTCAATCAACCATGGACTGCTGAAGTAGTTGCAGAGGTACTGAGATCTGTACCTAGGTTCTTCTTTCAATCACCAAGGTCTATTGGTTGTCAAAAAGGTTTTCGACATCGTGCTCCTCTCAAACAGAGAAACCTTCGGGAAGAAATGGATAGAACTCACAAGGGGGTGCCTGTTCTTGGTCCAGCTGCATATAGAGAACCTCAACAGGTAAAGCTAGGATTGAAGAAAGCATTGGAATTTTACTATTGGGTTGAAACCCGATATGGTTTTGCACATAATGAATTGACTTGCAGAGAGATGGCTTGTGTTTTGGCTAAAGGAAATGAATTGAAATCTCTATGGGATTTTCTAAAAGAAATGTCAAGGAGAGAAACTAGTGGGCTTGTGACAACTGCGACTTTTACATGTTTGATAAAAGTTCTAGGTGAAGAGGGCTTAGTGGATGCAGCTTTGGCAGCGTTCTACCGGATGAAACAATTTCACTGTAAGCAAGATGTATATGCTTATAATACTATCATCCATGCTCTTTGTAGAGTTGCGAATTTTTGAAAAGCAAAGTTTTTGTTGGAGCAAATGGAATTACCAGGGTTTAGATGTCCACCAGATACATTCACTTACACTATATTGATTAGTTCTTATTGTAAACATAGTTTGCAAACTGGCTGTAGGAAAGCTATAAGGAGAAGGTTATGGGAAGCAAATCACTTGTTTCGGATTATGCTCTTCAAAGGCTTCATTCCTGATGTAGTGACTTATAATTGTCTGATTGATGGTTGTTGCAAGACTTATAGAATTGGGAGGGCTCTGGAACTCTTTGATGATATGGTCAAAAAGGGTTGTACCCCAAATCAGGTCACATATAATTCATTCATTAGATACTACAGCACAGTTAATGAAATTGATAAAGCTACTGAGATGTTGCAAATGATGCAAAGGCTGAATCATGGTGTCCCCACCACAAGTTCTTACACCCCCATAGTTCATTCCCTATGTGAAGCGGGAAGAGTGAAAGAGGCATGGGATTTTCTTGTTCAGTTGGTTGAAAGGGGTTCTACTCCAAGAGAGTATACTTACAGATTAGTTTGTGGCTTGCTTAAGTCAGAATGTAAGACTAAATTGTTAGATGATGAATTGTGTAGAAGGATAGAAGATGGCATCAGGAATAGATCTAGGGATGTTATGAAAGCAAAATCAATTATGAGACAAGATCATAGCTTGGATAGAAGTTTATGGTAGAGAAGGCATGGGCTCGATCATTATATCAAGACTTTTACATAACCTATAAGTTGATGCTTTTGGTTCCAAAGGCAAGATCAGGTATGTTATATATCATAATTTTATACCTATTTTGTTATTAATATTATGTCACTATTGCTTCTGATTTACTTCTTTCTTCTTGCTTTATTTTGTTAAGGGAAAATCAAATATTCAGTCCCTAAACTAAGTCTTGTTTGTTATTTAGTTCCTCACCTATTTTTTCAAATTAATATGAAAGAACTGAAAAAATATATACATGAAACCAAGTTTACCATTCTACAACATCCGTCACCACTACCACCTCCTTAATCATCACCACCAACACCATAAGCGTTCACAACAAATCATATATCAACCTAGCAAATTAAAAAGTCAGATTTACAACAACTAGATATATGCGATGAGAGAGTGATGATGATGATGAAGAGAATAAGATGATGACATAAAGAGACAAATTGGAGATAATCTGCCACATAATTATCCACTCACAAAACAATAAATAAATGAGAACTCAGGAAAAAAAACTGTATAATGGTCCCAAATATTAATACTCCCTCCGTCCCATATTTATTGCAATACTTTAATTTGACACAATTATTAAGGAAAGTTTTTGATTTTGTGATAAATGTCTAATTTATCCTTGTAATTTAAAATAGTTTAGGAGGGAAAAATTTTGAATGATAAAGTAAAAATTGTAACGATGATATGTGGGTCTATAAGATAAAAGTAAGAGAGAAAAAGACTAGTTTGGTCTTTTTACACTTTAAACATTACTAAAAGAGGAAACGTTGCAAATAATGTAGAACGTCCCAAAAAGGAAAGTGTTTCAATTTTTATGGGACGGAGGGAGTATTAGATTCCAAAGATTGATTTTGTGAGCAGCATGTATAGCCCAAACTTCACCATTTCAATCAGTACAGTCCTTGTCATTGTTCCAAGTTCCTGTCCTTTCGCTTCTCAATGGGGAGTAACCTTAACTATGGTTCTATTTCAACAACTGGCCTCTCTAGATTGTCTTTTCTCGATCAGTTCCTCTCTTTGCCTTGCGCTCCTCTCTTCTTATTCGCCAGTGGTCATCTTCTTCTTCTCTGTTGATCGTCGGCCATTGATCGTCTCCTGTCGTCTCTAGATTGGATCAGGTTTCCTTTGTGATTCTATTGACCAAGGGTTTTGAAATAGGGGATTTAGCACTAGAGTCAATAGGTATATCTATTTCCTAGTTTCGTCCTT
>CM025784.1:37582238-37687099 GCA_014636745.2 Centella asiatica | reverse complement strand
TTTAGCACTAGAGTCAATAGGTATATCTATTTCCTAGTTTCGTCCTTATCTCCTTTAGCACTAGAGTCAATAGGTATATCTATTTCCTAGTTTCGTCCTTATCTCCTTTAGCACTAGAGTCAATTTGATATTGTTGTATTAAGGAATTCTATAATAATCGTTCTTTTTTCTTTCCTTTGTGGGATATAACTCCCCTATTTGGGTTATCAGTTTTACTCTGACCATGGTTTAATGTGTGGAGTATTTGACAAGGCCCATCTTTCGCTACCCGCTATTATTCTTTGGTAATGAGTTCAATAGTTCATATAGTAGGATAGGGTCAATATTCACAATGTCTCTTTTTTGACTTTCCAAACGTAAGTTAGAATACTCGGTTTAAAATTGCTGCAGTACAGCCGCTTATGTTTCGGCTACTCAAAATTGAAAGTGGTGGAGTATTTCTCTGGTTAATATAACCATCTTCCACCATGAATTCGATATTCCAGTTTCATTAGAAATAGAAACTCCTTGGCTACATCACATGCATCTGCTGCTTAGGACTTTTTCATAAAAGCATTCTATAATTCTTTCAATTGTCATAACTTGTACATCTCTCCGTAGGTTGCCGAAGAGTACATGCTTTTACCTGAAACGTTGTTTTTGGCTATCAACTATGTAGACCGTTACCTTTCAGGGAATAATATCAACAGGCAGCGGTTACAGTTGCTTGGCGTTGCTTGCATGATGATCGCATCGTAAGATATAAATCTTCCCATCTGTGTTATATTTTACTCTCTTCTCTCACTTTCTCTCTCGAACACACACATAAATGCACAAGTTGCTAGTCTGCCTTCCTGCAAGTACAAATAAATACCATAAATAATTGGAAATGTGATACTGCTAGCAGCAAATATGAGGAGATTTGTGGTCCCCGTGTGGAAGAGTTCTGTTACATCACTGACAGCACATATTCAAGGGATGAGGTTTGCTTTGTTCCATGACTTCCAAGCTTGCCAAGGCTTCAAGCTCATAGTAATTCTAAATCGCATTATCTAATTCCCTGTTGTAGGTCTTGCGAATGGAATCTGATGTGCTAAACTACTTGAAGTTTGAAATGTCTACAGATACCACTAGATGTTTTTTGAGGTAAAAATGATTCTTTTATTAATGACTGCTTGGCTTTCCATTGCTTCTTTTTCCCCTCTCAGGCTATTGACTAACTTGATTTGTATATCTGATGTCAAGTCGTTTTGTTGGTGCGGCTCAAACACAAGATGAGGTAGCTATCTAGAATCTCAATCAGTATATTTTGGAAACCTAACTGTTTGTGTAGTATATGGTTTCATTTGGCAATGGCAGTAATCCTGAAATTTGGTACTTTAGTAGTTACAATTTTGTCAAATCTACAAAAAAAGAAAATTTTGCCAGGAAAAAATATCAGTCGGTAAAAGAAATTCATTTAGGCCTATTAGTACCAATAATTATTTAATTAAACTCCATTGTACCTTTTATATCGTTCCTACATTTCTTACTTCAGCACCTGCTTACTGTATGCCATAATAAATGCATAGAACCAATATGATTAACTTAGTTCAACTGCTGCTTTAGATTCCATTCATGCAGTTGGAGTGCCTGGCTAGCTACATTTTGGAGTTATCACTGCTGGAATACAGCATGCTTTGCTATGCCCCTTCTTTAATTGCTGCTTCTGCAACCTTTCTAGCCAAATTTATACTGAACTCTTCAACCAAGCCTTGGGTAAGTGTTTGAACAGTGTTGCTAGTCGATATGACATATATCTATTTAATTTGCATGTATAGAGTAATCTTATCCATACTTTGTTACAGACTCGGACATTAAAACATTATACTCTGTATGAGCCCTCTGATCTTCGTGAATGTGTCAATGCTCTACATCGTCTGTATTGCAACAACAGTTCAAGTTTACCCGCAATCAGAGAGAAATATAGTCAGCACAAGGTAAGCACTCCTATTTATGAAAACATATGTATATCAAGTCCTATTTGCGGTGATATGCACTCTTAACAGGAGCTTGATTCCATTGCTAGTTTTTGAAACAATTCTTGCATTCAAGCCCTTGTCTTTAGCCTTTTCACACTACTCCCATATCGAAATTGTCCTACAAAAGAGAAGCGTTGTCATGAATTATGATAAATAGCACTCTACAATATCCTGAAAATGGTTATTACGAAATAGCCTACTGATACTGTCTGTTAATAACTCAACCTGAATACTATTACAAATCTATTGTGATTCAACACGCCATATATCTGCATTCGCTCAACTTGGTTCATATGCTTCCTCATATTGAAAGTTTCTTGTTATCTTCTATAATGAGATTGATCTCTTTGCATCAGTACAAATTCGTAGCGAAGAAGTACTGCCCCCCTTCGGTGCCTCTGGAATATTTCATGAGCTAAGCAACCAGACGTTCAGAGTTCTTTTCTCCAAGGCTTTGTCAGGATAGATACAATGTACATGGGTTAATCTTCTTGGGTTTTATGTTACATAGGTATCGTTCTATCCTAATTTTGCAACTGAATACTGTCTGCCTCCAACAGTTTTCTGAAATATGGAGTAGCTTTCATCTGCTTTTATGGTATAAATATGATACGGGTCAGTTTTGTTGTTGCTGCACTGCCGCAGCAAGTGCTTAAGCTCTCTGTACAGTTGCTTCTTTTTTCGGTACTAGATAATTCACACACGTGGAATCATATTAGAATGTACTTATATACCGTATATATCTATGCAAGTAATTACCATTTATCAGTTTTCGTTTTTTTTTTCTTTTGGCAGGGTGGGGGTGGGTGGGGTGTGGGGGGTGTGTGGGAAGGGGTGGAATGGCGTGGGGGGTGTGGGAAGGGGGAATTTTAAACTTGAACTTGATATAAAACTTTTAAAATATACAGAAACTTTTATACTCCCCCGGGCCTGAGTTCAAATTAAAAGAATTTCACCTGTGGAATGAAAATGAAATAACTGACATCTAAAATTGATATGAGTATGAGTATTAGTACTGCATAAAATAGTTGAATTGATATGAGTATAGAAATGAAAATGAAATAACTGACATCTAAAATTCTAACATATTCTATTACTGAATATATATTAGTACTATTTTTTAAAATTAGAAAACATTGAGGAGATCTACGTGCGTAGCGCATGGGGCCTGCTAGTTTCTAATAAAAACAAAAATAAAATTTTTATAAAATATAACAAAATACTATGAAATACAACTTTAATAATTTTTTATCAGTAAATTTAACTAATTATTTTTTACAAATCTGTAAAAAAAATTCGAATTCTCATGATACAACAAAATTACAATTCATTACTTAATATAAAACTTTTAAATAAAATATTAAAATAATGTGTTAAATTCCTTGTTTTGTATGAGATATTTAACTTGTTAAGTTGCCAATAACATAAGAATGGAATGATTGACTAAGAAAAAATGGGTGAAAGAGAAGAATGTAAAAATTATAAGAGGAATATGAGAATGAAAAAATATATACTTTATTTTAATTATGATGAAATGGATGAACTCCATATCTCGTAAGATTAGAATTACTTAAGAATTTTGTTGGAATGAATGAAACAAGGAATGAGTGTATAATGTTAAATAATATAAAATTCATTTCATTCTCATTTCGTTCTATCTATCCAACCATTAGACTGCTTGACTGATGAAATATAATATTATTGAAATGGAATGGATAAATAAAAAGAAAAATAGAGGTGAATATCGCAAAATTATGTGGAGAGTATGAGAAAAATAAATGTGAATTGTGTAAAATTTTATTTGTGATGAAATAAATAATTTTCATATAAGAAAGTAAATTTAAAGATACCCATAATTTTGTAGGAACCAATAAAATAAAAAAATGTATCTTATACAGTAAAACCTCTATAAATTAATACTTGATAAATTAATAACTTCTTTATGATAATAATTTGTTCCGGTCCCAAGTTGGGTCAGTTCAAAAAATAAAGAATTTTAATAAATTAATAAGATAATAATTTTTCGAAAGACACTGTATTAAAATATAGTCCCAACAATATTATAAATTAATAATTTCTTAAAATTACACATATATTTAAGATAATCTGAAATATGAATCAATTATTATTTTTTTTTAATTCACATCTAGGTAAATTTTATCTCTTATTTTTGTCATTGCACTTAAAAAGTTTTGGTATAATATTCTCGTATTGTACTAAAAAATTGTACAATATAAATACAATGAATCTTTAAATAAATTAATTTTTATAAAATATATTATTGAATTTTATGTATATATTGAATTAAAAAAAACCTCTTTAAATTAATAAATTATTAATTTACAGATAAATTAATACTTCTCTAAATTAAAAAATTTCTTCGATCTCGAGGGTATTAATTTATAGCGGTTTTCCTGTATATATAAATCTAAGAGATAACTAAAAAAATCATTTTATTTATATATTATTTTATTCCATATAAGACAACGTTGGACATTAATATTGTAATCTTCTCGTACATGCATGTTACTTTTATTATAGGGACTTGAATACCACGCCCATATTGGACAATGGCCTTGTTTGTTTTTACTTATTAGAAATAGTTTATAGCTTCAGCAGATAAAAATAGTGATAAGCAGATATAATCCTCCCATACACTAATTAATAAGCTCTCATAAATAAGTTAGGCTGTTAGGTGTTTGAAAATTTCAAAACGCTTACTACAATTCTAAATATATGTTTACAGCTTATTTGTCAAACACAAGTTCTGTATAAACTGATCTAAATAAGTTGCATTGGACACACTTCAATTTATTCAAATAAACTAACATAAAAAAATAAGTAAATATTTTATGTAAACACTTATTAAATAAACCGTGTCAAACAAAATTTATGTAAACACTCATGTTATTTAATGTACATGTTTTATAGAATTAATTTTTACACGAGTTATTAACTCTAAGTTTTACTAAGAACTCAAGGCAAGTATATACTCACTCTACTTTTTTTCAATTTATACGTATGATTATTTTTTTGATATACGTAATGTATCCAAGATATTATTATGTCAATATTCATGTTTCATTTTATTCAAAGTTAAGATACGTACGTGAAAGATATTATACTAGAATCAAGTATTGTTTAGGCGATTGTTAGCTATTCAAACTTTGCTAACACACCAAAGAAAATCTTATACGGATGTGGAAAATTTATTCTTCGCCCATACTTGTAAAATATATTCGTGTGGGAAACTAAAGGCTAGTTGGATGAATCTGTCTAGCATCCCGGATTTAGGATTTATAGGGAATGAAAATCGAGTCATCTGTTAGAATTGAATAAGCTCAAGTGTTTATGGAAGAGGGGTTGAATACAAATACTACAAACTTTTCGGTTTTTAAAACTTAATCAACAAAGACTATAATAACTGCAAGGACCGAAAAATTGTACTAAAATTAAAATGAATAAACAAGCATTTAAGTTAAAATAGTTGTATTATAACTTGGTGTTTTTTTGAAAATCTGTTTGATCACAAAGTGATTAACAGTTACAAATCTATAATGAATTACAGTTTTTTTTTCTCACAAGATCTATTATAGCTACTTATTTCTCTTTGAATATTTCTCTCAAGATCTATTACAAAAATTCTCTCTAGTGTCTGTGTGTGTGTTGAGACTTAGTTGGTTGTTTCGTGTAACAACTCTTTCTGTATATGTAGGAGATTAATTGTAAAATTCATGTGCTAGAGGTGCTGCATTTTTCAACGTAACCACAATATGTCTCATCATTGTCCTTTCAGAGAAACGTGTCAAATTGCTTTTGGCAAGTATTGCTTCTTTTTCATCCCCTGATCTTCAAGTATTTAATAATTGAAAGTTGTTATTGGACCACCACACTTTAAAGAATATCTTTTCAGTTATACCATTTGTTTCTATGTCAAGTGTCAATGATTTGATTGTAAGTCTCGATGACAAGTTGACTAGGTCATAACCATCCCTTGATAACAAGCCCTGATGTTGATTTGATCAGTACTCCTGGATCCCCTGATGACAAGTTCTGATAGAGACTTGATCAGTGCTTCACTATCCACTAATGATAAGACCTACTTGATCAGTGCTTCACTATCCACTAATGATAAGACCTACTTGTATCCACTGATGCAGTGTTTAACATTCTCCCTTATGGTTTCCCTGACGGGTTTTACAATCTATGTTAGCTCTTGATGCAGTGTTCGAACTTCCCCTGACGGTTGGTCCTTCGATGTCATCCCTTGATAGGTTCCCCTGACGAGATCATCCCTTGATGTAGTATTTTAGGCTTTGTCTAGAATGTCTGATGTGCGGAATACTTGAATGTTTAAGTAACAACAGACATCCCCCGACACTATCAAGTATTTTTTAAGTGTTCACCGATGGCTTGCCTAGTGCATTTAAGATCATTCCCTGATAACTGAGTTATTCATCAGTGGATGTAAAACCTGTGCAAATCTACTATAGTTTATAGAATACCTTCAGTATTTATAAATGCACATTTATTCCTTATAATAGAATTAACATCATCAACATTTATATCTAACAGTATCGATAACCGAACCCTCGCAGATAAAACATTTTTACATCTACTATGTACATCATTATGATGAAATCAGATAGTGGTCAGACTAACCAGCTGATATACTGTTTGATATGAAGTTCCTAAGGGCACGTGCGTCAAATGGACATGGTTACAAGGCACATGTGAAATTATTCTACATTCTTTTAAATAAATTGTCAAATCCCTCACTATCACTTGAGAACCCTAGAAGCTATTTTTCTCCAAATTATTAAGAGGTGTTGACATTGTTTCCGTCCAACCTCATAAACACTTAACCTTAATAAATTATTATCTTTCAAGGCTCACCCAATATTTGATTATATATTTGCGAGCATAAATTGCTCACTTTACTATTATCAAATGTTTAACATGATATGGTGAGAAGGCCGAACCATCTGATAAAAGCAAGACAAGAATGATATGACGAGCGTTTTCTGATTGCTCTCTTATGGATGACATTAAGGGGAAGAGTCAGGTGTGAGACCATTATTGGAATGTTTAGATTGTAAAGATTGTGTGAGCTCCACATAAACTTTTGTTGTTAAACATTTATTTTTTTGGATAATGTAATAGAGATTACTAATTATTTCTCTTATTTAATGATATGTATGCTTGGATGATATTACTTTTGTTTTGTCAATTATTGATGGTGTCAAAATCTGATATAAAATTTTTGGGATCGTCACACTAAAGATGTATTCAAAATTAAAAATTAACTTTTCAATCATTTTTCAAATATATTGAAATGAAGAAATGATAAAAGCAAACGGAGTGTTACTTTCAATCGAGAAACAACACTCAAATGCGTGGTCCTGTTCCGTGGTTTCACCGACCCTTCTCAACAATTGCATTATCTTAATTCTTCACGCAAAAAACAGGTAAAACGATTAAAGTGGCTAGATAAATTGTCATTTGCATCCAATAAATATGTAACATTAATTATAATTTTAAAATGTACAATATTAAGATTAGCGGCCAATATTGACCCTTTAATTAGCACTATTCAAAATATTACTCATTTTGATTCACAATAATAGTCGTTTTAAAAGAAACGTTGATTAACTAAATTATCAATTAAAAATAATTGTAAATTACAATATTAATAATTAGTCAAATTATCACCTTTTTATATCCCCTTAAACTGGTCACTAATAAACTAATAAATAAGGGTAATATGATAAATTTTTTAATTCATTTGTTTAGATTGTCGCAATGTGTTAATTAAAATGAAATTTTAGAGATTATGAACCGGAGTGAGCATATATTAGGAAGTAACCCCTAAGCATGCACCCACTAATAACGTTTGGATACTTGGAAACAACAAATGGGAAGGTTCCAAAATTTGTTTTCCTTAATTTTCCTTATCAAATGTTTGATGATCTCCTTCATTTCTTCTGCAAATTCTTCATGCCCCATTGATTTTGGTTATGTTAAAACGTTCCCATGGGACAAGACCATGTGCCATGGACCTAATGACAAAAATTGCTGCCAACATGGATTTTGGCATTGGCCTTGCAAAGTACCTTAAAAACACTTCAATCTTTTACCTCCCCAACATGGAGACTGCCACTTCTTGCCTTTCAAACATCAGAGCCAAGCTTGCTTCCATGTCCATTTCACCACCTCCCTGCACTAACATGTTGCCTGAGGGACTCGTGGCGAATGCATCAATGTGTGCTGGAATTGTTAGTATCAAAGATTGGATCGAAAAAGTTGGTTCTACAGGTGAACTGGACACAGCTTGTGATGCAGATTTAAGCCCACTCTTCAGGTGCAACTGGTGTAATCTTGCTGGCCAAAGAGTGAGTTCTATGTTGCAATCTCTTCAGCCTAATAACTCGACGAAATGTTTTTATTACGCTATCTTGTATGCCGCTGGAATTGTCAACCGCTATGGCCCTGAGGATACTAGAGCATCTGCTTGTATGCTAGGCTTGACTTTGGCTAAAACAGCAACCGAAAGTTGGAGCCAAGAACTGATACTTAAAATTGTTCTAGCATCGCTGGGAATAATCATTGGTATCTTGGTCATCTGGGGTTTTATCATTTTCTTCCAAAAAAGGAAAAGGGAAAGGGAACAAATTGCTTTGCACCAAGAATATGTTAGGGGTGTTAAGGCTAAGGTTCTACCAAGTACTGGTGCAAAATGGTTTCAAGTGGATGAGCTAGACAGAGCAACTAATGGATTTTCCCAGAAGAATTTGATAGGCCAAGGTGGATATGGAGTTGTTTATAAAGGTACCCTTTTGGATGGAACAGTAGTTGCAGTGAAACAACTTTATGATTTGGACTTAAATGGGGATGATCAAGAATTCACTAATGAAGCAGAGATCATAAGCAAAATTAGGCACAGAAATCTTCTTGCTTTAAGGGGATATTGTGTTACCAGCGACGCAGTTAAAGGCAATAGAAGATATCTTCTTTATTATTTCATGTCAAATGGTAGTCTAAATGAGCATTTGTTCGAACATGATCAACCAAATTCTAGTGATAGGCAACTGTTGAGTTGGCCTTTGCGCAAGAGCATAATTATTGATGTCGCGAAAGGGTTGGCTTATTTGCACAATGACATAAGACCAGCCATTTATCATCGCGATATTAAGTCTACAAACATACTCTTGGACTCGAATATGAGAGCCAAAGTGGCGGATTTTGGACTAGCAAGGCAAACAACCAAGGGAGAGTTTAATGTCACAACAAGAATCGTTGGCACGTTCGGGTACTTAGCACCCGAATATGCACTATATGGACAACTAACCGAGAAGAGTGATGTTTATAGTTTCGGGATCATAATTCTTGAGATAATTAGTGGACGGAAAGCGCTTGATGCATCAGATTCTTCGACCATTTTGATCACGGATTGGGCATTGGAGCTTGTGAAATTGGGGAAAATTGAAGAAGTTGTTGATGAGAAAATGAGGGGGGATGGACCAAAGGAAGTAATGGAAAGATTTGTACTAATAGGAATACTATGTGCTCATGTGAGGGTGGCACTTAGGCCTAATATTTCTGATGCTTTGAAGATGTTGGAGGGGGATATAGAAATCCCAAGGTTGCCTGACAGGCCAATGCCGCTTAGCCACGCGTCATATCGACCAAATTCTGTGATGTCCAGTGCTTCAGTTGGAGTATCAAGTGGGAAATCAAGTGCCAGAAGTAGCATCAGTACAACAAGCAATAGCAGGACAAGTATCAGTGGTACCATGTGAATTCATTCAATTCTGCTGTTATAAATAGGATAAATGGTAACAAATAGAATGAAGTACTTGATATAGAATGTGAGGTTTATATATTTTAATAGGGTAATTATTGTCCATTTTTTTTTTGTTTTTAAATATAATATTAAAGATAACATAAAGTGTCGTAATGGATCTTTTTTTTTCATGTGAAATGAGAACTTAGGAGTTGTTTCTCATTCATCACGGTTCTCGAGTTTTTGGCTAAAAATGTTAATTTTAGATTTACAATTAGAAAAGGTATGTACATTTATATTATGTTTGGAGTCGGTAAGTTTTAAGAGACTGCGGATAAAAATAATTACTGCAATTAATTTGATATAAAAGTGAAAAAATAAGATAATTTTATATTAAATATAAATAAATGATCGTCCATGAAACTTATTTACCTTTTTCTATTATATTAATATTTGATGAAAGTTTAGTTGAAATATCTCAATTTTGGATGAGTAAAATTTTTCAAGTTGTGAAGCAAGATTTGACAAATTATCATCTAATTGATGCACACATTCCACACGCACGCTTATATTGTATATACATTTACGGAGTACATCGTAAATAATGATGGTAAGCGAGTCACATCAAATTTAATTTAATCAAATATATTTATAAATAAATCTTAAACGAGTCAATTTTAGTATTGAATATCGATAAATTCACCTAAGTAAAGAACTATGCTTCATGGAAAACCATCTAGAAAAGAACTACAACTCTTAAAGAGTTAAGTTGTTATTTTGAACTTTGATAAAGTAGATAGATATTTAGGAACAATTTAAAGTAGTTGTAGTTTGTAAAGAGATGTATAATGAAATTGGAGAATGCATTTTTACAAGTGTCATACACAAGCAAAATAGTATTTAAATATTTTCTAACAAAATATTTACAAGTTTGAATTTATTAAATATTTTTATTCAAAAATATTTTCCTTGCTCAATTGAATAGTAAAATAATTTTTCTAAATATTTTCAATCTAGAGTGAGAAACCAATTTCACAATTATATGAAGCATATGAAAAATAAATATCATGGGGAGGTTCTATCTAATAAATATTGTTTTTGTTATCATTAAAATTAAAATTAACTGAGCAAGTATCGTTAGTAAAAAAAAAAAAGTAGAGAAACAACTTATCTAACAGAGGAAGTATAAAATGCTACTTCGATGATTTCTTCGAACTTAATTATCCTACAAAATTTTCAGCTGTCTCGTAAGTGGGAAAGCATGAACAATATAACTTCCCATATAAATGTGTCTTCTCACAATTAATAAATATAATTTATGTTTGGTTCGACTTATATTTTAAAAATTATAAATTTTGATAGTGTAATTTATACTACAAGAATCTAAAATTTATAAAATTTAAGTTAAAACAAACGGGTCATAATATATTTATTACAAAATGATATTAATATTAGTATTTAATAATTGATATTGATGTAAAATTATTTATGTACTTTTTCTTATAATAAATGCTATAGATATTAAAAATGCACATTTTTATCCTCATGATTCCCTATGAATGTTATATGCAACAATTATATTGAGATAAATAAAATACTTTATTCGTTCTACAGATAGAGCAATATTTGAATTTTTGACAACTATTAATATTACATGTTTGATTGACAATTACATATTTAAATCATTAGTTTTTTTTTATAAAATTTGTTATAAATACTCAATTAATGAAAGATAAGAAGATTATAACGAAATCTTTCTAAAATATAGCATCATAAAAAGATTGTGCAAATTTTACTTTTTTTATAATAAATTTCATTTTTTAAATGGTTTTCTTTTTTCTAAAAACAAATAGAGTTTTAAATATGACAAATAAAATTAGACGAGAAGACTATTGTATAATAGAATCTTATGACTTTGGACAATTCAATGGAGATAAAATTAAGTAATTCAATCGCCCTTTATCTTTGTGAATATTCTTGAACAAAAGACAACTTGATGACTCGTTTCCAATAAAACATCAACCAACTTTAAAACTGAAAGCAATCAGAGTGTCAATTTATCAAGCCACCCACCCCACCCCCCAAAAAATAAAACTAATATAATGATAATTGGAAAAAATAAAAAAAATCAAGCACGTGGTCACATGCAGGTTTCAGTGGCCACCACCTAATAAACACATCTTATTTCAGAAAAGCCAAAAACACAACCACCAAGGGAACACCCACCATGAATTTCTGTATATCTTGACCTTGAGTAGCAGTTACATTTTTATATATATTTCATTATTCATTTATTCTTTGAATTGTATATATTTCTTCGTTCTTGCTATTTTTTATGTAATTCGCTTATGTACAAATTTGACCGTCAGTCCACAACAGTTAGCGGCCTATCTTAATGCCTTGGCAAGTAATATAACCTTCCCCCAATACCATTATTCTACTTTACCGGGTAAACCATTCAACATACTCTCTAAACACCACCAAAAAAAAAAAGAAGAAGAAATGGGCAGGGCCCAAAAATTTCTGTCTTCAATTCTCCTCCTCCAATATTTGATCATCCCCTTCATTTCTTCTGCAAATTCCTCATGCCCCATTGATTTTAGCTATGTAGAAACGTTCCCATGGGACAAATCAACATGCCACCCAGCCACTGACAAAAGCTGCTGCCAAACAATGCGAGGACTACTTGGCATTGGCCTTGCAAAGTACCTCAAAAACACCTCAATGTTCTACCTCCCAAACACAGAAATTGCCTCTTCTTGCCTTTCAAACATCCGAGCTAAGCTTGCTTCCATGTCCATCTTCCCTCCTCCTTGCAACAACACGTCGCCGGAGGAGCTAGCGGTGAATGCATCAGGTTGTGCTGGCATTGTTAGTATTAAAGATTGGATTCAAAAAGTTGGTGCAACTAGCCAACTTGACACAGCTTGTAATGAAGACTTATTGCCACTCACTAGGTGCATTTCGTGTCGTGATGCTGGCCTAACGGTGAGCTCTATGTTGCAATCTCTGCTACCCAACTCGACAAAATGTTTTTATTACACTATTTTGTACGCATCTGGGGTTGTCAATGAGTATGGTCCAGAGGATATTAGAGGAGCTGCTTGTACATTAGGCTTGCCTTTGGTAAGAACAGCAACTGACTCTAGATTTTGGAGCCGAAAACGGGTACTTGCAGTTGTTCTTGGATCATTAGGATTAATAATTGTTATCTTGGCTCTGTGGGTTTCAATCATCATCTTCCAAAAGAAGAAAATTGAGAGGGAGCAGACCGCTTTGCGTGAAGAATATGTCAGGGGCGTTAAGGCGAAGGTTTTACCAAATACAGGTGCAAAATGGTTTCAAGTAGATGAGCTAGAGAAGGCTACCAATGGATTTTCCCAGAAGAATTTGATAGGGCAGGGTGGATATGGGATTGTTTATAAAGGTACCCTTTTGGATGGAACAGTAGTTGCAGTGAAACAACTTCTTGATTTGGACTTGAATGGGGACGATCAAGAATTCACTAATGAAGCAGAGATCATAAGCAAAATTAGGCATAGGAATCTTCTTGCTTTAAGGGGATTTTGTGTTACAAGTGATGCAGTCCAAGGCAACAGAAGATATCTGGTTTATGATTTCATGTCAAATGGTAGTCTAGATGAGCACTTGTTCAATCAAGTGAATCCGAGTGGTAGGCAACCACTGAGTTGGCCTTTGCGCAAGATCATAATTATTGATGTCGCCAAGGGGCTGTCTTATTTGCACAATGGCATAAAACCAGCCATTTACCATCGCGATATCAAGACTACAAACATACTTTTGGACGCGGATATGAAGGCTAAAGTGGCAGATTTTGGACTAGCAAAGCAAACATCAGAGGGAGAGTCTAATGTCCAAACAAGAATTGCTGGCACATACGGGTACTTAGCACCCGAATATGCACTATATGGACAACTAACCGAAAAGAGCGATGTTTACAGCTTCGGGATCATAATTCTTGAGATAATGAGTGGAAGAAAAGTGCTTGATTCATCGGATTCTTCAACCATTTTGATCACGGATTGGGCGTGGGAACTCGTGAGATCGGGGAGAGTCGAGGAGGTTTTTGATGAGAAAATGAGGGAGGATGGATCAAAGGCAGTGATGGAAAGGTTTGTACATGTAGGCATTCTTTGTGCTCATGTCATGGTGGCACTTAGGCCTAATATTTCTGATGCTTTGAAGATGTTGGAAGGGGATATAGATATTCCAACTTTGCCCGACAGGCCAATGCCGCTTAGCCACGTGTCGTATCAGACTAATTCTGTGATGTTCAGTGCATCAGTTGGAGCATCAAGTGGCAGATCAAGTGCAAGAACTAGCATCAGCAGAACAAGCATTAGCAGGACAAGCATCAGCAGTACTATGTGAGCTGAGAGATTGGGGTTTTTTGTGTCACAGCTTGTACTTTTCTAGTGTAGGATTAATCAGCCATTGTTTTTTTGTTTTTGGGTTCTGTTTTCATAAATTAGATAGAAATGTACACAATTGGATGTTAGATGAACCGAAATTGCTTTATTACTGAATTTCATGTAGTTACTTTACCAATTTTTTGCCAAATTGTTATGATCTATGTATGGGCCTCACACACGCATACACCCGCATGTTAATGAAGTTCACTACTCCCTTAATTTCAAAATTAAAGATAAATTTCAATTCGAATTGAGGTGAATTTTTATATTTTTAATAAGTTTGTACTGAAATGAAAAATATTGTTAGATATAAACTTTTATACTTTGATATTTCATAAATTCATATCACAAATAAAATTATAGTATTCACAAATAATATTACATTAAAAAAATGTATCTCTAATTTTGAAGCATACCAACTTTGAATTAAAAATCTTTCATCAAACTAAAGGTTATTTAGATTTTATAAACTCCCAAGAAGTATTTACATTATCATCTCCATTTAATTCATAAGCTTCCAAAAAATTTCAAACATTGAACATAGCCGAGGCCTGTTAATCTCTAGAACTAGATATCTAAAGCATAAATTGTAACTAATAAACCAATGGGACAAAAATGTCCTTATAAAAAGTGTATAAATAGAGACTAGACAAAATATAAGCACCACGAAACTTAATGATAAAAATGGCATGTAATACGCGTTATGCAAGATTGTTCTATTTTAGTTCTGTCGTTGAGTGCTTTAGTTTAGAATTGTTGAGAACAGCAAGTTAATTATTTTAATTATCAATTTCTAAATAATAATTAGGGCTCATTTACGTTCGGATGGAAGGTGAAATGGGAATTGTCCAATCCTATTACACCATCATTATCTTGTTTATTTGAAAAAAAGATTGAATGATATAATACATACGAAGTATATTAATATAATTATATGTTTCAAAGCAAAATTTTGTCCATAAATACGAAAAATTTCATTTCACTCTTAATTTTATATTTAAATGCACAAAAAAAATATAATTTTAAATTCGTATTCTCATTCCTCCCATATTTATTCCTACTTTATCCATTTTCTACCTTTATGCAACCTATCTTTATTCCAGAACGTAAACGGAAAACAACATTAAAAAAGCTTTTTTGTGCTGTTTTATAGGACAATATTGGTGGCGTCATGTCAAGAGTCAAAAATCAAAATTGTGCACTTGGTTGCGTATTCAAAACCTTTATGAGAAAAGGTGAGGGTCATTAAATTTAAACCACATAAAAATCAAGTTTGTTAACGACTAGTTCAGATACCATATCCATCCTCCTCAACTCGATGAGTAGTTCATTTTCTAAATCAACAGCCAATGATCCGTAAGTTCTACTATTTCCGTTCCGTCTAATTTTATTTGTAACCTATTTTTGTAGTACAGCTTGAATGTACCTAAAAGTCATATATAATTAGAATATTTTTAAAATATCTATACTATACTTAAATGTTTAACATATTAATGTATCAAAAAATTATTGAAATTATTAAAAAATATTTGTTCTGGTTATACTTTTATATTACCTTAAAATATGTATGTACGTAATCAAAAATATGTTGCAAATAAATCAAGAATATTACTCCCTCCGTCACATACTAAACATTCTAGTTTGATTTTGGAAGTCAAATTGATCGATTTTAAAATCAAAATTACTATTATTGTATAAAGATATAGATGACAAAGTTTATATCATATGAAGATTCATAAGATTAACTATAAAACCCAATTTTTATAATTCTTAAAATATAAATATATTTGTCAATTTTTAAAATTAAAAATTAGTCAATTTGACCATTAAAATTAAATTAAAACATTTAATTTGAGACGGATGTAATAACACATATGCTTAAGTAAGAGAAAGGAAAAAAAATGTAAGAAGCCATAAAATTGGCCTTAGTATGTCTTACATAATTATAAATAACATTATATCGTTATTTACTTTAAAACTTAATACTTCATTCATTTCGATCAAAATTATAAATATATTTGACCTGATCGTTTGTTTCATTGGTCATCGACTATTTTTTTTTATAAAATGAGAAGATCAAAGTTTTGAATTTTATAGGCTAATAAAAAAACTCTGCAAAGTACTTGATGAAAAGTGAGAAGGTTCGAATTTTGCATACTAATAAAAACCCGTGCAAAATAATTGATAGATGTATGTGTAAATATTTAAACAATGATCTCATATATAATAAATAAATATATATATATATATATATATATATATATATACATATTTTACTTAAATAAATTTGTGAAATCTCAATACATTTATACTTTCATAATCTTACAAATTTATATGGCTAATAAAATTATAAGAGCAAAGAGAAATATGAAATTTATAGGAAAAAATCATTGAACTTATTCATTGTGTAGACCGTAATTTTGTCTATATTCATTCTTCATCCCAAAAGGAGTCAAAGTTAGGGCACCCTCTGTTCAGAATTCTGTTTTTTTTTTTAAATCATCTAGTTCATTCTTTTACTGCTCGCTTGAAAAATGAAGACTTCTCGGAAATCCAAGTGTTTTTCCCACCAAGGACATGGGAATGAAAGGCGTCAGACCCTTTGTCTTCTCTTACTACAAGATTTCTTGTTTATTTGTTAGGTTTAATTCAATTTCTTTAAAATTCCAATCATTTAACAAACTTGAGTTACTCACTCACCACTAAAATAGATGACATTTGATTTTTTATATGTATTTTTTAATAAAATTTTGTATACGTTAAATATTTTATTTTTCAAAATAAAAAATAAAAATATTTCAAATGAAGATTAATATGATATAAAAATTAAAATTTTATAAAATATTTAATATGTACTAAATTTTAATTAAAATTACGTAAAAAAAGTCAAGGGTCATGTATTTTAAAATGAATGTAGTATTAAATTAGTTGATTGCAAATATATCTTTGTTGGTTTAACTGTTTAGCTGACTTAAGTCGGTTGACACATTTGACAAATAAACTCGATAAATCTAACTCTTTTAGGGTCATAATCAAAGGGTTCTTAGTCACTTTTATACATATATGTAACCTAATACATATTAGATATATTATAATTTGCAAAAATTATAGAATAACAACATAATAGATAAATATTATCCTCTGAATTTCACAAAAGCAACGACAATTTATTTTGTTTATATTAGTTTATAATAATATCTTCATATAATAAAGAATTTATCTTATTGTAATTTCAATGTATTATGTAATGTTAATTTTTTTACGATAGAAAATAATTAAATTTTAATCATAGATTTTCGTAAAAATATTAAATTATATTTTAAAATGTTATTATTTTTATGGAACAAAACAAGCAATATTATGAAACTTTTAAAACTATTTTAAATATCTCATGTGTATCGAATCTCATGTAAAAGTATGTGGCGCTGCACACTTTTAATAATAGAGAGTTATTACTATAAGTAACTTTAAATAATTTTTCTTAAAATAAATTACTCCCTTCGTCCCATCAAATGAGTTTTTTAGATCATTTTTTTTTGTTTAATCATATAAGTCATTTACATTTTTTAAAAAAATTTTAATAATTAATTTTAAAAAATATCCTCAATTAAATATAATGAAAGTTGGTTATTTAATAGAAAGAAAATAAATACTTATTCCTGTGTATTGAAAAAATTACAAGGTTAATTTTAACATTTTATATAAAATTAATATAATAATTAGTGATTTTTTAATATTTGTAAATTGTCAAAAAAAAATTATATCAAAGAACGAAGAAAGTACAATATTTTTTAGAGAGTGTTTGCAGGATTCTTAAGTAGTAAAAACATTAAAACCTAACTTATTTTGTTGTTAAACCTCAACCTACACTATCTGATAAATACAGAAAACGACAAATAAGACTTTATTTATGAGTCAAACTTTGCAAATTAAAAAGGGACCTAAAGTAGAAAGAATAGATATATAAATTTAGTGAAGCTCGTGAACTATTTAATCTGATTCACAATCTAAGTTTTGTGGGCGAGTGAGCCGCTGATACTTGTGACAAACTGCCCGTTCTATTTTAAATATTTTATTTTTATATCTCATTTAAAATTTTCAAAAGATTCTAGTAGTATGATCAAACAAGAATCAGCGTACTCCAGAGTTGGTTGCCCATCTTCCCTCCGTTTTTTAACTTCGAGCCGATTCCTCAGTTTAGGTCCCAACAGCTAACGTAAGCGCGCTCTCTCTCCATGTACATTTGTTGCTGTATAAATTGTTCTGCTTACCTCGTATACGCCATTACCCCTTAAAGATTTTAATATCAATATATGAAGACAACTGAATTATAGCATAACTTGGGACCCTAGACAATGTCTTTTACATGTTTGAAGAAATGCCCGAGTGAGGACTTGGAGGGAAGCCAAGTCCCAGGCCTCAGTAGGCCGTGCCGTGGGCTGGAATGAACGGCTATGGATTTGCTCTGGCCCTTTTGGGTGCTTAATTTTTCATATAGGATTCAATCTTGGTAATGTGTAATTTCTACATCTTTGATATGATTGTGTAAGTTTTCATGAAAAGGGAATAATAAAGTCATGAATCAGATAAAGTTCATCCATTTATTATAAACTGAACAAGTTGGGTGATAATGGATTTGGATTTAAGGTATTTGTCAAAATCTCCAACTGAAAGGAAAACCACTACTGGACTTTGGGTAATTTGAAATTTGTGATTTTCGTATTTTATTTACATTTTAGATTTTCTAAATTCCATGATGCTCTTTTGGAATTTTCCCTTGTTGATTTTTTGGTTGGACTAATGCACATACTTAACTTTCACTATAATTAGGACATGATTACTTATGTTGCATGTTCTTTGACCTCAATCCTAAAATCTTCCTCAATTGTTAATAATAGTCTTCTGAACGCACTCATTCTCTGTGTTTTTCGTACTTCATCTCCTTTTTCTTTTGGTAAATGCATCGTCGTTAGTCTCTTTTTATTTAGTTAATATATATGCATGTAGGAGCTAAAAAGTAAATAAATATACTCAAATATGAACCAATAAAATTTTGACGGAGTATGTATGTGTAATACATTATCGTTGATAATATGGGAGCGTCATGCATGATATGGTATCTACGTTACCACTGAGTACTGATAACACACTTCTTATATTCGTGTGTTTCAGCCATTAGGTGTCTCTCTTTTTGGAGTCACTGTCAATTTCCTATTTTGACATTATACTGTAATTTTTGGGTTATATATTACTATATTAATATAGCTATGTTTCTTTTACTGTCCTTTTAGTATTTATTCTGAGGTTTAACTAAATAAAATTAAAAAAATATGATATATTTTTTTAACATACCCTGTACAAATTAATTTTCTTTCCCATAGATTTTGGCTTGTAGCACAAACAAGTTCTTCATGTGTCCATAGTCCTATGTTTAAATCATTATCGCGAATCTTCCTTCTGACTTCTCTAGTATTAAGTAGCTTTCTTAGCTCAATTCATCAATATTATGATGTCTTCTTTTTATAAGGGTTGTAAACATATATAAATGGATAAGGACATATCAATCTTCTTATAATATCAGTGGATATGAACATTGATAATATCCATCGAGTAGATCAGATATATTCAGATCGATGTTGGATATTTAAGATGGAATTGAGACATATTGATTACTTGTAACCATTACACACACACACTCATATCACTTTACATTATTGTTATAGCATCTATGTTGTATACGAAATATATTTTCATTTGATCAACCATATAAAATATTATAATGGTAGTTTATATCAATTATATTTTGGAAAATAACTCAATTTTGAAAAGGAGAAATCTTTGATAATCCCATCATCTATGATTGAGTTGCCAAAACTTCTGGATAGATATCCTACATCTGAACATACTAAGTAATGTTTACTACAAGTAATCACTAAAATAAGATCTGATATTAATGGATAATTTCTCCTTTTCTGGAATACAAACTCTGATCAGAATACCAATATTTAGGACTCCAGTTTCATCCCTGATGTCTTGAACTCTTGAATAAAAAGTTATGGAAAATCAAAGCAAGCATTCATTCTTAGTGACGTTGTTTATAGAAGATTGAAGCAAAGTTTCATGTTTAAGTTGCTGGCAAGTGTTATTGATTCTGGGAGCATTTACACTTAAAAATTTTTATGTTTCCCCTATATCTAAGGCACTTGACTAAATGCACTATAGTCTTCATTGTTAGAGACTGTTTTTGTCAAAATATTATCAGTTCAATGAATGTATTATTTACTCATTGTTTTCATGGCTTCAGGTAGTTGGTCTTCTTTTTATGTTGACATTATGATCAGAAGACACTGCTGTCCTAGTAATTTATGTTTCAAATGGGTGTTATTGCCTAGATGTTGTTCAAATAAAACAATGAAAGAGCCACCTGATCCAACAAAAAGAATATGTGAAGTTATGATGTCTTGCCCAAAATTAGGGCTTGCTACTGCACTTGATCAGAGTGGGGTTAGAGTTTCTGAGGATGTAGTTGAAAATGTTCTAAAGAGATTCGAAAATGCTGGTATGTTAGCGCATCAGTTCTTTGAATGGGCCAGGAGACAACGTAACTATGAGCATAGCGTAAGAGCTTACCACACCATCATTGAGTCTATGGCCAAGATAAGACAGTATCAGATAATGTGGGATCTCGTGAACAGCATGGGGAGCAAGAAAATGTTAAATATTGAGACATTTTGTATTATCATGAGAAGATATGCTAGGGCCCAAAAGTTGGAGGAGGCAGTTTACACTTTTAATGTTATGGAAAAATATGATGTTCCTCCAAATCTGGCTGCTTTTAATGGTTTATTGAGCGCTTTATGCAAGTCTAAGAATGTAAGGAAGGCTCAAGAAATCTTTGATAATATGAAAGATCGGTTTCCTCCTGATTCTAAAACCTACAGCATATTGCTCGAGGGATGGGGGAGGGATCCTAATCTGCCCAAGGCTAGAGAAATATACAGAGATATGATCAATGCAGGCTGTAACCCTGATATTGTGACATATGGGATAATGGTTGATGTCCTTTGCAAAGGAGGGAGAGTAGATGAAGCCATTGAAATTGTCAGGGACATGGATTCTTGTGGCTGTAGGCCAACATCATTTATCTATAGTGTTCTGGTCCATACTTATGGGATAGAAAATCGGATTGAAGATGCTGTTGATACATTCCTCGAAATGGAAAGGCACAGGGTCACTGCTGATGTGGCCGTCTACAATGCATTGATTACTGCATTCTGTAAAGTTGACAAGCTGCAAAATGTATACAGGGTTTTGGACGAAATGACGTGCAAGGAGGTGATGCCGAATTCAAGGACTTGCAATATTATTATAAATAGCTTGATAGCACGTGAAGAGACTGATGAAGCTTTTAAGGTTTTTCGCAAAATGATAAAGGTTTGTGACCCAGATTCAGACACATACACGGTGATGATAAAGATGTTCTGTGATAAAGATGACCTCGAAATGGCTCTGAAAGTGTGGAGATATATGAAAAAGAAGCAATTTTGTCCAAGTATGCATACTTTTTCTGCTCTTATCAATGGGCTGTGTGATAAGGCTGATGCTGAGCGGGCCTGTGTTTTTATGGAAGAGATGATAGAAAAGGGGCTCCGGCCACCTAGGATAACATTTGGTAAGCTAAGACAATTGCTTATCAAGGAAAAGAGAGAGGATGTCCTTAAATTTCTTCAGGAAAAATTGAATCTTTTGGTCAAAGAACCTTTATGGAATTGAAAACCAGTGTTGCAGCCAAATGTATCCGTGTCTCCTTATTTATATGGTTGCAGCACTCCAAAGCCCCAACTCAGCCATCGGAATCTTTTACTGTTCTCTAATGGATTAAGTATTTAAGGTCGGTTTCCATTTGTCTGTGCCTCATTCAGTTTGTCAAGTAAATCATTGCTTAGCTGTAGATATCTATTTGTTATTCTATTACTCTCTACGTTCATATTTACATGTCATTTGACTTTTTAACACATAATTTTAAGTGTATTTTTATATGTTAAATATTTTATTTAATATAAATATTATATTCAAAATAATCCTCATTTAAAATATTTTCACTTCTTAAATTTTTTAAAATAAAATAAAATGTTTAACACATAAAAATGCACATAAAATTACGTACAAAAAAGTCAAGTAACATGTAAATAAGAACGAAGGGAGTATTCTTGCTAACAGAAATACTCCACGTGTGCATAGTGCTAAAAAGAAAGAAAAATCTTGCTATCAATTTTTATAGGAAAACATTAGATTTGGCATTTGTCAATTCTCTGCGTTAAAACTAATGTTCTCCCTTTTCCAAAGACTAGTTTATCACAAGAATAACCATAATAATTTTAGCTTTCTTCTGTTATCATAATGTTGGTATATCTTTTGCAGGTTAAGAAAATGAGGTTGAAGGAAAGAATAATATTAAGTCTGAATCTTTTCTCCGACTGGAGTTGAGTGAGAGAAGTATCGTCTTCATATGCTCTTCTTTCTCAGCTGGTAGTCAGTGGTACATGGGTGTGCTTGCAGTAGCTGGCTAAGTTAAAATATGGAAATTTTTAATCTAACCTTTCCTTAGGATGATTTGTTGTGCACTTTGAATTAAGTACGGAAACTAATTGGGATTTACAAAGTTAGCCCCCAACATTCCCCAAAATCTACGTTTATATGATATGTCGACAGGGCGAAGCGGCTCGAATAGATTGGAACTTATTTCAAAGGCTTCGCCTCGAATGGATTGGAACTTGTTTCAAAGGCTGGGTTGGCCACCTAATAATGCTCCTATCGTCTCGGAAGTTTCCTTGCTTTCGTCTTATGGTTCCCCCCACAGAAATTACATTGTTCTGAGAAATTCTTTCCCATTGAATAAGACTACATACGTGCAGATGGGGAGAACTAAAGTGGACGGTGAAGTTTGGGATCCACTATCATGTCCAACTCATTTGTACATTGGCAATATTGCAAGAGAAATGATATTTCCACGAGAACTTGATATTTTCACAAAAATCTATCTCACATGTATGGATCCCATTAAATTTTCATGTGGAAGGAACATAGTGGAAATAACAATTTTACCCGTGAAAATAGCACCTCTTTATTGCAAACTCGGCAAAAACATTTCGAAATGCCTTCCGTTTCTCTTTGAAATGCTTGTTTTCATTTATGAGGCTACATGTCTATTGCTATTTAAACATATGTGAAGAAATCTTAAACAAATCTAGCACCATATGTTAAAAATCTTTAAACAAATCTCACCAACAAAAGCCCCAAGGCTCGACCTGGCCTGAAGCCTCAAGATGGCATATGAAGACTGCATGAAACCTAGGATGGGAAGCCTGAAAAATTAATCACAACAAAGTTTTCTTATAATAGTTTCTTTATACTTTTGTGTCATATTTAATCTACAAATTAAAATCATTATGTATTACTTAAGGTTTATTTAATTGTTTTTTTTTTAGCTTTTTCAAGGTGATGTTTTAATATCTTACGCATTTTTTTTATTGAATATTTCACTATATACTTCTTCCATTCTACTAAAAAGACATGGTTAATAAGAAAATGCTCTCAGCAAATAGAGATTTGTTCTACTTCTTCTTCCCTTCCTTTTAGTTGCTGGAACAAACAAGCTCCCGAACAATGTAAGCAGTTTGATGTTGACATCCCCTGTCTTGACTTTTCCACGAGCATATTCTTTATGACAATTACCCAGAAAATTTAAAGAACAATAAAATTCATAACAAAAACACTTCAATGGGGAAAAAAAAACCTTCAACCATAAAATTTCAGCATAAAAATTTTACTCCGTAAATGATTAAGAGTTCTAACACTTCCTCGTTATCTAATACATCTCATGATATAACCTGGATGAAAAAAAAGAGAGCATAAACTCAAGATGGAGAAATGAATCCTTGTTAAGAGGCACAACAGTCTATTTAGGACCTCCGGGGTTTCGATTCTGTTTTGGCAGCCGTCATTCCTGAGAGCTTATTGACTTCGTATAACAGTCCAGCTGAGAACAAGAAGCTGCACCATAACAGATAGACATTAGATCGAGCTTAAAAAGCATTTTCAATAGACTTTATATGTTGAGATTTATATGTTTTCGCACAAGTCAGATGGCATGATATGCTACATAATCTCTTCATTTGTAAAATACACCTGTAAGAAGTCTAGCAGTAATTTAACGATTGGCACTACGAGTTTAAACTCCGTACTTAAGCACAAATGGCATGTCAGAAACATCATGCTTAGCATACATGAGAGCGCACAATCTTTTTCCTCCTTTTTATTATCTTTCTTTGTTCTTTTTAATATCTGCAAACATCTTTAAAGTCAATATCAAGATCTCCACATTATTATTGAAAGAATATTACCTAGCACTGGGCTTATTATAGACTTCTCCAAACCCCACATATTTTTACACGAGTTTACTGGAACCATAATTTCCAACTTTTCAGTTGGATACAAGCCGCAACCTCATGGCTAAATCAATTATGAAGAAATCTTCATGCACACATATATACAAAGTGGCAAACCAGGAATTTCATTTACCGGGCCAAAACACACCAATATAAGAGGAAGTTTGTTCTTATTACTAAAGTACATACCATAACACGCATGCATCCCACATTGTTAATGATAATGTATTACATATATGCATTCATCAAAACTTTATTAGTAAATATTTAGTTATATACTCTGTATTTATTTTCTTGAATGCATATTCAATTTTATTTATTTATGTTTTAGCTTCTAGTTGCATATATGGTTCGTAGTATATATTAACTTGCAAGGAATCAGGATGCATTTAACAAGAAAGAGCCGAAGACAAAAGGCAAGAAGATATATAGAAAATGAACAGCTTTAGAAGACCATTGTTCAAAGTCCCTAAAACGAAGATGGCAAGGCGATGTGCCATGCCATTCGCCATGGCACGTGCCTTGACGAATGGATCCTCTACACCAAACTAGAACAAATTTTTCCAATGATGTGGTCTCTAATAACAAGTCTAACATATAATTTCGTTTCAGATACAGTAAGATTGAGACAGCCAACTGAAATTTATAAAAACTCTTACCCCATGTTCTTTAATTAATAATTTCATATTCTGACATCTGAACAATATCAAATCTAAGTCCGTCAACTTTATTCTACAGAACAGGTCATAAAGATTCTAACACAACGATAGCACAGAAATGATTTAAATCTCAAAAAACCTTAAGTTACCCACTTACATCAACTTCCGTAAAACTAATGTGCAGACAGTGTCGCACATAGGATTATTAGTAGTTGCGGACTAACTAATCAAGTAAGAAAAAACTAAATGGTAATAAATTGAACTTTATATACATACATATAGTGTCTTAATCAATGCAACTAATTTTTATATTCAAAATAGATGCGAGTCACTTGTAATTCTAAGATAAAGTATATATCAGTTGGTGGTCTTTTTAAAATAGTCACAAGATTGTTAATTATATTGCTTTAGGGAATTTATATCAATTTTGAAATTGAAAATGAGAAAATTACTGATAAAGTGGACATATACATTATTATGACACTAATTATCTTTATAATTTCATAATAATGTTCACAGTCAAACATGCATGTATTCACAAAATCTTATAGTACTAATTTGAAGAATATTTCTGCCTCTTCATTAGCTCTTTCACTTGCATGCAGCAGCAGTGTAGTGGAAACTTGTCACATAATTGTTTCGTATTTTGTTAACTCTAGTCCTAGGTTTTACCATTTTTCAAATTCCAAAATGCATCTCGTGTATGTGTGTGTGTGTGTGTGAGAGAGAGAGAGAGAGAGAAAGAGAGAGAGAAATGGCCAGATGGGCAAAGAAATTACATACGCAGGCCAATCAAACAATATGATACAGCGAAACAAACCCACTTCCTTCGCTCTTCTCACCTGCCTCCTTCCTCTCTTCGATCAATCTTCTTTATCAGTTATAACTTTTCTTCTTAAGTTTTAAATACATTCCTTAACATTCCCCAATCTTCCTCCTCTCAATTATAATAATGGATGCTTGAACCACAATGATTTACCATGGCAGATAAAAAAACAAAATTCAAAAGTATAAGCCCCTAATAGGGGCGGTGACTTAATTGTTTTTTATCTTCAAAAGTATAACCCTAGTAAGGATGGTATGTTTGAAACTTTTTGTACTATACACCTCAGAGTGGCGGATATACCAACTCCTCAACACAGCTTAACCATCCATTTTTTCATCTAATGGATCAATAGAAGTTAGTTTGATTCCTTTGATAACTAACTCTAGCTACAGATCATGCCCCCATATATATATATATATATATATATATATATATATATATATATATATATCCGCATAGCTGAATAATCCGCAAAGTCAAAGAAATGCACCGATAATTCCAACCATTAAATGCTTATGGACAGCTAAGATTAAAAAAACAGCATTTCTTCCTCTGTCTTTCTCAGGCTTTCATTTCTAGATCACAGAATTGTAGGTATGCATGTGTAAACTTGGGATTTGGGTGTGTGAGTGAATGAGTCTATGCAAAGTTGAAGATAAGTGCCACAGTTTTTATAGCCATTTAAGTTGTACTACATTTCCGAGAGTATAATTTTTCACACTTCATGTAGTTATAAAGCAATTTTACACATCACCAAAAAAACATATAGCATCTTACCATATCAAAATAAGATACCTATAAATGTTCAATCTAAATATATTTTTATGATGCCTTAAAATCTGTGCCACATCCAAAAATTGTGTTGCAAATGGACCGGAACGGAGGGAGTATTTGATTATTTAGTTTGTTCTTCAATTATTTAACCTTTCTTTTTCTATGGACTATGGGTTCATCAACCACAAAACCTAGCTAGTTGGATTTAATGTGTTGTTAATGTTGAAGTTGACCAATTGTGTGTTCACAAATTCATGTCAAATGTCACCTATCATGGTTATAAATGATTTACTACCTACAATTCCAATTATGTCATATGTCCACCTTCCCAATTATGCACTTCAATCCAATCAAGAAATTCATTCAAAAATTTGCATTCTTGATTCATTTATAAGTTTTCAACTGATACTTTACGGAAACATACAAGTAAAAAGTCTGCAAAAGAAAAAGAATATATAACAATTTGAGCAGATTAGAATTACCATGTTGTAATACACACTCGATGAACTGTACCAGCAGCAACAAGAGCAACTAACTCTGCAAATATAACTGAAGTGGCAGAAATCAATTAGCTATTATGGAGTAATAATGTACAAATAGTTTATTGCAAGCACGATAAGCATAATAAATATGGATAAGTAGCAAGTCCATTGTTAAGTTGTTTTGGGGGCATTTTATTGAGCCTATTCTCTATAATTTTACTTCAATTTCAAAAGTTATAGAGCCCAAAAGTATTTCATATATTATATATTATATGTGTGTGCGCGTGCGCGCATGCACACATGTATTGCGAGCTCAGGCAGATAAAAAAAATTCCAACTGTTGCTTCTAAAAAACGTTGGAAAAAAAACGAGAATTTTTCAAGTGATTGGGACTAAATTACAATTCAGAAATGCATATGTTATGCTGCTACTCTACGAATTCTTAAGGGAGGACGAAAGTGAACTCCTATCCAATACAAGTAAAAGGGATTGACCTTTCTCTCTCTTCTCCTAAGGACAAGCATCTATATAAATGATTTCATTACTTTGCACCCAACATCTGAAAGTGATATACATACAAGAATGCCCAACTGATTTTTAAGCCGTCACCATTTTCAAGCCTCCATCTCATTTTAATAATCCTTCAAACATTTTCAATCCCTTGGTGTTTAAATTTCTTGTTTATCTTCCAAATCGTTCTTCAAAGCCACACGAAAGTTATGTTAGAACTTCCAAATGAAGACCCAGGAGAAATAGCAACATTTAGTCAGATGCAGAATTTTCCCATTATCCAATGCAGAATTTTCCCATTATCCACATCTAGACTTTATTACATACTTAAAGATATACTTTACGCACATAAAATTCCATTTCCATTAATAAAAAGTCAAAACAAGATATATCACTCACCAGTACCCCATCCAGTCCTGATGCCACTAGATTCCTGATAATTTCCAAGAAACTGCAAGACAACACCCGAATTTAGTACTATCAGCCATAGTGATTATATGCAAGAGTTGTGAGCCCAACGAACTACAGCATGTGCATAAAGTTAAATTGTGGTTGGAACATGTAAATATGACTGAAGTGTGCACAACACCTGAGAATACCGATACCAGAAGAAGTCAAGAACAGCTTTATTCATGGCAAACAAGCAACACAAAACTACATTATAGAACTTCCATACTTTCATCAGAAGTGTTTGTACTTCGTGTTACAATTTAAAAAATGAAACTGTGAGTTAATATCTAATTTTACTGGATATCTAAACTCATCCTTCTTTTGATTTTCATTTGGGAGGACTCAATGATATATGCACATTCACTTAACTGGACAGTGTTATACTTGATTATCACTTTCATCAGTATAATTTCTCTTATTTTATAGTATTAGTAAAAACATATAATAACAATATAATCTCATTTGGCTACTTAATTGAACATTGTAATTTTTCAGTTACCATTTTGATCTTTCAAAGTTACGAAGAAAATAAAGAGAAAAAAAAGTATATATGCGCGTAAACATAGTTGTTAAAGGCCCAAAAAGGCAAGGGCTTAAGCCTGAGGCCCTATCAGGCCCACCTTTTGCGCCTTGTCTCACTTGGGGCAAGGCAACTTTAAAGAGGTGCACGCTTCATGGGCTTATGCACGAGGCACAAATCTCATACGGCAATGAACTCTGTGAAGTGAGGCCCATAATTATCAATCTTCCTTGAATCTAAGATGTAATTCTGGCCACTGAAAAATAAAAAGCTTGAAAAAAATATAACTCTAGTAAGTATAGTGGCTTCATGCCCTTCTAACTAGTAAATTGACTACTAAGTGTTTGATTTACTCTCTTTTCCTCTGTTTCTACTAATATGCTTATGCTTTCTTGCCCTTTTTCTCTCCAAGCTCCCTTTTGTTTACTAGCTGCTGCATTGTGTGTTTATATTTCATAAAAAGTTGCCTTATATTATTGGACAAACAATGTTAATGCTATACATATTTTTAGAACATCTTAAACTGCCTATTGTCTCGTCCTAAAAAGCAGACTAAAACATCTTTTATGGTACATGAAGTTAATACAGAATTTCTCAACGAACATATGATATCCATCAATTCACTTAAATAGAAGTTCCCGAAAAAATAAAAACTATAAAGATCAGGAGGTTTTAATTTTTCACAAAATAACAATGCCGCACTATAAAGATAAGGAGGTTTTAATTTTTCACAAAACAACAATGCCCCAATAGAAAATTTCAAATTGAGGAACAAAACAAGAACTCACAGTTAGCAACAACAGAAAGAGGAGAGAACTTGTGAATCCTCCAAGAATAGTGAATAACTCTGAAGATGCTAACTTCCCTCTATACATTTCTTGAAGGGAGAGAATGACAGTGAATAGAAGTAAAGCAGATAACATCGAACTCCCAGAACCTGCCATTGACTTCAAAAACCACCACCAATAACAGAAAGGGGAAAAAACTTAAATTAGATCAAACGCTTATTAGATTCTGACAACAAAATCACAATACAGATAAAATCAAATATATTCATATAGCTTCAAATGTTGAGATTACGTTACAATTTAGCAATTGAAATGAAACCCGCCTTGGCAATCGCAAATCTAGGGTTCTAGACAACTGAATTTGCTAGTGATTTCGGCTAAGGGTGTTGATGAAGAAGACGAAAACTGAAGAGAAGAATGCGAAGACAAAAAGCAGAGGAAGAGAAGAAGCTGAGAATAGAGAGTAGAAGAAGACTTACAAGTTGAAAACAGATCGGGCAAATGTCTTCCTTGCGGCACCTCCTCGTTCATCAAATGGATATGAATGCTTCCTATATATTTCTAATTAGATTTTAGGCCGACGATATTACAAATTTACAAATAAACTTAAAATATAGGCTTCCAAATTAGAGATGTGTTTTTTAAATATAGTATTATTTTTAAATATTAAAGTTTTGTTTCTAATATAGATTTGTAAAACTTTTGAATTATAAAAGAAATATTTAAATTTATTTATTGTGTATTGTAATATATTTTACTCTAAAATTATTAAAAATAAAAGATTTTACCCTAACATAATTTATAAAATTTTATAAATTTATTATTTTGTGTGAAATAAAATATATTTTTAATTTTGGATAAAATGTGTATAATTTATACTCACACTTGAACTTGGTTCCTCGGCTCCTTCTCCAAATTTGCATCCTATTATTTTATATATAATGTATTATACATAATTTTAATCGTTACCGGAAAAAAATATAACATGATATCAAATTTTTGTATAATTTAATAATATAAAACATAATTTTAATAATTAAAAAAAATCATAATTTCAACAATTAAATTTGATACAACATGTGTTTAAGATTGTCAAGTCCCAAAATTTATACTTCCTATCAACTTGATGTTCAAAAAAATCTTATGAATATTAATTTTTACTATTTTATTTTTTAATATTAAAGATACATTTTGACTTTTTAAATATGATAAGGATATATCAGACTTCAATACTAATGTAAATTTAGTTGATTTTAATTGATTCAATTATTATTATTTTATAATTTATTACAAAAACTTTTGGTCACATAATATAATTTGCATCACAAATTTCATTGATTATATTATTTTTAAAGAGTTATTGTTTGGTTTAAAAAATTAAATTGTAATTTTAAACAATAATGTTAAAAACAATAATAAATTGCACAAACATCGAAACACAAACGCATGTAACAAATTTGAAAAATAATTTTTAAAATATATGTCTTTTAAGATTAATCGATCATTTATAAAATTTAGTCATGCCAATTTATAAACATTTATTTATATACAAGTTTTAATTTGAATCATAAATAAAATATTATTATCTATAGAACCATACGTACTCCCCAGATATATTTATATAAAAACATTAATTATTATAAAAACTATAAAATAACACATACATATATAAATATATATATTTAAAAAAAAATATGTCCAATTAACTACGAAACAAATTAAAAAATTTAGAGTCACCAACGAAATGCCAGTGTTGGGCAAAGGCAATTATACGGAGTAGTTATATTAAAAAAAAAAAAAATTAATTATACGGATTAGTTATAATTACGGGGAGGTGGAGGCGAGAGTCATCTATTGAAACAACGTCGAAGGTACGAACATACTGACAATGGAATCACCGGAGTGCCTAGAATTGCCGGAGTGTCCTGTATGTCTCCAATCCTACGACGGCGCGTGCACAACACCGCGTGTACTCGCCTGTGGCCACTCAGCCTGCGAAACCTGTCTTGCCCAGCTCCCTAATCCCTTCCCTCACACCATTCGCTGCCCTGCTTGCACCCAGCTCGTCAAATTCCCACACCCACAAGGCTTTTCAGCTCTTCCCAAAAATATAGACTTGCTTCGCTTCTCTTCTCTCCTCCAAACAAGCCCCAATTCTAGTTCTATCATTTCGACAAAACCGACAAAACCCAAAAAACAATTAGCTTCACGGGTTGAGGAGCAATCGTTCATACCCAATTTGTGGAGTCAAGAGTTTTACTCCATTTGGAAAGACTGGATTCTGCCAAAGGAATGCGTTTCGGTTGGTCAAGATGGAGGTTCTTCTGTGTTGTATGGGAAGATGGTGAGTAATCTTGAGAGTTTGTGTGGATTGCCCACAAGGTGTTTGTGGAAAGAGAATCAAAAGGTGGGTCTTGTTAAAATTGGTTTCCTTTTGAACGATGATGATTCTAAGTTTGTTCACAGTTACGTTGCGAAAATCCTTAGTGTTTTATATGCGATGAGCGAGAGTGAAAGAGCTGAATTGGATTTGATTTTGAGGGCTAGTTGGAAGCAGTGTCGAATTTGTAAGGCTTATGGGTTATGGTATAATGAGGCTGATCACAGTATATATATCGTGTGTGAGAATTATAGTTCTAGGCTTTCTGAGAAATTGGATGATTTGGAAAATGTGTTTGTGGGAAAAGATGAAGAGAAAACAAGTGAAATTAATGATATCATGTTAGGTTTTCCGGTGATCGGGATGGACATATGTGAAGCAGTGATGAGTTTGCACTTGGAAGGAGTAATTTATGGTTCTCTTGGTCTATCTTGCTTTAATTTTGATGATTTTGGTCATGCTTGTATAGAAATCAATGAGGTCCTCATGATGGGAAGGAGAGTCCATAAGATGATTACAAAAACTGTATCAGGTAAACAGATAACTGATCGTATAGAACTTGAACTGATCTTGAAAAATTATTTGTCAGAGGATTTTGCATTTGTGAGTCCAGAATTGTTCTTTGAGTTATTGCTGAAAGAGGGTGTTGATTTGGGGTCATACTGTCCAGGATATGCAGTTGGATATGGTTCAGATGTTTGGTCTTTGGCTTGTGTTCTGATTTCATGTCTTGTTGGGAAACCATTTTTGGACCTGATGCATGATTATTTTTCTTGCCTTGCTCTTTCATTAAGTGGTGGAGAGAATTCTGAGTGTGAGGTCTTGTACTCAGGTTGGTTGGAGAAAGTTCAGATTTTGTTGGAAACTAAAATGGTTTCATTGAGTGTTTCAGAGAAGGAGAATCTGTATAGATGTTTGGATTATGATCCAGGAAGGAGACCAGTTGTAACCGACATCTGGAAATGCATTAGGGGAATGATTATTAAACCAATATATGATATGGTGGTCAGTTTGGGTAACACAATAACAAAGGAGAACATGAAGCATTGCTTGGTTCAAGGAGAACTATGTCGATTTCTGAAGGAAACTAATGAAGGATCAGATGGCAAGAAGATCAGAGTTTTGCAGGAGAAAGATGACAATTGTGGCACAGATGTTGATCAACATGAGAAATTAAGAATTGACCGAGATCTCATTCATGGCCTTCCTGAGGGGCCTGTCAGATCCATGGATCTGAAGGGTCATCTTGATTGTATCACAGGATTAGCAGTTGGAGGTATTTGACATTGAATTCTTTGCTTTAAGGTTGTGTCCAGATTAGTATACTCTGTACTAGATTCTAATTCTAGTTGCTCAGATGGTCTGATTTCCAAATTATTGTTCCTTGTTCTCTGGTATGCCTAAAAGTCAATATTCCAATTCTTCCCTCTGTTTTTTGATAATTTGTGAACCTATTCACAATTTCACAGTCAGATGGGCATTTTTATTTTTTGGGGCAAAATGCAGTGAACAAGTCAGTAGTCTACAAGAGGTATTGTTGGTATTATTTATGCCTCAACTTATGGTTAAAACTACCCTTAAACAATAAGGTGAAAAGGTGAATGACCTATTATCCAACACATACTTTATTCAGCCTCATTCTACTTTCTTTATGCTTCTTCTACCCAAGAAAACACTCACAATATACTCCATAGATTCTGATTAAGAGAAGTTCTTGAGGTGTTGAGTCGTCAATGTGATATCAGTGTGGGAGCTGTTTATTGAACTTAAAATGATTATCTGCATATGAATCAATCTATTGGAAATGCTGACGCCTGTTCTATAAATCCACAAAACTGGAAGTATCATCACTTGCCTATGCAGATCACCACTTATCTACCACCTAGGGAGCAACAAGTAAAATTTTCTTTTCAAAAAATCTCTGAACGCACATAACTCCATGGAAAATGACCCAGTTTCTCCATGATAAACGTAACACGGTTATATTTTTTGCTATATCAGTATAATTGTTCAGTACATTATTTATATATACACCAGTAATTGGAATAACAAACCCGTAAATTTTATACTCGTTAGTTGCTGATGCATATAGGACTATAGGTGTTACTTTCTATAAAATTGATATTGCATATACAAGAAGTATCGATCTATATCTAATGAACTATGGTGATGCCATGGTGTAATAAGAATTTGTAGGGTGTTCCTGACTAATGCTGGACAATGATGATCGGTGCCTTAGTTTTGCTTGCAACATGTAGGAATTCAAGGCAATGATTCTTTTGGTGGTAGTCTGGCTCAGAGGATTATTGTATTGGTGTGATTTTGGAGGTTGTGGTTTGAGGGATTAATATGTCTTCGAGAATGATGACTGTGGTGTCCCATATCAGATGGTTTCTATGAACCTATGAAGTTTTAAAGGTGATAAATGGTAGACTAGGGTGCACGCAGTCAGTTCTAGCTGGTTTTCATTAACATTTTTGAGTCTACCAAACATCTCGTTTTTTATGTTCATGCACTGAAGTGGACCGTAATCAGCAGCTTTAACTGAATTAGATAACATAGGTTAATTTATCAGTACAGTTAACATAAACAATACTTAAGAATTTTCTATGATGGTTGTAAACTACTCTGAAGAACAAACTTATGAGATAGAGAGATTTGCAAATTGCACATGGAATTCAGTAATTCCGCTCCTCCTTTGCCACCACTTAACCTTTTTCTGATGTAATTCTGAATCTTCTGATGGTCTTTTCAGTCACATCCGAGGCGACTTTTTTTATGGTGGTTGTTTCCATAAGATAGTCATTTACTAATTTCATTTCTTTTTCTGAACTTGAGGTTTGAATATGCGTCTGTTATTTTGTAGGAGGTTTTTTGTTCAGCTCTTCATTTGATAAAGCAGTACACGTATGGTCCCTGGAGGTATACACCTAAAACGACCAAGTGTTGGCATTTCCCTATGGAGTATCTAGCTTTTTATCATATATTGTGACATATATTGTGCTTCATTTGCCGAGCGTAGAATGAACTTTAAAACAACTTTCAGCTATATGAAATGTTAAGATTTTCGGATCCTTCCAAACACACAAAAACTGGATTTGCTTGTGCCCAAGAAAACCACTAGAAATATGATAAGGACAAAACAATAAGCCAGGATATAAAGAAAATAGCAAGGACAAATAATTTAATATGGTAATGCTAAAACTTGCATACTCCTTGGATAATAGAATTTCACTAGATTTGAAGAGCTCAGAGGTGTATCTGTATAAGACTATGAATTTAGGGGTGGGCAACCGAGCCTGCTTTTATTTCAACAGAGCCATAAACCTAGGTATATTGGTAACTATTTAACTAGAGCTGTAAATGAACCGAGCTGCTCGTTTGTTCGGCTCGACTTGACTCATTTAAAGCTCGACTCGAGTTGTTAAACAAGTTGAGTTTGAATACGGTTTTCTGTTCCTTTAACAATTTAGACTCAACTCTCGGCTCGTACTCGAAAAGCTTGACTCGACTCGACTAATTTATATTGTTCGACTCGTGTTTGGCTTGTTTCTATTCGACTCGATCACTTAAACTAGTCGATCTCAAACACAATATTTTGTTTTTTAAATGATACATGTTCGGCTCGATTCATTTAATAAAGAAGCTCGACTCCAGATCGACTCGACTCGACTCGTTTACAGCCCTAAAATTATTTAATTTAACAAAACCCTACCTTCTTTCAGTGACAATGAACATTTCTGAGATACCTGCGAGAGGGTATCTGACATTGTGGTCGTTGTTTCCTTCTTCACATCTTCATTCTTCTTTTCTGCAAGATTCAATTGTTCATTTGTAATGATTGAAACTTGAAAGACTAGTCAAAGGAATCTCATGTCTAGATGATGTCAATTATGTTGGCTGAAGTCCAATTTGTGTCTCATAAAAGTTTGGCTAGCATGTCCAGCCTCCAACAGAAAATCTTAACATGAATTTTACACAGATATATAAATACAATTTTTAATATGATTCGGGTGTGAAGACTACAAAATATGCAAATTAGGGTTTATTGTCTAACCGATGATACAGTTTATAATATAAATTATTCAAAGTCTAGCTGATGATACAATTTATAATATAAATAAAAATTAATTATGTAATTTGTCTATTTCTAGTATGATACCATTGGTAGTGATTCAATCATGAAAATTTCAAGATATGAAGTTTCAAAGAATGATTTTTGATAGCTTTTATTATTTTTACTCAACATTCCAATTTTTCAGTTTCTTTTAGGAAAAAATTGCAATTATACATTTCAATGGTGTCTGCACTTAATTTTCTGGATCAGTTGCCGGAAAAACTTGTGGTACAAATACCTGTTTATGCCTTTATGTTTATCCCTCAGAACCCAATCTCGCAATTCCATGTCGACCTTCTCAAACCCCTTTTGAAATGCCCTACTTTTTTGTCTCACCCAGTAGATTTTACTCCCTCCATTCCAAAATGCACGACGTTTGACTTTTTGCACATATTTTTAGATGAATCTTAATATATATTAAATATTTTATTTTTATAAAATAAAAATTGAAAACTAAAAATATTTTAAATGAAGATTAATATGATGTAAAAATATTTTGACTAAAAGTAGGTACACCTTGCCTGTATTCAGTGCTAGCTGTATATTCTAATAGAATCCCAATGACATTACTTACAGAATTTACCTGGAGATCTAAATCCAAAACCTAATTGGAAGTTATATAACGTTTCTAGAATAGGATTATCGAGCTTGAGCATGGGTTAGGAAACCCAAAGCCTTCTTTTACAGAAACTCAAAGCCACTCTAAAATAGGATTTAAGTTCATTTCCTAACATGAAATTATATGCTTAACTCTATATCTTTGTTCGCAATTAACATGAATTTTTTATTTGGTCAATTTCGAGAGAAGAAATTGTGTTTGGAGTAACCAATAGTTAGCTACTTACCTCAGTAAGATGTTGTAATTATACTTAATATTAAGATCTATAGAGCCACCATCGAAGAGCTTTGTCAATCTGTTTCCTCAATTTTGTTTACCAAAATTAACTTTGAACTTTTACTAGTCTAATTTGGTTGAGATTTTCATCTGTATTTTTGTTGATCACATTTGCCTGCTCCAATTAGATTTAAGGAACTGAAACTCGTGTATGTTGTGCATCCAGAAAAAATATCATCTATACATCCCTTTAGATACAGTCGCTGTTTTGAGAGCTTTATTTGCTCCATAACCCTTGGAATTTGAAAGATTGTTGGTAGATATCCTTTGAGCCATATTTGCAGGCAGCCAATTAATCTTTATTACAGTTATTTCTACATAGAATTTCTTAGCTGGTGTTGGAAGAGGTGGAAGGAGTTCTTTCATTGATATTCTGGCATTACTTCTGTTCAAATTTATGGTCGCCGCCTTGCTGGGCATGTGCATCAATTGGTTGTAATTAAAATAATATTTTTCTTTGGAGCTTGTATAAAAATTTATGGAAGTGATAAGTATATGAAGAGACTCATTTCAATTTTGTCTGATAATCTCATTGTCATCTCTTAGTGAAAAATTTCACTGTTTGCAGGATTTCTCCCATATACATTCATTTAAAGGTCACGAGCACAGAGTCATGGCTGTTGTTTTTGTGGATGAAGAGCAGCCATTGTGCATAAGTGGTGATAATGGAGGTGGCATTTGCATATGGGCCATCGATATTCCATTTGGCGAAGAACCAATAAAGAAGTTGGATGACGAAAAGGATTGGCGCTATAGTGGGATCCATGCCCTTGCCGTATCTGGAACTGGATATTTTTATACTGGCAATGGAGACAGGTCAATAAAAGCCTGGTCAATGCAAGTAAGGCTAGTAATTTTCATGTGATCCACTGTGGCAGCAAGCCAGTTTTATTGGTCTAGACCCTAGAGGAGAAGCTTATGATCCATTCTTATATGTTATTCTATTTACCAGAACTATATACTGTCATGTACTTTGACTGGTCATAAATCAGTCGTCTCCACACTGGCAGTTTGTAACGGGGTTCTGTATAGTGGAAGCTGGGATGGGACTGTGCGATTATGGTGTCTTAGTGATCACAGTCCATTGGCTGTTTTGGGGGAAAATTCACTTGGAACTGTGACCTCTGTGTTATCTCTTGCTGCTGATCAGCATCTGCTCATTGCAGCTCATGAGAATGGGCACATTAAAGTAAGTTTGCTCCTTAATTTACGACAACTTACTGAAGTGGCATTTGATCAAATTTAGTAATTTGATATTTTTTCTTTTTGAAATTTCAACCCGCACCTTTTTGTGGGATAACTCTCTCTCTCTCCAAACACCTCCCCCCCCCCTCTCCCGCTCCCCTTCTCCCTCTCATAATACTTGAGGGTTAAATGAGATCCTTGTTCCTAACAATCTTTTGGCTAAAACTGACCCATTGAGACTGGTGTATATATTAGGGCACTTAAATAAGAAAATGAGGTGATAATATAAAATAGAACATGACCAACTTTGCTTTGATATTTAAGACACCATTTTTTGCAGTTTTGTTGGATGATTGGATCCAATTTCTCAACGGTATTCTGGCCCTGTAGGAACTGGTGTACATGCTAGTTCAATTAATTTAAAAAAAAAAAAAGAGTGAGAGGAAATATAAACATGATATATCTTTACTAGTTTGTGCTAATAACCCATTTGCTCTCTACTTTTCTTCCTTCAGATCTGGAGTGAAAACATACTTCTGAAATCTTCAGCAGCTCAAGATGGTGCAATATTTTCTGTTAGCATGAAAGGAAAGATGATATTCACAGGCGGTTGGAGCAAGATTGTTACTGTACAGGTATATAGCCAAATGTTTCTAAAGTTGTATCAAAGATTAAGAATATTTTTTATCCACGAGCTTTATAAACTTTGATTTCTGAAGTTATTCTTGGCAAGAAGTCAAGAACTCATCTCAAAGAACTCTTGGCATTTCAAACTTTTTTGTTTTAGCGGAAACCCTTTTTAGCCTATTACACTCTCTGTGTAGTTTAATCCAGTGTGGAATATTTCTAAGTTGGTAAATTTATTCCATGATGACATGCTTACCAAGTTCGCTACTGATCTACAGGAACTATTGGGAGATAACTCTGCAATAAATGTCATTCCTATTGGCTCCATTGCTTGCAATTCAGTAATAACAGCTTTGTTATACTGGGAAGGGAAGCTCTTTGTTGGACAAGCCGATAAATTAATCAAGGTACAGTAGATTTTTGTCGGATTATTAACTTCATTCTTAAGCTATCTTGACCACACGGACCGGAATGGAGTGTGGTACAGGTACTTTGAAGAATCCAACATGGTAATGCATCAATCTTATCACATTTTTAACCTATAATGTAATGTACTACTCCTGCACCCTTGGCTGGGGTACCGAGTGTCAATTATGGGTACTTTGATGCAAAACGGAGAGTCTATTTTATGTAGGTCTTGACTTGTTTAAATTATTACAAGTGGATGACTTGTTTAAATTAAAATAAATCATTAAAAACCGAGTCATGAAATTCTTCCTTATTATGTATAAATCTTTGGTTTTTCTTTCAAATAGTGTTTGACTGAACTTGAGTTTAAGCCTCCAAGACTATGTTTTGACCAGCCTTGGTTTTATCTCTTCATGTGTAACTTATTGATGCTGTCAATGTTCTTTTCATTGCAAAATTGACCCTCGAAAAGGATATACCTTATTGACCGCAAACTAAAGAAAGTGAGGAAGCTCAACATCAAGTTACATGATTTACCCATACAAGCCTATCATCACAAATACGACGAATTAATATGACCAAAAATTTTCGCAAATGCCATCGCAAAAGCTCAATTTTTTATTGCAAAATGTACTGTACGAGTCCATTGTACTTGTTTTCCAAAGTTGGGGGGACTAATACCTCACTTTTCTTGCTTTGATGTCGAATATGCAAGTCTGTCTATATTTTGAGATCACTTTTGCAGTTAACTCTGATCTTCTACGGTGCTTTCAAGTTGAAGGATGGAGTTCGGTTTTGGAGGCGGCCCCAAGATTAACTGCTAACTCATTGATTTCTTTTGATTCTTCAGGTATACCATTGTGGGATGTGATCCAAATCGGAGGATCCTAGGTGAAATAGGATTAATGCGTACATGTAAATTCACTTCAGGTGTGGGTGGATGTCGATATGTGTGTGTATATATGATATACTGTATATGAAACTAAGAAAGGCTATTTGTTATAATCAAAAAGCTTCTGGTGGAAAAAATCGTTCTACTGTTTACATTTTACCTCTTCATTCAATTGTTCTATATAGAAGATTTTGCTATTTCAGATCTGATGGAAAGATCGCCAAACATTCTGCACTTCTACGTTATTTACAAACGCTGAGCAATTTTCTCTTCCTCTTTACTTTTTTCCAAAATTTTTAAATGACTCGCATACAGATTCTGCAATTCTGGGAGTTTTTTAAGAAGAGAATAAAAGAAGAAGAAAAAAATAAAATAAAATAAAAAATCTCTCCTTTTCTTATCAAAAAGTGAGAAGAAACTTTTTTAAACAGTGTAACTCTAAATATTTTCTTTCCAAATCCTTTACTTATTAAAAATCTCAAAGACAACCTATTGATAGATTTTCTTTCAATTTCTCTCTTTTAAGAAACTCAGAGACATTTTTTCTCCATTTTCTGTGTTTTTTTTTTGTCTTCAAATTTAAGCTCCAAGACAAGAGTTAAAAATATTCTCAATCTGTTACATATCGTTCGATATGTAAGGGTTGTTGTAATATGAATACATTGATGAGTGATTGTCTAGCTATACATAGGATTGAATAACAATGTGAATATGTTCATAGCATGTAGATGCAATAGTAGTATGGGTTGAAAAACATGAAAGTGAACAGTAGTTTTTTGCATATAAAGGGAAAGCAGATGGAGGAGTAAAAGAACACACCATACACCGAGAGGACAAAGCAGAAGAGAAGAACAATTCTCTGATAAATCTTGTATTCTCGTATTATTAGTGATGTTCTAAAATCTCTCCGTAATTTTTCCATTTTGAATTTTTCACTTAAATTTCAACGTTCTTATTTACTTCATTTGCACTTATTTTATAATAAGGGTAATGTTTTGTGTTGTATGTCTTGTGCAATTCATATTAAGGGAAAATGAAATTTTGCTGACAACAAATCCATTAAAGATAAATATGGAATAAAAAATTAGTGAAATCATATAAGTTGCCATACGAAGGCTTTTGTAAATCTTCTACTGCCTCTCCAAGTGAATCTAAAATCGAGAGAGGTAGTTAAATTTGCCGTCAAATAGAGTGGAGAGAGGGCTAATTATATCGTAAAATTTAATACTATTTAGTATTCTCATTCCAAGATTTAAGATACTTTTTGAGTTAAAAAAATGATATATTTAACTTCTAAATGATAAAAATTTAGAATACAAATTACATTGTGAATAAATTTTTGTTATAAACTATATGATTATAATAATTGTATCAATTAAACTAATATAATTTTAAAGTTTTATATGCTGTTGTTTGATTCAAAAGGTCAAATTGAATATCTAATTTTGAAAATTAAAACGGAAGGAATATTATACTCTTTAAAATTTGTAATATTAGTTATGAGATTCAACTTATTCTAAATTTTATTTTAAATCCGTATCAGGGTTCATGAAAATTGTAGGACATACTCTAGTCGAAGATGATATGGTTTGATAGAGTAAAACTCTTTTGAAAAGATTAAGCTTTTACCTCCGTGATCCATATAAATTTTAAAATTGAAAATGCTGTTAACTTTTGAAAGCGAGTTATAATCAATCATGTACTCAAATCATTATTCTTCTACATATATTACAAGTTGGTTAGGGAAAACATATTTCTTTTGTCCCCTTTGTCTAATACTGGTCAACAAAAAGCATAGTTTCCATGTACAGAGTTTGTAATGCAATGTCTCTTCCTTTGATGAAATGTAGATTAAAATCAAAGGATTTACACATGCCAAACTACTGAAAATTAGCCTATATATGTATGGTGTGTGAGAAGCCAAATGGGGCTCTTAAACTCTCTTTGGCAAAGAGATTTCTCCATTAGGATGCTCTAAACAAGCCAGTTCATGTTTGTTGTGACTTGTGATGATGCGAAATTATTAGATATCAGTATTCTTGCTTTGATAAACAAGGAGACTAGCAGAATGTTTGCAGTATGCAAGATACAGATGATTGAAAGTTCTTGTTCCGCTAACGATGGCCTACGGAAAGCTTAGAAAATACACAAAAAATTGTAATTGTTACTTGAGGTCTTCAAGTGGCAAGAGATTCTGATGGGGTTCATGTCAAGTATGAGAAAGGTGTTACTTTGGATGGATAAATCAATCAATACACAGAATTCCCTCGAATCACTTAGATTGTTATTGTTATATGGCATGTAGATGAGGCAATCGCAAAGGACAAAGTCAGACCAAGAAAAATTGATATTCACACGACAAATGAGGCTATCGATGAACAATCAAAGTCCAGAAGATGGCAACGTGCATACTGATCGAGGAGGAATCAAGACAGAAGAGTCCCAAGTGCCATCTGAGGCTTCCTGATATCGGAAGCTAATCCCAAGTGCCATCTGAGGCTTCCTGATATAGGAAGCTAAGGCGATTGGAAAGGAAGAAGGCAATTGTCACTTGAAGAACCAGTAATGAGGGTTCTAAAACAAATGAACTCATGAAGTTACACTAATATTAGTTAGTGGTTGTGAACTTTTAACCTTTAGTTTTCAGTAACGTGAATTTTTGCACACAAATTGTCAAATTCAAAGATCTGCTACATGGATGAAGTAGGACAACATTGATCATTGTGATCTATTTCAAAAGTGATAACATTCTTGTTACTTTACCATGCGTGAAATTTCATTTCAAGATGTTTGACAACGTGCTGATTTGAGGAAATTAACGTGGACACTGAAAGCCAAGATTGATTTTTCTTGTTCATTACAACAGAGAAGTCTAGCAAACTAAACTCGCCTATACACACACTCATCTTACAGCTAAAAACTCTAAGCTGAACAAAGGGAGGAAAAAAATAAGCTAGTTCTTTGCTAAGCAGAACACCATGTGGAGAGGGTTCCCAACTGAGCAGCATTCTCCATTGACACTACTTCCATATTAATCCAACTGAGCATTGGAATGGTTAATCTCTTGCATTCTCACTTGTCATCAATATCATGAACTAGCTGCTGCTTTGGTCCAGGAAGTACTCCTGAGGTATTGATGGAAGGCAGTACTTGGCAACAAATTTATACTGCTCATATACGTAAGAGGTAAAGTATCATCAGCTAAATGCAGGACAAGTATATCAAACTATTCAAATAACTAGAAAGCAATGGGAATATCATTTGCACTTTGTCGAAACAATGGGCTTTGTTGTATCACTTCATAGAATTTATTTCAAAATACATGAATTTAAGGTGGGATCTTAATTCCTTATCCAAAGGTCACCGCTTTACAAACAAATAATAACAACCCATGTTGTAGAAAAAGCAAAAGTAACTTTAATTATATCTCAAAAAATAAAGCATATTGATGGCGGAAAGTTTCAGCTTCTGTTAAACATTATTAGATTGTACTTTCTGATTCCTGTTTTTTGTCTACTGACCTTATCTAGAACTAAAAAACAGCTGATATCAGTTGCACATCAATAGTAGTATTTGGATTATATAGCAGTCCTAATTTGTATAACAGTGTCACTGTGTTGTAATTTGTTAAATGTTTACTATAATCAATATGTTATTCTTGGTATGATTCAAGTCATTTATCTCAACTGTTGAGTTACAAACACAAGGCACAAGTTTTTACATATAGATTTATAGATTTATATATATACGGTGGAATTGGTAGATAAATAGATAAACAAAGTTTGCTCACTTTATGTTGACTGTATTTCTCCCTGATTGCAGGCAGATTAGAATTGATGCTGTTGCAGCCAAGGTTATGCAGTGCTTTAACACATTCGCACAAATCGGAAGGCTCGTAAAGTGTGTAATGCTGTAAGGTTGAATTCTGCATTGTACAAATACAAGACATCAAGAGTCGGTAGAAATGGAGTTGGTGCAAAACTACTGAAAATAACATCAAGTGTATCTGGTATGTCAAAAAGCAATATACAAATTATTGGCACACACCCAAGGTCTCCTCGATGGAAATAGTATATATTTGGCCAAGAAAATTGCTGATGCAGCGATAAGTGATGGTGCATAACGAAGCATGCTGTACTCTAGAAGGGACAGCTCTGCCAAGTAGTTGGCCATGCACTCTAGCTGCATTGATGGTGCCTGAAACAACAGGTGAAAAAACCACAAAGAAGCCTCTGTTAATTAATGTTTCTTTTGAAGAAAACATAGATGCATCATGATATGACCTTTTATTGCTGAAATATATTGTGAAAAATTGTGAAAAGACATAAATTCAATTATGATACCTCATTGACCCCTTGAGAAGCACGAACAAAACGCCTACAAATTGTGTCAATAAGTAAAATATCAAAATCGGAAACAGCACAAATGAAAAACAGAATAGAAGTCTCCTTTATAGTAAAGACCTGGTCTAGCCATACCTTAAAAAGCATTTAACTGTTGGAGCTGTCATTTCAAACTTCAAGAAATTCAGAACAGAGGACTCCATTTGCAAAACCTGCAGTAGTCATTTAGCTCAATGCTTATCCAGAGATTTGTAATGCAACACATAGAGATGCATAATCAAGCTATGCAAAAATGGGACAAGCACCTCATCTCTAAAGTAAGTGTTATCAGTTATGTAGCAGAACTCTTCCACTTGGGGAGGACAAATCTCCTCATACTTGCTGCCAATTGCAATTTTTCGTGTTAGATAATGTATTTAGATAGAATGATCGAATTATATAGACTGGACTCTAACAGAAAAAGGTTGTAAGTGCATCTTACGAGGCAATCATCATGCACGCAACACCAAGCAATTGTAAACGTTGCCTATCCATCACATTTCCAGAAAGATAACGATCTATGTAATTAACAGTCAAGAACAAAGTATCCGGGACAAGTCTATATTCTTCAGCAACCTGTAGTTACATATTTATCAGTTAAGCAATAAGGTTAGTTAATTGAAAATGAGAAATAAAATCGTTCTCAGCTCATAGCCTCACACTATCCCCACCAGTCCCACTATAAATTACCTCAACAAGCCAATCAACTAAAATTGCACGCATGCTGGTATTAATGTCCTTCTGGACCTTCTCCATGAAGTCAGTTGAAGGCCTTTTCTTCACCTGTATATAGATCATAAATAAGTAGAAGGAAGCTTAATAATTCATTTATCAGCTTTAATATACTCAGTTCAAAGATAATGCAACCGGATTTGTACATATCTAATCTAAGAAATCAAGTAAAGCTAAACCATATCCCAGTTAAATTATGCAAGTGCTTAAATTAGCATTTGCTTATCTGATGTCAGTGAAAATTAGTCCATACACATCACACGCATGTGCATTATATAAGTACAATGTACAATATAGTTGGGCATTATATTTTGTATGAAAGTCAGATTTTAGCTCCATCATACGGCGTAAAAACATGTATTGCAAATAAAAATGTACTCTAAAGGGTAATAGCAAACCTCAGATGCTCTCAAGTGTTTGTATATATCACAAGCCATGGTTGCGCATAACTGTGGGTCCATAAAATTGTCATCAATATCAACAATCTGATCGCTTGTTTTCGTTTCAGCAAGTATGTCCCTCTTGCAGATATTTCCTGCATACATACAGGTAGGAGAAAACAAGTCACACTTAAGTACATGATTGTGAACTATAAACAAATTAAAGTTCCAAACAACTGATTGAAAATTAAGGGCCATATCAAGAAGTGTGACAAAATTTCTCAAACCTGCTGTTTCGACATGCTCCGAGATATGAAGTTTGCTACATGTCTTCCTTTCAATTGAATCAACTGCTGCCACATCGCTGTTATCGATATATTCAACTTCTGGACTATTTAAGGAATCACAAGTGGACATTGTTTCATCCATTAGATCAGATGAGCCATCTGATCTAACAGGAGATACATCCATGCCACATGGGGCAGGGGGGGAAGTAATCCTAGAGAGAGTGTTATCACATATTGGCAAAGGTGAATTCTTCTTGGACACAATTGCACATTGTTTCGAAAAGGAGGATTCGGGCAAAGTATTCCCTCTGAGGCTTGAATTAGCAAGGCTAGTAGAAGTTCCCTTCTTGGCAATGTCAACTTTCGCTGGATATGGTACCTTCATACAAAGCTCAAAATGAGAATGTATATTTATGAATAATCTTCCTTTGTCTCAGAAGCTATGAACAAAATGATCTGATGAATTTTTTTAAGTTCCATTCATGAAACAATTGAAAAGAATTAAGTTCTTTTTTTTTTTTGTGTGTGTGTGTGTGTGTTTGTGTGCAAGTAATTCACCATAATCTAACAAATACAATATTTCTGAAGAAAGATTTTGACAAAAAAATGTAATACTTGTAGCATTAAAATATGCTTTCCCAGCTGATAAAATTTGAAATAAAATGAAGAGATTTTTCTTGTTTTTCTGTAAAAATTTTTCCTACAATCTACCAGGATACTTCTCAAGTTGTAATTTCATTGCAATTGGTTCATTCATAAAAGAACTTCATTCCGGTGTGCCATTCCATTCATGGCAGATGTCAACAATGACTGAAAAAAAAATAACTTGTCACGAATCCATCTTTACCAATTGTATTTAAGAAATTTAAAACTTTAAATAACCCTCTGCACTAAACATGAAATTGTTTTTCACTTCTTTTCCTTTTTTTTTTTTTTTTTTTTTTGTTTTGTGTGTGGCTAAATGATCAGTTTTTCATTTCTGGAAATCACTTTAATTTATTTTAAATTTCAAAACGAATTTGAATCATTTGAAACTCCAAGATGCTGATTTCAAATAAAAATTTATCTATTGATAGTTTTACTATTTTTGTAATTGTATTGACTCTAGTCAAATAAATATTTATCAATCGTGAATTTGAAAAACAAGTCACCACAACATTTAAAAGTCAAAATTCATCTGATATTTTTGTAGGAAGAAAGTAATAAACCTAGCAAATTGGAAAAGTAGTACTATTATACTTCAACTTAAAATTATCAAATTTCAGAAGTAATTTATCACGTGCATTACCTCAACTCTACTTTTCAGTACAAAATTTCAGACATTTGTTAGTTTTTACTTTATTTTAAAGAATGAAAACTATCTAAGATTTCTTTTCACAATCTCCTAAATGAGAAACTTTAGATAAATAAGATTTCTTTACACAATCAAATAAGAGCCCAGAAATTATTATATGAATTAACTAGAAATTAGACATAAACAAGAAACAACCAAAGATTTGCTTTTCAAAAAAAAAAAATCGTTAAACACACACACACACATACACACATTACAGTAGACATACCAAATACATAGAGTTTCTTGAACCATGTTTCTGATTAGTCACATTAGCCAGCGCCGGCCGCTTCTTGGCCATCTGAGGCATCAAAGCTGCTGCTGCCTTTCCAACATTTTCCGCTTGTCGTTTCGCCAATGATGTCTGTGAATTACTTGATTTAATCGAAGAACGCCGGCTCTGGCTAGACATTTTTCTTCAGAAGACAAACTTCAAAAAAAAAAAAAAATCCTGCCAAGTTATAATTTCTTGCTTCAAATCAAGCAAGAAACTTCAAGATCGAAGTGGGTAGTCACAAGATTTGATTTTGAGCTTTAGTAAAGATCAAAAAGACTCATGGGGTTAAATATCAGCTCAATTCTTGAAGAACTTGTTGGAAGAAAGAGACGGGGCGAGTGATATATCGGTGTAAATATATAATTATCTTTTAAATGATATTGATACGGTGATTTTGAATTGAGGAGGAGATTGGATCCTGACCGTTGGATCTACTTGGTATTCGTTAGGAGCGGACACTGGGGTGGACCCCAGATAGACTGTCCCCATATTTGAATTCTGGTGAGTTCAGTTAATTCTGTGATTCTGCCAATTCTATGACGTGTCAACCACTGATTGGGTCGTTTTTAGGATATAAGGTCACAGGCAGTAGTTTTAGTAATTAAAATTTGAATTCGAATTTAAACCGTTAAGCAGCTCAGTCTGTTTTCTTTATCAGTACTAGAGTGTGTGTTGCATTACATCACATAACAATCCAAATTCAGTAAAGTCAAATGTATGCCAAAGTGGGAGTTAGTGTGTTTGTCTTGAAAATACAAAAAAGTCTTTTTTTTTTCCTTTTGTCAAAATTAAAGACTATTTAGAATTGCAAAATTTTCCGGTTAAAGTTTCTTTTTTACTTTCCTTTTTTCCTATGGTATTTATTTTTTTAACGATTAAATCCAGTATAATCTATGTAGGTTTCTTGACCAGTATTATAAATTACATTGTATTTAGATTGCATAAATAATTGACGTAATCTAGATTGTATAAACAATAAAATGAAAGAGAATGAGTAAAAATAAATTCAGTGAAAAGTGTAGAAGTATAGAGGTATGAAGTGATATACTACATATAACGAAGAAGATATGATCATTCCTTGTTCGTTGTCGTAGAGAAAATTTGTTGAGATGAAATAACAAGAATGGTTCATTCTAATATTTAATATATTATATTACTGATTATTACGTTATTTTTATTTTTCTTTCTCCGTAATACTGTTTTAGAAAATCTTTTTTCGTCATATTTCTTCAAATAGTACGTTATTAAAAAATTATAGGTGTACCATTTTTCATACTTAAGTTTAGAAGTAAAAGTTAGAGATGGCAAATGTATATTTAAATGTATAAAAGTCTGTTTTTTAACCATCTAGTTATTCATTTTGTCATGTCCATCTTAACTTCAAAAAGTAAAAGTAAAAGATAGAAGTTAAGAAATTATAAATCATTACGAGTCATTGCTAAATTAAGTTATTTCATGAAAGTACGAATAAGTGATTGAGACACAAAGAAGTCGAGTGGCAAATTACAACTACTCTTTTTAGCTTGTGTGTGTACGATGATGCTAATTCTAGTAACTTTATAAGAAATTATTAAAATTTACTAAGCGCCTAACCGTAGCTTGATTTTGATCCTGATTATCCATAAATTTTGTTTGACACGGTTTATTTAATAAGTGTTTACATAAAATAATTACTTATTTTTTATGTTAGTTTATTTGAATAAATTGACGTGTGTCCAATGCAACTTATTTGAGATCAGTTTATAAAGAACTTGAGTTTGACAAATAAGCTGTAAACATATATTTAGAATTGTAGTAAGCTAAAAATTGTTTTGAAATTTTCAAACACCTAACAGCCTAACTTATTTATGAGAGCTTATTAATTAGTGTATGGGAGGATTATATCTGCTTATCACTATTTTTATCTGCTGAAGCTATAAACTATTTCTAATAAGTAAAAACAAACAAGGCCATTGTCCAATATGGGCGTGGTATTCAAGTCCCTATAATAAAAGTAACATGCATGTACGAGAAGATTACAATATTAATGTTCAACGTTGTCTTATATGGAATAAAATAATATATAAATAAAATGATTTTTTTAGTTATCACTTAGATTTATATATACAGTAAAACCGTTATAAATTAATATTCTCGACACTAAAAAAATTTATTAATTTAGAGAGGTACTAATTTATCTGTAAATTAATAATTTATTAATTTAAAGAGGGTTTTTTAATTCAATATATACATAAAATTCAATAATATATATTATAAAAATTAATTTATTTAAAGATTCATTGTATTTATATTGTACAATTTTTTTGGTACAATACGGGAATATTATACCGGAACTTCTAAGTGCAATGAGAAAAATAAGAGATAAAATTCACATAGATGTGAATTTCAAAAAAAATAAAAAACAATTGATTCATATTTCAAAGTATCTTAAATATATATATAATTTAAAGAAATTATTAATTTATAATATTATTGGGACCATATTTTAATATAGAGTCTTTCGAAAAATTATTATCTTATTAATTTATTAAAATTATTTATTTTTTGAACTGACCCAACTTGGGACCAGGACAAATTATTATCTTAAAGAAGTTATTAATTTATCGAGTATTAATTTATAGTGGTTTTACTGTATAAGATACATTTTTTTATTTTATTGATTCCTACAAAATTATGGGTATCTTTAAATTTACTTTCTTATATGAAAATTGTCTATTTCATCACAAATAAAATTTTACACAATTCACCATTTATTTTTCTCATACTCTCCATATAATTTTGTGATATTCACCTCTATTTTTCTTTTTATTCATCCATTCCATTTCAATAATATTATATTTCATCAATCAAGCAGTCTAATGGTTGGATAGACAAAACGAAATGAATTTTATATTATTTAACATTATACACTCATTCCTTGTTTCATTCATTTCAACAAAATTCTTAAGTAATTCTAATCCTACGAGATATGGAGTTCATCCATTTCATCATAATTAAAATAATGTATATATAATTTATCATTTTTTTCATTATCATATTCCTCTTATAATTTTTACATTCTTCTCTTTCACCCTTTTTTCTTAGTCAATTATTTCATTCTTATGTCATTCGCAATTTAACAAGTTAAATATCTCATGCAAAACAAGTAATTTAACACATTATTTTAATATTTTATTTAAAAGTTTTATATTAAGTAATGAATTGTAATTTTGTTGTAACATGAGAATTCGAATTTTTTTTATAGATTTGTAACTAATAATTAGTTAAATTTACTGATAAAAATTTATTAAAGTTTTATTTCATAGTATTTTCTAATAGTTATATTTTATAAAAAAATTATTTTTGTTTTTATTAGAAACTAGCAGGTCCCATGCGCTACACACGTGGATCTCCTCAATGTTTTCTAATTTTAAAAAATAGTACTAATATATATTCAGTAATATAATATGTTAGAATTTAACTATTTTATGCAGTACTAATACTCATAACAATTTTAGAGGTCAGTTATATCTTATATACATATTCAGTAATAGAATATGTTAGAATTTTAGATGTCAGTTATTTCATTTTCATTTCTATACTCATATCAATTCAACTATTTTATGCAGTACTAATACTCATACTCATATCAATTTTAGATGTCAGTTATTTCATTTTCATTCCACAGGTGAAATTCTTTTAATTTGAACTCAGGCCCGGGGGAGTATAAAAGTTTCTGTATATTTTAAAAGTTTTATATCAAGTTCAAGTTTAAAATTCCCCCTTCCCACACCCCCCACGCCATTCCACCCCTTCCCACACACCCCCCACACCCCACCCACCCCCACCCTGCCAAAAGAAAAAAAAAAACGAAAACTGATAAATGGTAATTACTTGCATAGATATATACGGTATATAAGTACATTCTAATATGATTCCACGTGTGTGAATTATCTAGTACCGAAAAAAGAAGCAACTGTACAGAGAGCTTAAGCACTTGCTGCGGCAGTGCAGCAACAACAAAACTGACCCGTATCATATTTATACCATAAAAGCAGATGAAAGCTACTCCATATTTCAGAAAACTGTTGGAGGCAGACAGTATTCAGTTGCAAAATTAGGATAGAACGATACCTATGTAACATAAAACCCAAGAAGATTAACCCATGTACATTGTATCTATCCTGACAAAGCCTTGGAGAAAAGAACTCTGAACGTCTGGTTGCTTAGCTCATGAAATATTCCAGAGGCACCGAAGGGGGGCAGTACTTCTTCGCTACGAATTTGTACTGATGCAAAGAGATCAATCTCATTATAGAAGATAACAAGAAACTTTCAATATGAGGAAGCATATGAACCAAGTTGAGCGAATGCAGATATATGGCGTGTTGAATCACAATAGATTTGTAATAGTATTCAGGTTGAGTTATTAACAGACAGTATCAGTAGGCTATTTCGTAATAACCATTTTCAGGATATTGTAGAGTGCTATTTATCATAATTCATGACAACGCTTCTCTTTTGTAGGACAATTTCGATATGGGAGTAGTGTGAAAAGGCTAAAGACAAGGGCTTGAATGCAAGAATTGTTTCAAAAACTAGCAATGGAATCAAGCTCCTGTTAAGAGTGCATATCACCGCAAATAGGACTTGATATACATATGTTTTCATAAATAGGAGTGCTTACCTTGTGCTGACTATATTTCTCTCTGATTGCGGGTAAACTTGAACTGTTGTTGCAATACAGACGATGTAGAGCATTGACACATTCACGAAGATCAGAGGGCTCATACAGAGTATAATGTTTTAATGTCCGAGTCTGTAACAAAGTATGGATAAGATTACTCTATACATGCAAATTAAATAGATATATGTCATATCGACTAGCAACACTGTTCAAACACTTACCCAAGGCTTGGTTGAAGAGTTAAGTATAAATTTGGCTAGAAAGGTTGCAGAAGCAGCAATTAAAGAAGGGGCATAGCAAAGCATGCTGTATTCCAGCAGTGATAACTCCAAAATGTAGCTAGCCAGGCACTCCAACTGCATGAATGGAATCTAAAGCAGCAGTTGAACTAAGTTAATCATATTGGTTCTATGCATTTATTATGGCATACAGTAAGCAGGTGCTGAAGTAAGAAATGTAGGAACGATATAAAAGGTACAATGGAGTTTAATTAAATAATTATTGGTACTAATAGGCCTAAATGAATTTCTTTTACCGACTGATATTTTTTCCTGGCAAAATTTTCTTTTTTTGTAGATTTGACAAAATTGTAACTACTAAAGTACCAAATTTCAGGATTACTGCCATTGCCAAATGAAACCATATACTACACAAACAGTTAGGTTTCCAAAATATACTGATTGAGATTCTAGATAGCTACCTCATCTTGTGTTTGAGCCGCACCAACAAAACGACTTGACATCAGATATTCAAATCAAGTTAGTCAATAGCCTGAGAGGGGAAAAAGAAGCAACGGAAAGCCAGTCATTAATAAAAGAATCATGTCTACCTCAAAAAACATCTAGCAGTATCTGTAGACATTTCAAACTTCAAGTAGTTTAGCACATCAGATTCCATCCGCAAGACCTACAACAGGGAATTAGACAATGCGATTTAGAATTACTATGAGCTTGAAGCCTTGGCAAGCTTGGAAGTCATGGAACAAAGCAAACCTCGTCCCTTGAGTATGTGCTGTCAGTGATGTAACAGAACTCTTCCACACGGGGAGCACAAATCTCCTCATATTTGCTGCTAGCAGTATCACATTTCCAATTATTTATGGTATTTATTTGTACTTGCAGGAAGGCAGACTAGCAACTTGTGCATTTATGTGTGTGTTCGAGAGAGAAAGTGAGAGAAGAGAGTAAAATATAACACAGATGGGAAGATTTATATCTTACGATGCAATCATCATGCAAGCAACGCCAAGCAACTGTAACCGCTGCCTGTTGATATTATTCCCTGAAAGGTAACGGTCTACATAGTTGATAGTCAAAAACAACGTTTCTGGTAAAAGCATGTACTCTTCGGCAACCTACGGAGGCATGTACAAGTTATGACAGTTGAAAGAATTATAGAATGCTTTTATGAAAAAGTCCTAAGCAGCAGATGCATGTGTTGTAGCCAAGGAGTTTCTATTTCTAATGAAGCTGGAATATCGAATTCATGGTGGAAGATGGTTATATTAACCAGAGAAATACTCCACCACTTTCAATTTTGAGTAGCCGAAACATAAGTGGCTGCGCTGCAGCAATTTTAAACTGAGTATTCTAACTTACGTTTGGAAAGTCAAAAAAGAGACATTGTGAATATTGACCCTATCCTACTATATGAACTATTGAACTCATTACCAAAGAATAATAGCGGGTAGCGAAAGATGGGCCTTGTCAAATACTCCACACATTAAACCATGGTCAGAGTAAAACTGATAACCCAAATAGGGGAGTTATATCCCGCAAAGGAAAGAAAAAAGAACGATTATCATAGAATTCCTTAATACAACAATATCAAATTGACAAAATATGAAGTTTTTACCTCTACAAGCCAATCAACCAGGATAGCACGCATGCTAGCATTAATGTCACTCTGGACTCTTTCCATGAAGTCTATGGAAGGCCTCTTCTTTGTCTAAAAATCAAGAGTAGACGATAATTAAATATAAACTTTGTCAAAACTACCAATCAAGGAGAAAGACTTCAAATTAGATTCAACTGTAGCACAGGTAACAAGTCCAAATTAAAGATAGATCTGTTTCTAATATTCAGCACATGTTCACATCACAGCTGAAATACCAAGTTCCTACTAACTAAGACAGTAAGCACCTAAAGTGCAAAACGAAAACTAAAAAAGCATATCCAATATCAAATGATGGTAAGTGATTATGGTGTACACTACAATCGAATATTCACTTGTACTAGTTTGGTAATTTAGTTTCTCAATGCTCTTTTAATATTGAAAGGTCAAAGCATATCCAAAGATTTCATGGATAGTTTTCACCACTTGTCCAACCCAGACAGATCAAATTTGTGTTTTGGTTTCATGTACTTCAATCTATTAATGGGCACTATATAGCACAAATACTAAATAGAACCACATTCTCCTTCAACTTCAAGATGCATAGCTTGAGATATTGTATCTTTTGCAAGAAAAATAATTTTAAGTTATTACGTAATGTTTAGGAATAAATGTTATACTATAGCAAGATTCTATAACCTGGCCACTTGATTGAATTTAGATATTACATTTCTTATATCAACCTAGTTCAACTCAAAATTATTTTGTGTATTCATGTGGCCCATTAATTTCCAAATATTTAAAGTATACACAAGAAATACTTTGAAAACTAAGTTCAAGACATCATTAGAAGAGTTATATGAAAAAAAAAATACAATAATAATAAATAAATCAATAAGCTTTTTTCTTTCATAGTGGAGCACAAGTGACCTATGTAGTAAAATGATGGTCTCAGATTAGGATTGCAAAATGATGACAAACCTCAGATACACGCAAGTTCTTATAGATTTCAGATGCAATCACGGCACAAAATTGTGGGTCCGTAACATTGTCATCAACATTAACAACTTTATTGTCTGGTTCCACTTCCAAGCAAATACTTTTCTTGCATATGTGCCCTGAGAATACTGAAGCAAAACTAGATAAGGATTTTAGAAAAATTTAAATGCTTAATTACTGACACTACTATTATTGGATCAACAACAATGACCTTGAGTTGGAGGGAGGGAGGGTTGGAGAGAGAGAGAGAGAGAGAGAGACAGAGTAAATGCAGTAGGTAAGGGAATGAACCTGGTATTTCCACATGATCTGATAGGTTGAGACAGTCACAAGTCTTCTTCTCTATAGATTTAACTGCAGAATCAACATAATTGTCTATGTATTCAAATTCTGGACTCTTTAAAGAATCACAAGTAGACATGCTCTCATCAAAGGAAACTGGCCGACGATCTGATTGACTAGAACAAACATCCATGCAGCTACTGGCAGGAGAAGCAGTAATACCAACTAAAGGTCGATCAACTTTGGCGCAATATGCACCCTTTGAGTAATCGACTGCACTTGGCTTCACGTTCATGGCTTTGGGCAGCAAACTCGTAGGGATGCTTGCATCAGAACTTGAAGTTCCCTTCTTTACTTTGGCAGATTTACCCTCACACGGTGCCTTTGTATACGAGATTTACATAATTATCCATAGAACTCAAAGTAAGTTAGATTAAACAAAAAATTGTTGTCTAGCTTCAATTATATCTCATTAATCAAATGTATATTAGAAATTAAGAGGTGCAAATGTGCATTGTTGAGATGTTTAAGTACTTATAAGTTTTAGATGTCAATACTGTCTATTTATGTACTAATACTTTATAATTATGCCAAGTATGCCCCCCTAGGCCCTAACATATAGATATGTTGATCCACAGCATACATTGTGAAACTTTGCAACCTTTCAAAGAATAAATAAAATAAGAAACTGATTGACACCTAAAGTCCAGTAACACCTTGAAATGTTTTTGCCCAAAAAAGGAAAAGAAGAAACTATATCCAAACATCTACTTAGTCCAAAAAGGTTTCCATTCAGAAAAATCCTTTTCAGATTGCTCTTAGCACTCAAACCTCATATAAGTTTACGACGTAGATTATTCAATTATTATAAAATCAGCGATACCCATTTCAATACACACAATAGTCCGAGTGTAGTACATCCTGATGAGATGAGACTGATAAATACAAAATAAAATGCCCAAAAAGATCATTTTGGAATTTCTACTCAAATAAGATGATAAATATTAATTTCTATCACAGAGAGAATGCAGTGCCATAATTATATAAACGAAAAATAAATTCTCCGAAGTTCAAGAAGAGAGGAACCTTTCAAGAAATTACATGGCCGTTCTATTTAACTGTGTCACACATATAGTTTCTTTAACCATTGAGAATCAAGTTGAGCAAATGTATTGTCCGAAATTTACCGGGCGGTCCAGTTTCATCTTAAGAAAATCCGAATAACCAACTTCAATAAACAGATAATAGAATTGAACCAATTGTCAAAAGCTTAAATAACATGAATGTTTTGGGGGAGAGAAACAGAGCAATTTCATGAATTACACGTATGCGAGAGAAAGAGTGAATCACCATTGTTTTTGATAAATTCGCAGTTCGCCCAGAACTCTGAGAAACATTTATCTTGTTTGTGATATTAGCTAGAGCCGGCCGCTTTTTTTCCAATTGGGGCTTCTTCAATGCTGGAGAAACATTCTCCGACATCGAATTCCTCTTCGCCATTGACGACGACGAAGAAGTTGATCGCCACGACGATGACAGAGAAGAAACCGTCGAGCGACGATTGTGCGTCGCCATGTTAGGGTTTCGGGAGAATCAAAACCCTAATCTGCAAAAATTCAAAAACCTCAATTCCTCAATTTGTTAATCAATTGCCTCAAATCAACACCATTTCCCATAGATATACTTGTGATTGTGGGTGCTTCTGGTGGTGTGTTATGTGTGTGAAAATGTAGAAAATATCAAAATACCTTTAACGCTTCTGAGATACTAGGGTTTACAAGGTGATCTTGAATTGGGATTTTGGAAGGGTTTTACAAGGAGAGTATTACAGTTAAAGAGAGAGAGAATGGTGGGAATATAGAATTATAATTTGAGGTGTTGGGGCGGGTAATGAGGGTGTTTGAATTAGCGGATGATCCTGATCGTTCATTACGATCTTTAACGAATCTCCACCTTTTATTGAGTATAAATTAGCATTTCCATTTATTCCGCGACTTGAGGAATTGTTTGAGATGGAACTTTTGTTCTCCGTGTAAGATTCTCACAAAAAACAGAAAACAAAAAAGAAAAAAAAATTCTGAAAATTAGAGAATTTATTAAAGAAAATCGGTGTGAACAACTTTAGAGCCCAATACAAGAAAATCGGGACAATTTATAAGAAAGAAGATTTAAAATGGAATAAAGGAAAATGCTTTTTATCTCATTTTATGATTTAAGATTATTAGTTTTATATTTAAAACTTTATAAATATTTTTTTTATTTCAATTATACAAATTAAAGAAATTTTAGAGTTAACGGATATGTAAAAAAGTAAAAAAAAAAATTAAGATAAAGAATATGTAAATTTTAAAGATCCCTCGTCTTCACAATACAAAATCCTTAACCAAATCTAAGTTCTGTTTCATTTCTTCTATATTAAATACCAAGCAAGTAAGATTATTCCCTCATTTCCTAAATATATGAAATTTAATTTTTTTTATACGTAATTTAAGGTGAACTTTTAATATATTAAATATTTTATATAATTTAAATTTTTATATCATATTAATCTTCGTTTAAAGGATTTTTAGTTTTCAATTTTTATTGTGAAAAAATAAAATATCTAACATATATTAAATTTTACTTAAAAAGTTAAACGTCATATATTTAGAAATTGAGTATAAGAAAAGAACAAGAGCACGAAGGTATAAGTGACTTTTAGCTATTCATTTTATCTTATGTTTAATATTCTTTATGATTGACACATTCATTTTTATTTTTTTCTATTAAAAAACTAAAATTCTAAAGATGACGATTTAAAATTTTTTATCTCATTCGGTGTTTTATCTTGTATTATAATTTTTTAGACTGTCACATTATATTTAAGATTTTAATCTTCCAATTATAAATAAAAAGACTAGTCGATCGCAAAAAATGATTAAAAATCGGATGAAATAACGGATTTAAATTGAAAAATGACATAAGAATATTAGAAGAAAATGTGACAAGTTGAAATATGGAATAGAGCAAAAATTTCAAATCAACTTGCAGAAAAGCAAATCTATAACTTCTATATTAACAGAGAACCACATGTTTAACAACCCAGCTGGTTGGTAACTCACCGGATTGACTCTCGAGTTCATTGAGAACATATGAGTTGTTTGAGTAATGAAATTAATTAGACTCGGCTGTATGACTATTAGGATTCCAAATGGCCGGCTGGTTGTCTTTTAATGTTGCTTTGGTTCATGTAAGTTTGTTGAGAAATGTAAAGGCCTATGTAGAAGGAGCTTCTATACATTGCTTCTCCAATTTGACCGTCAGCTCCATAGTTTAAAAGTGACATTATACATAAAAAGGCGTAGACACTTAGAATTGTATAATTACAAGTCATATTCATATCCCTCTTTCTGATGTATCAAAATTAAGCATAACAACGGAATGAGTATAAAATGAAAAATTCGTTTTCAAATTCTACCCATTAAAAATATATAGTCCCTCAGATCCTTCTCTATCTTGTTACCTCGAATAATATTTTTCTTATATAAAGTCTTCTAACATTATAAATTATATTTTATTTATAAATAGGATGGAACCGGAGTTAGACGAGGTGAGAGAGTTAATTTCATATCCTACTCTAATTATATAAAATTTAAATAATCAAGTCTTATTAAAATTAAAATTATGTAAATATTAACGAGATCCGATGAAATAACAGCCCATGGTTGATATTTGTGTTGAGTAGCTTTGGTCTTTCCGTTGTGGTCTTTTTCCTCCCCCTGAAAAGTAAACAATCGCGAAACATTCAGTGCAAGTCATAGTTACACAAGCTGGCTTGCCATTTAGTAACGCAAATAAAAAAAATTGGAAAACATATAATAATATATTCCGCGCTGGCATATTTGTTACAAATGGCGAAGAACTAAATAGTCAAAAGACACAACATAGCCGTACATCTATTCGGCATGGTGAGCAATAACCAAGTATTTCTCATTACGTTTACGTATTATACTAAATTGAACCAATCCAAACAATTACTAAATTGAATGAAAAGAAAAAAAAACAAATTCAAAATAACATTGCCACCATACAATAAGAACAAATATAATTAGATAACAATATTAAAATACTACGAGGTCTCAAAATTCTATAGTTTTAATGATAACAAAATTACTTTAAATATAAGTAGAACTTCTCAGTTAGGGTATGTGCATTTTCATTTAGTATTAAATATTTATATTTATGATATGAAAATATTTTTCAAAAATAGTGGACAAAGAAATTATTCTTAATATTTATAATTTTCAATTACTAAATATTTTCTTAAATAAAATTTATTTTGTTAAAATATTTATTGGCCATTTATTTAATGATGAATACATGACAATACTAGTTGTAAAGTGTGCTTATAAATGTTATATCAAATAAATGCAACTAATAGATGTTATTAGTTGTATTAGAATGATAGAAATATAGATTGTATTGACTAGTTTATATGTACATATTGTTAGTGCGTGTAAGTAATGTGATTGTACTAAACTAATGTTTTAATTAGTAGATGCAAAACTTATGAAATGTAAGTTGGAGCTTTCAAAATGGAAAGTTGATATTATTATATTATATTAATGTTAGATGTAAACTTTGTTGGATGAAAGTTCTAAAATTTTAGATGAAAATTTTTGTAAACATTTTGTGTTGGTAATGAAAGTTCCACCAAATTTTGGCTATAACTATGAACCTTGGGCAAGCCATTTTGGTGTGGAAAACACAAGAAGAAAACTTCTTCTCTTTTTAGAAATTGTCTCCATCTTTCTTCTAAAAGTTCTAGCTATATTCAAGAGATATATATATACATATATATACACACATATTCATATACATCATAGCTTAGACTTCACCAATATATTTTTCCCACTAAAGTCTTCACCCAAAATCTCTCCTTCTCACTACAAAGCTTTCTTAGATCGACTCGTGCAGCTCTAAACATCTTTAGAGTCAATCCGCTCAAGCACAAAAGTTACTAAAGAGTTTTATCTCTGTACTTGTGCTTATTTGTTTTTATTTATCTTGCTCGTTAAAAACTCTCTATTTTTACTCATTTTTTAATAACTTGGTGAATATTGAACAAATCTGCTCTATACTTCTGGAAATATTATGATAGTCTGGAATTACAAAAATCTCCCAAATATAGATAGATATACATTATAGTGTACTTTCCTTTGGTGAGAGATAAATTCTCGTAATTTGGAATTTATACATGCAACTACTCTTAGATTCACCGATATTCATTCTAGTGAATGTGTATAAGTTTATATAGGTAATCCACAACCTTCCCGTAGTTTAGAATTCTGAAAATCTCTCAATTATATACATTTCGACTTTTAGTCTATTCGAATTTTAAACTCCAATTGTAAAGTTACCTTGAGTTTTCCACCATTAATTTTCCGTAGCCAAAAGTACTACCGAAACTAATTGGTTAAAAGAATATAATTTGAGTTGTGCTAATTAAATTAGAATATTTTATTATTTCGATTAACTAGTCCTTCAATTCCGTAGTATTAGTTCTACCGAATTTAAAAGCTCAAAGTTGAATAATATTGATCTAAGTCTTCAACACTATATTCTTTTTAAATAAATTAGAAAATTGTGTGATTACTTTTTTAATTTTAAAGCCATCCAATTTAATTATATTATTGTGCTCGCATTTCATTTGCTTAATCAAGAATCATTTACATCACTAAATAATTATATTTAAAAAGAAATTGTGAGTTCTAGTATCATTTAGATATTGTGAGGTAGTGTAATTTATTCGTAACTTGAGACCTAACTCGTAGACATACCAAAGTGATTTGGATATTTAGCGTGTTAGCGAAAGTGAGGAAACTGTACAGGTACTAAGACCAAAGTTTTAAAAGGAGTACAAGACTCAAAAAAATACAAGTTTATTTTTGAGAAAAATACAAGTCGTGTTTGTTTAAGATAAAATAGTAGTATTTGATTTTTCTTGTTGTCATACAAGGACTATAAGTTTATTTGTTTAAATATTGTGATTGTATTATAACAAATTTAATTACAATCGTAAAGGTTTCTTCACGTATAAAAGGATGATTTTATCTAGTGGATAGATACTTGGGTTGGAAGAGGAACCCAAAAATAAAAAATAAAATTAATTACTAATCCAAAAATCAAAAAAAAAATCGGAGGATTATTATTACGCATGATAGACAACTCAATTTGATATTTATTCGTTTTAAAATTAAAGATATAATTTTTTAACTTTTTAACTTTAGATCTTTATAAATTTTAATTTTAAATATTAACTTGATTTTTAACTTAAATACACGAGAAAAGTAGTAAACCAAACATTCTCTAGGTCTTGTATATCAATATTTTGCTCTCTCGCACCTTGTAAGAACAGTTTACTTGCAATAATAGATGTTTTCTCCTACGATTTTTTTTTACTAAAATTAGTCTAATAGACACATATATACGTGTACAAAATCTAGTTTAATCATCATGATAATTGATCATGATTATATACCTTATATTTATGTCTGAGCATTAACTTGTCTAAACAGTAAATAATTTAAATTCAGTAAAAAAAGATAGCATGTTTCAACTTTCAAATCACCTATTTGCATATCTAAATAATACTTTTCAAGTTTTCATGTTGTTTAAAGAATTACGATTAAAATGTTCAAATGTAATGATATGATGACAAAGAGAAGATACGTTGGAAGAAAATTAGCAGAAATGTAGTAATTATTCACGACAACTTTGTTGATAAAGGATTTCTTTAATATCACGGTTATAGATGACATCTCTTTACTTCTTTACCAATAATTTTATACTATTTTTTCTGAAAATTTTAATTAATAATATGAATATGAAAATATTTAATTATTCAAGTCTATAAAGATGAGGTAAGAATTTTATTAGAGCTAAAAGAAATACTTGCATGATAATTATTTAAATTTTATATTAAGTGATGAAAGTTTTTTTTTTGCTATTTTTTTAACTAAAAATTAATATTTGAGTGTTCGTTTCTAATTTCTTATGTCACTAATTTCTTATTTAAAATCAAATTATAAAATATAAGTAATTTTTAAGTTTTAAGTTTTAATTTTTATTCAGAATCCAAAAGTAGCAAAAGAACGAGCTCACTGTCCGAGTAACCAATGATAGGAGGGAAACATTCCCCACGCGTACCCCTCCCCCCCCCCCCCCCCCGTCCACCCACAAGCCCCCCACCCCTACCAGCACGCACTCCAGCATCCCCACATACAAAAGGCTCGTTACTTCCCCGAATTAAACTAGGGTCTTGTAAGAGCAATTGACCATTATTATCTTCTCCTTTTAAGCGGGAAAGAAGGGAGTCGAGAAAGAGATGGCGCCATTGTTACAGAGCTCGCAACCATGGGTCGAAAAATAGTACTTACTCGCCTTCTCTATTCTTAAGTCTCTAATTTATTTACTTTTTCATATGTTCTGCATACATTCTTATATACTTATCCATGTATTCATCGCCATTATCAGTTCTTAATTGTGTAAATTATTGATTATGTTGGTGAATTAATTGATTGCTGAATTGATGATTATCAGCCGACCGAAGCAAGTGAAGGACGTAGCTCACCAAGACGAGGTCGTTCGAGTCCTCACTAACACACTCGAGACCACTAATGTAACCCTTTTCACTTCTTATTATTAGCCGATTATTTATCAATTTTTAGGGTTTTATTATATGATTGGTGCAAGAGCTGTGTGATGATAACATAAATCGGATTGATTGTTTTGGTCTTGAAACCAGAAAACCAGCTTTGGCAGTAGACATGCTTGTTGCTTTTACAATTTGAAGTTGTTCCTAATGGAGATTTTGGTTTGTTATGTAGTGTCCGCACATGCTATTTTATGGGCCACCGGGCACTGGGAAAACCACCACTGCACTTGCCATTGCACATCAGCTTTACGGGTAATCTGGACTTCATATCTATGTTTTATCATCAGATTAGAAAAGTGCTATGTTCACAGATAATATTATGCAAAGTGACTTGTCATATGCCCTACAGAGAATTGTTGAACCTAACTGGCCCATCAATTAAAATCAACTGATTCACCTTATGCCACATCAGTTTGTGCAAAAATGTTTGTGTACGCAAGTTTATTGTTAGGATTATTAGCAATGGTGTTCAAAAAAGGGGAAGGAAGAAAGTGAAAGAAGATATGAAATATGTAAAAATACAGTGCTCTAAAAGACAGGTGCCTAGGCGTTGGTGGCCTGTAACAGTGGGATTTTTTAACTTGGATGGGTAGACGGCTCTGGGAGGGAATTAGGCGGTCTAGGCGGCCAATTTTTGAAAACAAATAATTCTCCAATTTTTACAGAGAGAGACAAATAATACCATTATATACATATACAGTAGAAATTTCACAGATACTAGTCTTATAACTTAATAAAAGTTTTTTGTTTACCTTTATATATGTTAAAAGTTCAATCCTCATATGGTTATTAAAATGATTGTTAAGAGAAAAATATTTAATTGTGTATAATCATGTCGTAATTTTATTAAAATTATGGAAAGAAGTGTTAATTTATTTACCAATAAAAATAAGAATAATGATAGTAGTTTGCCTAGACAAGTGCCTTGAGAAACACCTAGTCCGTCTAGGCACTAGGCCCCTCTGCTTCTTTTAATAACACTAGTAAAAAAGACTTTCTTATGTAAAAATATAGGTATAACAGGCCAGATACGAGGCCATGATGTCTATTTTTTGCTCGGCTGGACATTGTGCTTGCTAGCAGACACAATGTAAATACATAGGCAGCTTTTATCCCAATACCGATTATGATGTGAAGCCTGTCTTGCAACTTATTCCATGCATTCCAAGAGAGGTCCAAAATAAATCCAAACAAATAAATAAATTGACTATTTTATTCAGAAACAGTCCGTAAATACAACATCTATTTAAAATCACTGCATGTTTAATTTCTCCTCTCTTTCCCAAAAGGTAAACTGTTGATTTTTGCTGATCTTATGACAGTTTAGTAGTTTATTTCAGAAAGCATGTATATGATCTAGAATTCTTGAAGACACACGATGTTTGATGAGAATGAGGGGCTGGTGTGAAAGGACAACCTTTCTTATTCTAGTTGTGAGAACTTGATGACTGTAGCTCTTCAACTATTCTATTGTTGTTGATATATTGATAAAACTCCTAGAAATTTAAGTTGCATTCTTGTTGCACTAGTTGTAATGCTATTTTACTAGTTGCAGTTTTTCGACAATTTAATTTCTTTTAACTCATAACCAGCAAATGGAGATCTAAGTGATGAATTCTATACCTTTTCTTTACTGGTAGCCAATGGAGTAGGCCTTAGTGGTGTTCCTCTATGGTTGGTAGGATTTTCAGGATTACATTGAATTGCTCTTGCCAACCAAGGTAGCTGTCTTGAAACCTCACGGCGGATTTCTAACCCGAAATTATTTTTTCCAGTTCATTTACTATTTTTGTTTCTTTTGGATATGTGGCATTAAATGAGCCTTTGCTTTGTCGGGCTTTGTCTGATGAAACAACTTCTTTGGCAGACCTGAGCTATACAAGTCTAGGGTACTGGAGCTTAATGCTAGTGATGACCGTGGGATAAATGTAGTTCGTACAAAAATAAAAAATTTTGCTTCTGTTGCTGTGGGATCTGGTCGACAAGGGTAATGGAGTAGTATTTAAGTAGTATACTCATATTGATCATTTTGCCTGGTCATTCTGACACGTTTGTTCTGTATTCAGGAATTACCCTTGCCCACCTTATAAGATCATCATTCTTGATGAGGCAGATTCAATGACTGAAGATGCTCAGGTAAGTCATTTATATATTTTGTCATCTTCTACTTAACATTGCTCCAATAATAACTTGAAAATACTTTAACTTTCCAGAATGCTTTACGACGCACCATGGAAACTTACTCCAAAGTTACACGTTTCTTTTTCATTTGCAATTACATCAGCCGGTTTGTTTTCTTACCTGTATATGAAACATGTATATCTTATTAAAGCAGCCCAACCGGAGAAAAATTATTTCTTCTGTATTTATCAAGTCTTACTGTTCATTTCTGTTCTTCCTTTTTCTGTAAGTGGGTGGGCATGAGTATAGATTGGAAAGTAGTTAACAATATCTGATAAAAGAATTGAAAGAAAATTTTTATAAAGTATACTCCCTCCGTCCCATATTTATTGCAACGGTTTAACTTGGCACAGTTATTAAGGAATGTATTTGACTTTGTAGTAAATGTCTAATTTATTCTTGTATAATTTAAAATAATTTAGGAGGGAAAATTTTGAATGATAAAGTAAAGAAGATAAAGTAAAAGTTGTAATAATGATACATGGGTCCGTAAGATAAAAGTAAAAGAGAGAAAAACTAGTTTGGTCTTTTTACATTTCAAACATTATTAAAAGAGGAATCGTTGGAAATGATGTGGGACGTCCTAAAAAGGAAAGTGTTGCAATTTTTATGGGACGGAGGGGTATTTATTAATAAGAGAACTAAGTTCTAAATGCAGATGTTTGTTAGTTTCTCTTAAACATGATTATGTTCGCTCTTTCTCTAGTGGCTCAAAGAGAGAGAATTTCAAATCTTCACTAGTGGCTTTTTTATTTTTAATTTAATGTACTTTAGATATATTAATAATTTCTTTTCCTTTTATGCCGCAACTTCGGGTTGATATGTCATATGGAATGGAAAGCATGATGAGCAAACACGTAACAATTCATTAGCATCCTTATAATGTATTATTAAAATATGCAGTTATATGAACTCGAAATAGAAAATTAAATGTGTCAAGATCAGTTTAACTTTACAACACCTTTCGTCTTAAATGAGTTTGATCAACTCTACAAGTCGTTAAGAATTTGTGTGAGTGATATGTATGCACACCCCATGGGGATAAAGGGAAAAGAGCTATAGCTCGTTTTCTAAATCATCCCACTTGTGCTATGGATACGTATCCAAAGTGTATAAGAAAAATCTAACGGTATGCATCGGAAGATCATGCTAAAACAGTATAGTATGTGAATTTTGAACTTTTTCAAGCTCTATTACATGACTTTTATAACCATATACGAAACCAAACTACGCACAACAAAAAGTGAGAATCTACATACCCCTTTGTTTTTTGCTTGCTCTTTCAATACGTACAGCTTGGATTTTTAAGAAGATCGTCAATTCATGCGTATAGCACGAGTGAGTAGAATTACGAGATGAGCTATAGCTCATTACCCTTTGTATGTGTGTTAGGGTATGCTTCTTAATTGAATGGTGACAAAATTCCCTGTAGTTTAATTCATCTTAAAAGGTCCGATATGTGAATTAATCAATATAGAAAACATAATTCAACTCATGACCCGTGTTGTTTCTTTTTGTTTCTCCTTTTCTTCATTTATGAAATTTCTTTTCCATCAGCTAAAATTTAAGATCACAATTCTATAAGTAATTCAAATATGGATCACATAATCACAGTCTTTCTCCTGGTCACTCCTATTTTTTCCCTGTTCGATGGAAAAGGTGAAAGAGAAAAATTTCTTGCAATCAAGATAACTCCAAACATAACATATCTAAGCACTCCACTTGTCTGTTTTTTTCTTATTAAATATCTTTATGTAGCATTGCTGTAATTTTCACATGATTTTGATGGTTATGATAGGTTTCATGATTAAGATGGATATTTTTCTATATAGGATCATAGAACCACTTGCTTCAAGATGCGCAAAATTTAGGTTCAAGCCACTAACAGATGAAATAATGAACACCCGCATAGAACACATCTGCCAAGAGGAAGGTCTTTATTTGGATTCAGAGGTGTAATCTTAATAACAACTTCTAAATTTATTTCTTTTGTTTGAATTGGATTCTAGTAGCATTCAGTTTTGTTTTCACATCTTGAGGTTCATCTGCATAACTGACTGTAGGCTTTGTCAACCCTAAGTTCTATTTCTCAAGGAGATCTACGTCGGGCAATAACATACTTACAGGTAAGCGGAGAAATGGATTCTTATCAGAATCCTATGATTTATTTTGGTCTTGGTTTAATAACTTAAGTTAATGACTGCTCACACAATCTGTTTATGAGGGTTGAATTGATGTGTGATTAGAATATGTTTCTAAACTCCATTATGCTGTAACAATTGATATAGTCAATTTTGAATTTGACGAAATTCAGGAGAAGTAGTGATATATTTTATCTGTGAAAATTACTCTGTATCTTTCTTATAAAGAATTTTCATAGTGGACTTCATCACTTCTTACTTTTTAATTTCATATTTATGGTAAGCAATTGAATCTTTGTTTTGTCACTTGTAACAGGGAGCTGCTCGCTTATTTGGATCATCAATCTCGTCCAAGGACTTGATTAGCGTTTCTGGGGTTAGTAACAGATACTTGGATGGCTAAGATCTGTATTTATTTTCCATTTTTAAGTCCTTACTTGAGACTTCCTCTATCATGACAAGGGAATAGTCTTTACAACTTGTAGGGACCAAATCATTGTCAAACTATCGAAGTAAAATAAGATAGTTTCCGAACTACATATTTAAATAGTTGGCCTTGATCCTTTTGGTTTGGCTGTATTATAAACAATAACGTCACTTCCACTTTGTTGTAAGCATGCAAATTTATGTCTTGTTCTATTGGATCTTGCTTCCATTTTTTTTTTTTGCTCAGCCATTTTATTTTTCTAAATTGTCTTCACATATGCATATTGATGTGAGTATGCCCTCCTATTCTCAAATGTGGTCCAATTTTATAGCCATGTAATCAATTACCCGTGGAGTTATTAACCGCAAAATCATTGGACCCAACTTTTCAAAGGTTTAACATAGATTTCAAAAAAGGTCATGGGAGCATAATGTAGTCCTCAACTTTTTATGATTGTATTCCATTATATGTTAGAATTATTTTCAGTATTGAATTTAGTTTCCTTCTCAAGGATGTACTCAGCCAATCATGGTTCTTGGTAGAAGTGTGATTATACTTTCAATTCTCTGATGTTCTTATATTTAAGTAATACATTTTGGCTTCTCTTCTAACTTTACTTTGAGAAGATTTTCTCATATTAAGATACCTGTGCTGATTTTCATTATTTTCCATTCATGTCCCCTCCACGTTTTATCAGATTATCCCACAGGAAGTTGTCCAGGCTCTTTATTCAACTTGCAAAAGTGGCAATTTTGAATCAGCAGAGAAGGAAGTAAACAATGTGATTGCAGAAGGGTATCCAGTTTCACAGATGATATCTCAGGTATTTTTCTTGCAAGTAAAATCAATGTCACATAAGCTGATTAAAAAAAAAGATCAATGTCACATAATTATTTCAGTTTCCAGATCTTAACTAATGCCTACTGATGCATTTTCCAGTTGTTCGACCTTGTTGTTGAAGCAGATGATGTATCAGATGAACAGAAAGCAAGAATTTGCCAGAAATTCGGAGAAGTGGATAAGGTTACTTGTTCATTATCAAAAAGTTTATTGGCTTCTGCAGTAGCTCTGTCCATTACCACTTTCATAGTGTTGTACCGATATATATTATATTCCATGGGTGTTATTAGACTTTTATTCTTTTTTCCAATTCATGAATCTAACACATCAATCCTAAACGGAATTTTCTTAAAATTTGGCACAGTTTGGCATGTAATGTTCTGAAGTTTGGTTTCCCCCTTTTTTTAAATAAAAAAGGGAACAGCCCCTATCTGGAAAATATTTTGCAGTAAAATTTAATTCTGGCCTTTTCTTTTGTGGAATTTGCAGCGTCTTATTGATGGAGCTGACGAGTATTTGCAGCTGTTGGACGCTGCCAGCAATACAATGCGAGCAGTTTGTAACATGTCACAAGAATTTTCATTTGAAAATTAGATACCTAAAAAGGTGAGATTTAGGGTTATGCAGATTTCTCTCGTTGCTACAAAGAAGACCAGGGAGAGTTTGTTTTCTATGTAAATTAGACCAATATTTTGAGACGTCATCTTTAGGATGTTATGCTTGTAGCTTGGTCTGATTATTGGAAAAAAAGAAAAGAAAATTAGACTGTTCCAAGTTGAATGCACTTTTTTTTGGCTAAATGTTGTCTATTATAGAGTTCTGTGAGAAGTGGTATTTCTAACTTATATTGGGAAAAAGGGACATTTGTAGGACCACTGGAAATGAATGAAGCACTTTCTCACATATTAAGAACTTGCTAATCCTGTAGGAGGGTTTCTATGTATTAAATAACGTCTGTTTCAAATTTTCTGGTCTCCTGTTTTCACTATATTTAACCTCGAAACTCCAAGTTCCCTTGAGGGGTTTTAAAATAAAATGTATGGAATTGCTATTTAATTAAATTTAGGTTCTCATTTCTAATTCCAATATTTCAAATTTCTTTAGAATTGAGTAGTCAAACATGTTTTTCCTTTTTAGCTGTTTGAGACGTTCAGTTATTCTCATCTGTTAGTGAAATATTATATTTATCTCACTTTATCGTCTTTACAAAATTCAGCGTTCATTCCTCGTCTGTCATAGGAAATTTAAACGATACATATAACTAACTTTGTCGTCTTCTGTAAATTTACCATATCAAATTCAAGTGGTATATAAATCATGTTTATATTCCCCATCTTTATTTAAGCAGCCAAATACGTTTCAAACTTGATAGATATTTAAAGCTTGAAGAATTGGACCAAACAAACACGTAGCTAGGCACACAGCGTTAGCAGCATCTCCGGACAAAAACGTCCCAATAAAAGACTTGGTCGTCTTCTCTTTTTATCAATACTAAATGGTGTTTAAGTGAAGCTTTTGCATGAACAAAGCAATTTCTTCACTTTGGCCCACCAACCTATCTTCTATGTCTTCTTCTGAGACTAACATAATCCTCAATGTTACTCCATCTATATATATCTACCTGCTCTAAGAAAACATAGAAAAAGATTTATTTTGTTTTTGTCTTTTTTTTTTCCCAATTAACATGGCTGTAGATGATTCATTTGGTAAACCCGGAGTTATCCCATTTAAGTGGGAGATCCGGCCCGGTGTTCCTAAGATCAACCACCAGAAACAAACACCATCGTCGGTCAATCACCACCGTTCGTTTGTTCACCAAGAGAAGCATCAACAAGAAGAAAAACAACAATATGAAGAGAAACAAAAGTGTGAAGATGTCAAGCCTTCATATCCAAGTACCAGACAAAATCTCAGACCTCCACCCCCTGGGTTCGAGTTTCGGACTCACTCCGTTTCCCCAGCTGCAAAAGCCCGGTCGTCCGCCTGGTTGTCCGAGCGCCACCGCTTGGGGAGGTCCATCTTTTTTCGAACTGAAATTGTGTCACAAAGTTGTTCGTTGACACCGATGCTATGGCGAAAAGCTTTGAAAAAAGGAAACCAGAAGTCCAAGCTTGAAGTTGAGTCTAAACCTGTTGATCATGAGACCTTGAGACACATTGAAAATGATCATCTGTATCAACCCTCTGGTTTTCGAAATTCACCATCTTCTTCATCATCTGCCTCTTTTTCGTCCTATCAAACATCTCCTGTCTCTAAGTTTGGCAAGTAATGCAGTTACTCTGGTAATTGATGTGATGTGATGAATTGAAATATATCGCTTCATTTTTATCAGATTGAATGATAGTTAAACAGTAGCCAGATTACTCTTACATTTCTATGATCCGATTTCCATGCAACAAGAAGATGTTATTTATAATATACAGTTTGATAAAAGTTTGAATTTTTTTTCTTTCTTTCTTTTCCTCCTGTTGTAGTAGTAGTTGTTGTTGTGAAGATAAGCTATTCAGGTTATTTGTTGGATTCTGAATGTGGTGCCAATATCTTAGTTTAGATGAATAGAAAAGTTTCCTTTATTTATGTTTTTAGAATGAAGTGCTTGTTGAATCAATATAAAAATTGTTGAACACTTTAAATAAGTTTAAATTTGATAGTAACATATTATATTACATGAATTTCAAATCGTCCAATTATTTATTCATTCAAATGTTTTCCTTTTAGTAGTATCGGACATCTCAATTTCGTATAAAATACAAAAGAATGTCGTTCGTTAAACTCAATAAATATTTCATGCATGAGAGTATTAAATGATTTTACAGATTAGTAATTTTTAAAATAACAAGGACAAGTTATATGCTTCTTGCATTTTATAATTACATAAATATCATTCTAATAAATTTAAAACATGCAAATTTCTTTCATGAGATAACAAAACAAATGTTTTTATTACTAACTTATACAAACAAATTTTAGAAGAATAGATAAAAGAAGTCAACTAACATTAATTGCTATTTTATAGCTGGTCAGTTTGTTTTCAAGTACGAGGTGGGTAGCACCAACAGTTTTGAACTGAAGTATTTCCACATCCCATATTGTTTTTGGATTACATTTTACACTATTTAATTCTAATATTTGCATCATTGAAAAATGAAAAGTCCAATGGGCTAGTGAGGAAGATCCAGAGATTTATGGAGCGTCTTATACGTTGAAATGAGCATTATTGAGGAGGGTTTGGTAATCGATCTTGAATCAATAAAACACATAAAAAAATATATTATATGATTAATAAATATATTATATGATTAATAATAATTCTTAATAAATATTATTATTATTATTATTATTATTATTATTATTATTATCATCTTATTGGAACATAATGTACGATAAGTCATAATAAATTATATAAATATTATAGTAAACTTTTAATGTTTTTCAATATCATGTTATTAAATGTAATAATAAACTATTAAGATTCAAGAAAAATTTTAAGTTTCCTATTCTTTTCTTTTGTGTTATACTTAAGTTTTCTTTTATTTTTCAACGGTAGTAAACGAACGAGCACTGAACCTTGGAGCAACGTTTGAGGCTGTCGCCGATGTGGAGAATTAAAATAATCAGCTTTGCTATGGTTTTTCTGTTCATGTTTGCAAATTGAGAGCTAATTGAGGGGGAATCTGGCTCGGAACCCTTTTTCAGCCCATCCTTCCTTGTCGAGGAGCAGTAAATTATTGATTTTTGCTGCGAATGCTCTAATTCCAGCAGCAGCTCCTTGTTCCAAAACTTCAAGCTCACGTCTCGAGGTAATTATTTGAAATCATTTGAAATGCCCATCAATCCCTGTGTTTTGTTTACCAAATGTTGCTGCTGCTTATTATTTGGTTCAATTTGATGATTAGATCCTTTTTATGTTTGTGTTGTTTTTATATGTATATATCTACAAATTAGTTGTATTGTTCCTCAAGTAGAATTCATTTTTTCCTATGTACTTTCTGTAATCTTTGTATTTTTGTTAACTCATCATGTAACTAGTAGTCAATTGCTTTTTCCTTTATTTTTTTATTGTGTGGATATAGATGCTAGGTAGGTTATCTCAATGCATTTTAAGTCTTGAATAGACACTGTGAGAGGAAATGGGAGGATTCTTTGGTTTCGGTAAAAAAAAAATCTGAGGTTAAGTTGATAGAGTGAGAGGAAAGGAGGAGGTTTCTTTGGTTTTGAACTATTTAAATCAATGGAAAAAATTTGGAATAATTTAAAACGGTCTAGGTTCATGGTGGGGAAGTTGAATGTTAAGATTATCTCAGCCGTGTTATGTTTATGAGGCCTCCAGAAACATCTCGAGACAGAAAAAATGTTGGGATGCCACCGTTGTATTGATTATTCACATACTTTTTCCTTTCGCTCCTTGTACGGTCACTATTTCCTTCTCGTCCGTGATTGGTTTGTCATACCAAATCATCAATGCAACAGTTGCATACAATATTTATTCCTCAAAGACAAGGTTGCTTATGAGTGGAGAATTTTTGCGTTGCCGACAACCAAAGTTCAGTAGCATGGTCTCTGTAACTGCTTCCAAGAACATTAATTTACTCATGAAACTTAAAATTAGTTGTAGGTTTGGATTCTATGATTATTAAGATCAGGCTCCAAATCCATTCTTTTTGGTTGATAACTGAGATGATTTGAGCTTTGTCGTCCTCCCATTTGGTATATCTAAAGGACATGAGAGGTTGTTGAACCAGCAGTCCTATGGTGGTTAGGAAGTTGTAATAAAAGAAGAAAATAACGGATAATGTTTTTAAGTCTTTAGAGGCTTAAATCTAAGTGTATCCATCTAGGTAGCAAGGGCGTGGGTGCGGATACGGGGACATTGGGATATGAGTTCTGCAAATTCTAGAAAATAGGATCCAGGCGCTGCGGGGATACATTGTAAATATGAATTTAAAATATTCATACTAGTGGATGGTAAGACAAATTATCACTACAATAAGATTATAAGAAATTAAAATTGTCACAGTCCATTACAACATTGGATCTAAATTATTTACTTCCACAAAAATATGATAAATTACTTCATATAATTAAATCGGTTTATTTACTAAACATTGTGAAGTATAAAATTATATGTGTGTATAAATGCAGTATAATTATATATACTTCTGCAACCTTTAGTGAATAAACTAATTTAATTTTATAAGCTAACTAGTTAAATTTTTCTTGAACATACATACATATTAAGACAAGAGCTCTTATAAATATATCCAAAAATTTCCTTATAAATTACATAAATATATGAGCAGAAGCTACCAGGAAGACTAATTACTCCAGGTTACAAGATTCGATTCTAACTCTAAATAAAAGTCAATAGAGGTCAAGGTCGAGAGGCGAAGCCACACATAGATTAAAACTTAGAGACAAAAGTGGTTGAATGTTAGAATATATGTTCAAAATATATTAATAATAATAATTGATAAATATTAATTATACTTTATTATTAATATTATACATGGGCAAAAAGGCGAAGGAAGATTGGGCTACTTGGAACATTATTGGGCCGGTCCAAGTAAGACTTGAATATCCTGTTCATGAGGGTGGTATTCCGGATTAATATATGATATCAAGGGTGTATTGTTTCGAGCAAAACATTATATACCTTGTATCCTATAATTATCTGGAATTTATATTATTACATTATTTTGAATTAATTCGTGTTCTTCGTTTATCAAAAGTGGATCCCACAGAGGTGAACATTCAGATTTAAAATCGATTGCATCTCTCGGGTGATTTTCAAGAGTAAGTTGTAGAACAAATATCAAGTATTGTTGGCTAAATTGGATATTGACCTAAAGTTTGTTAATTTTTTTAGCATCATTACCTCTTTATTTTCATCATTTTCAGTTTCTTTTTAATCTTATACTACCATTTCTAGCCAAGTTATGTTCATCTGATTCACAAACCGGTCACATATATATGGTGAAGATGACCGGATTCTGGAATTTACAGTTGATTTGAAAGAGATGATCTCAATGAAAACTTCATTATGTAGTCGAACTCACATTGTAAACCAAGTATTGGCTGCTATGATTCAAAATCAGCCATTTGATACAAAGCTTGCTGCATCAAGCAGCATCAATCCCCATTTCAATCAACCATGGACTGCTGAAGTAGTTGCAGAGGTACTGAGATCTGTACCTAGGTTCTTCTTTCAATCACCAAGGTCTATTGGTTGTCAAAAAGGTTTTCGACATCGTGCTCCTCTCAAACAGAGAAACCTTCGGGAAGAAATGGATAGAACTCACAAGGGTGTGCCTGTTCTTGGTCCAGCTGCATATAGAGAGCCTCAACAGGTAAAGCTAGGATTGAACAAAGCATTGGAATTTTACTATTGGGTTGAAACCCGATATGGTTTTGCACATAATGAATTGACTTGCAGAGAGATGGCTTGTGTTTTGGCTAAAGGAAATGAATTGAAATCTCTATGGGATTTTCTAAAAGAAATGTCAAGGAGAGAAACTAGTGGGCTTGTGACAACTGCGACCGTTACATGTTTGATAAAAGTTCTAGGTGAAGAGGGCTTAGTGGATGCAGCTTTGGCAGCATTCTACCGGATGAAACAATTTCACTGTAAGCAAGATGTATATGCATATAATACTATCATCCATGCTCTTTGTAGAGTTGGGAATTTTCGAAAAGCAAAGTTCTTGTTGGAGCAAATGGAATTACCAGGGTTTAGATGTCCACCAGATACATTCACTTACACTATATTGATTAGTTCTTATTGTAAACATAGTTTGCAAACTGGCTGTAGGAAGGCTATAAGGAGAAGGTTATGGGAAGCAAATCACTTGTTTCGCATTATGCTCTTCAAAGGCTTCATTCCTGATGTAGTGACTTATAATTGTCTGATTGATGGTTGTTGCAAGACTTATAGAATTGAGAGGGCTCTGGAACTCTTTGATGATATGGTCAAAAGGGGTTGTACCCCAAATCGGGTCACATATAATTCATTCATTAGATACTACAGCACAGTTAATGAAATTAACAAAGCTACCGAGATGTTGCAAATGATGCAAAGGCTGAATCATGGTTTCCCCACCACAAGTTCTTACACCCCCATAGTTCATTCCCTATGTGAAGCAGGAAGAGTGAAAGAGGCATGGGATTTTCTTGTTCAGTTGGTTGAAAGTGGTTCTACTCCAAGAGAGTATACTTACAGATTAGTTTGTGGGTTGCTGAAGTCAGAAGGTGAGACTAAATTGTTAGATGACGAATTGTGTAGAAGGATAGAAGATGGCATCAGGAATAGATCTAGGGATGTTATGAAAGCAAAATCAATTATGAGACAAGATCATAGCTTGGATAAAAGTTTATGGTAGAGAAGGCATGGGCTCGATCATTATATCAAGACTTTTGCATAACACAACCTATGAGTTGATGCTTTTGGTTCCAAAGGCAAGATCAGGTCTGTTATATATCATAATTTTATACCTATTTTGTCATTAATATTATGTCACTATTACTTCTGGTTTACTGCTTTCTTCTTGCTTTATTTTGTTAAGGGAAAATCAAATATTCAGCCCCTAAACTAAGTCTTGTTTGTTATTTAGTCCCTCACCTATTTTTTCAAATTAATATGAAAGAACTGAAAAAATATATACATGAAACCAAGTTTACCATTCTACAACATTCGTCACCACTACCACTACCACCTCCTTCATCATCACCACAAACACCATAAGTGTTCACAACAAATCATGTATCAACCCAGCAAATTAAAAAGTCAGATTTACAACACCTAAATATATGCGATGAGAGAGTGATGATGATGATGAAGAGAATAAGATGATGACATAAAGAAGACAAATTGGAGATAATCTGCCACGTAATTATCCACTCACAAAACAATAAATAAATGAGAACTCGAAAAAAAAAACTGTATAATGGTCTTAAGTATTAATATTCTCTCTGTCTCATATTTATTGCAACACTTTGATTTGACATAATTATTAAGAAAGATTTTTGACTTTATGGTAAATGTCTAATTTATACTTATATAATTTAAAATAGTTTAAGAGGGAAAAATTTTGAATGATAAAAGTAAAAATTATAATGACGATATGTGGATCCATAAAATAAAAGTAAAAGAGAGAAAGACTAATTTGGTCTTTTTATATTTTAAACATTACTAAAAGAGGAAATGTTACAAATAATGTGAGACGTTTTAAAAAGGAAAATGTTGTAATTTTTATGGGAGGGAGGGAGTATTAGGCTCCGAAGATTGATTTTGTGAGCAGCATGTATAGCCCAAACTTCACCATTTCAGTTAGTACAGTCCTTGTCATTGTTGCAAGTTCCTGTCCCTTCGCTTCTCAATGGGGAGTAACCTTAACTATGGTTTTATTTCAACAAATGGCCTCTCTAGATTGTCTTTTCTCGATCAGTTCCTCTCTTTGCCTTGCGCTCCTCTCTTCTTATTGGTCAGTGGTCATCTTCTTCTTCTCTGTCGATCGTCGGCCATTGATAGTCTCCTGTCGTCTCTGGATTGGATCAGGTTTCCTTTTTGATTTTATTGACCAAGGGTTTTGAAATAGGGGATTTCTCAGATAACACTAGAGTCAATCTATTTCCTAGTTTCGTCCCTATCTCCTTTATTTGACTGTAACTAGATTATTGAAGAAGATGCAGTTAACTATTTGTTCAAAATTTGCCGCAGTTGAGATGCCTGTAGATTGAAAGAACATAAGTTTTCTGGTGTCAGGAAGGTAGAACCTAAAGGAGCTTTTGAAGAGGAGCTTCTGACGTTTATTCATAGATTGAACCGAACAAGGTAAATATCACAGAACCTTTTTAGTGGATTAATGGTGGTAATATTATAGTGCGAACTAGATGGAGTAGCTGCTTTCTGCTGCTGACTGAACAAATTTGTTCGCAGATCATATTTTTCATGGGTGCGACATGTTTAAAAAAGCTACATTCTGTTCATTTTGGTATCTAAATGATTCTTGTCAGTAAAATTGTTACAAGTAAAAAAAAAATTACAAAAATTACAAAACAACTTACAAAGGGCTATTTTCGAAATTATATTGTCTGAACTATCACAAATTTCATCCGTATAAAAATAAAAGAAGAAGAAAAATCAAAACCCGTGTTGGGCATGGGTTACCCGACTAGTATATAATGATTGTATTTCTTAAAGATAGATAAATGTACATCAACTTAAAATTTCAATTTATCGTTATTTTTAGAGTAGGATTTATTTAAAGAAAGATAACACTTAAGTACATAAATGTCAAAGTAAAAAACTCAATATCATGTTTTTCTAAATCTTTCTTTTTTCTTCAAATAATTATAAATTACAGTTAACGTGAGAATGATCAACATAAACAGTGACAACGTTGATCATTTTTAACAAACACCTTGCATCTTCCTCCTGTTCCACATGAACTTGTACAGAGACTATTACAATTCGTTTCTGATGGGGTGCCTGGATTACACCCTCCATGAATTTTATTGTCAAAACAACATTTCACTTCTTCATTCTCAACTTGTGCCGAACCTGTAAACAAAGTGACAATAAACATTACATTCTTCAAAATTAGTTTACGCACACGCGTGCACAGACACATATTGTTACGTAAGCATCAATTTTGGTTGCAAAAATGTCTTAACACACGCAAAGAAAGATAATGACAAATTAATATTCTTGAGAAATATATTGATTTCGAAAAAACGAAATGTGTTTCATACCCTACTTGTTTTACATTGGTGATAAGCCTTGATTATAATTATTATTTCTTGATATATTGAAATCTCGGTCGCAATCCCAAATCGCAATGGGAAAAGAAGTAAGAATGTGTATAAAGAGCTACAAAAATGAAAGAAATATTGTACGGATTATAAAATACGAATTTTATATAGATTTCGCGACTGGTTTGCAGCTTTTAATCAATCGCCACCGAGTAATTGGAAAGTAATAAAAAAAGTAAAAAACTTGTTACCAGAGAAAAAAGAAGAAAAAAGCTTTGGTACCAAACTCTCAAGAAAATATTATAGCATGATCCATTGTAGAAGTAAAACCTGAACAAAGCACAAGGAGGGTGACTAACAACACCAATGCAATTCTCAGTTTAGCCATTTCTCTTTGTATGAGAAAAATTATGCTACAGTTTCCAAAAAACAAAATAAAATACAAGTTTATGCTAATTGTGTTAGAAGATATTTGCCATGGAGAGTTTGTATATATACAGATACAGGTATTCAAGCTAGAGGATGTACATAAATTATGCCGTTTACAATAGATGTATGTTAATGAATAAATGTTAAAGAAACTGAGGCGATTAATTTGTGATGTATCAATTAGTGCACTAAGAAATGTAGCAGTTAACATAGAGAGAATTGATAAGTGATTTATTAACAAGCTCTTTAAGATGAAAATGTCATAACAGAATATGTAATTATTGCACTATCCTTATTACCATTTATTTAATATTTATTGTTTCGTTTGATGTTTCATATTCAGTTTTTTCTAAAGTTGTCATTTGTATTTTAGGATTTTGGGCTATTTAAGAAAAAATCTGAAGAAGAATATGTCACTTATAAGTGGAACAACACATGAATTGAAACACCAGATAAAAAAGGATTAAATCAATTTTTGGTGTCTAAACAAATATTTAAATAATAATTTGGTGCTAAAATGGAAATCTTCAACAAATTGGTATTCAAATTAAAAAAAAGTTAACATTTGGTTGAATTCTGGAGTTCCGTCAAATTTTGTATATAAATCATTCAAGTTGGAGTATCATATTGTTGTTTTTGTTTTCACTTTTAGGTATTAAATTGTTATTTCCATTCAAAATTTTGTGAATGAGAAGTGTTTTTAAAAATTTGTGAATCGTCTATAACACATGACAAATATATATTTGAGCAGCACACAATTATTGTAGTATAATTATATATTTGAGTAGCATATTCTAAGATCAGAATAGAATTATACTGCTATATTAATAATTATAATTTCTTATTCTGTTTCATATTCCATCTTATATTATTATCCTCTAAATAAAAGAACTCTTAAGAATATCTATTGGCAAAACTACTAAATGGCACTTTTTCTAAATCCACCACTAACATTTTACAATTTCAAAATACCTCATTAACGTTATCCAAATGTTCTAAATGACTCACTCCGTTAAATATCATCGTTAATTTTGTTTACGCTTCATTTTTTAGCTTACATGAAATACAATTTTTTTTTTGAAAATAATGACATGGAAATTCCACGTCAACGACAAACATAAAAATTCATGTCATTTTCTCCAATTTTTTTGGTGAGTGAAACTGCAAGGAATTGTCAGCCGAAATCTGAACATGTATATAATGGTATTACTTGTCTCTCTCTGTAAAAATTGGAGAATTATTTATTTTCAAAAATTGGCCGCCTAGACCGCCTAATGCTTGCCTAGACCACCTGATTACCTTTAAAAAGGAAGCTGAATATAAAATCCCTTTGTGATCATAATAATGTACTTGTGTTCTCAGTAATAGGGGTGTGCATTTTAAGAGGGACAGGTTAATTCGGTATATATATTATAATCAATTCTTTATCGTTATAAAAACTGGCAACTTCAAACGGGATCGATAGTGTGTTTTCAGCGACTGGTATTAACCCCAACTTATCAGTTATTTATTTGCTCATTTTACACTACTATAGTAGCCCACATAATTACATACATAAGCGGCAAAAATAAAATAAAATGACAAGATGCAAATAATTTAGCACATTTTGTAATTTAAATATTTAAATAAAAGAATGTGAATAAACGATACATTCTTCAAATTAGTTTACGCACACGCGTGCAAAGACACATACTGTTACGTAAGCATCAATTTTAGTTGTGAAAACGTCTAACACACACAAAAAAAGATAATGTATTAATATTCTTGAGAAATATGTCGATTTTGCAAAAACGAAATGTGTTTGATACCCAACATATTTTACATTGGTGATAAGCCTTGGTTATAGTTACTATTTCTCAATATACTGAAATCTCAGTCGCAATCCCAAATCGCAATGGGAAAAGAAGTCAAAATGTGTATAAAGAGTTGGGAAAAAAATGAAAGAAATATTGTATGGATTATAAAATACGAATTTTATATAGATTTGGCGACTTGTTTGTACCTTTCAAAATTTGTGTTTGAATTACAATTGTGTTTTCTCTCTATCCATGATATACATGTCTTTAATACCATCATTTGAAATTTTTAGGGACAAAACTTAATAAAATTTTAAGGGAAAGAGAGAAATAAGGAGGAAACCAGAGAAATTATTCAATTTCTCGGAAAATTACAAATATAATTCCTCCTAAAAATTAGAAATCTAAGTACGAGAGATCTTTTTTCTTCACCAAAATCAAGTGCAATAAAAATGAGAAGTTATTTCTTGTTTCCAACATTCCAAGAGCTTGAACATTATGATGGATACAAATGATCGATGTTATCGCTAATATGATTCCACCCATTTGATATCATGTTACTATATTGCACTTATAGTCTTTCATGTTGAATGCTAAATATTGTAAAAAAGATTCAATATGAATTGGCAAAAAGAAAATGCTAGCTAAATCAATAACTTATACAAATAAATATTCCAAAACATATGTGACAAGATATTAACTACGAATTTTTTGTTAGTGGAACACCCTTTTACATTTTAGCCGCATAAATTTGTATATAAATTATTTTCTCTAGCACCATTCACAGGTAGAATCAGTTTTTTAAGTATCCAGATTAAAATTTCCGTACAATGTTTCAAGTGAAGAAAACAATGTTTTTGTAATATTACAAAATAACGTAACATCCTTGAAAATTTGTGAATCTTGTATTCATTACACTACTCGAGACATCCTTATCCTTAGTCCAATCTTTACGACTTGGTTTAAGAAATAACAATGTAAATGTGAAAGTACTAACAACAACCTCAATAATTTTATTTTCTAAAAACTGTAAAATAATATCACATCAATGTTTTTGAAATAATAAAAAAAATTACATAACATGGAACAATCAACACATGCAGTGACAGTACTGATACTTGTGGCCACCAAAGGTATACTCCTTGCATCTACCCCCTTTAGAACCACATGCATTTGTGCAAAGATTATTGCATTCCTTTTCTTTTGGACTGCCTGGACTGCATCCTCCTACTAGTTGATTGTCATAACAACATTTTACTTGCAAAAACTGTTGTCCCATAATTTCCTCACAATCTGCAATTATATATGCAACAATATATAAACATTAGATTAATTACTCACACTTGGTGTATAAAGAGAAACTTGTTGCAGCCTATAAATCATTAAACCCGTGACTATTTGTAGTACATTTTACATAGAGTTTTAAGCCTATTAATTTCAAATGTTGACTTTTTATTACATAGAACACTAAAGTAAAAATGTTTACAACCTAAAGCATATATTAGGTGTTGACAATAGTGTGTGTGGGAATATATGTGTATACGTAAATATACACACATTGATATATACGATGCACATATATATGTGTGCACACACACACGTATTTATGTATGCGTACATGTATGTATAGATTATATATATTTAAGTAATTTCAAACGCACAAGAAACTCAAAAAAATGGAAAAAAAGAAAGGAGAGAGAGAGAGAGAGAGAACAACATAGTATGAATATACTATATGTAGCTTTCTATGGGGTTCCATGCACTAAGAAATGTAGCAGTTAACATAGAGAGAATTGATAAGTGATTTATTAACAAGCTCTTTAAGATGAAAATGTCATAACAGAATATGTAATTATTGCACTATCCTTATTACCATTTATTTAATATTTATTGTTTCGTTTGATGTTTCATATTCAGTTTTTTCTAAAGTTGTCATTTGTATTTTAGGATTTTGGGTTATTTAAGAAAAAATCTGAAGAAGAATATGTCACTTATAAGTGGAACAACACATGAATTGAAACACCAGATAAAAAAAGATTAAATCAATTTTTGGTGTCTAAACAAATATTTAAATAATAATTTGGTGCTAAAATGGAAATCTTCAACAAATTGGTATTCAAATTAAAAAAAGTTAACATTTGGTTGAATTCTGGAGTTCCGTCAAATTTTGTATATAAATCATTCAAGTTGGAGTATCATATTGTTGTTTTTGTTTTCACTTTTAGGTATTAAATTGTTATTTCCAATACATTTGTAGGTATCAAAAATAAGTTATGAAAACTCAAAAAATTGGACAAAACCTTAAGATTTACCAAAATATTTATTTTTATTAGTTTGAAATATCGATTTGTTAATTTTTCCATTTCAGATACCAATTTATTATTAAGGTACTTATACTCGAATGAACATAAGACATGTAGACTGGATTCGAAAATTAAAATTCATACTGAAACACTACACAAGTTTATTTTTTTTTCATGCCTTTTATGTGGTCCAAGTGTAATAATTTTGGTAAGGATCAATACAAATTTTGTACACAATTATCGGTCAAAAGAAAGACATTCTAAAGAATATATACTTTGGAGTTGTAATTGCGATTCAATAATTGTGTGAATTACAATTGTGTTTTCTCTCTATCCATGATATACATGTCTTTGATACCATCATTTGAAATTTTAAGGCACAAAGCTTAAGAAAATTTTAAATAAAGAGGAAACCAGAAAAACTATTCAATTTCTCGGAAAAATTACAAATATAATTCCTCCTAAAAATTAGAAATCTAAGTAGGAGAGATCTTTGTTCTTCACCAAAATCAAGGGCAATAAAAAGGGGGAAGTTATTTCTCCTTTCCAACATTCCAAGAGCTTGAACATTATGATGGATACAATTGGTCGATGTTATATATATAAGATCACTAATAAGATTCCACCAGTTTGAGATCGTGTTACTATTATTGACAAATGAAAAAATCATCCTTGAAAACATCAAGTGAAAAAAACAATGTTACTATTATTGACAAATGAAAAAAAGGATTTGCTCACTAAATTAATTAATTTTTAAGGTTTTGATCATTTCGTCTCATTTCGTCAATTTTTTTATTAGGTTACAATGACGTGTATATAAATTTTAAAACAAAAATAGGTTTTTGTTAGAACAAAATAAGTTTAAGTGCTTGTAGAAGGAGGGATGAATGCAAACACTACAATCTTTTTGCTCTTTTGAGACTTTAGTTGACACTAAATGGAAACAGCTATTATGAACAGAAAAACAATAAGAAATGAACACGTAGATTCAAGTTAAAATAATTGTATTATAACTTGATGTTTTTCTGGAAATCTGTAGAATCACAACTATGATTTACAGTTACAATTTCTGTGAATAAATACACAGCTTCTCACACTCACTAGCTACGAAAACTTTTCTCTGGAAAAATAAATCTCTCAAGAAATATATTACAGAGCTTCCTAGTGTTGTGTGCTTTTATGTTTGTTTGATTTGTTGGATAGATTCAAAAAGTGTGTGTTTGTTGCAATGAGAACTCCTTTGCTTATATGTCGAACAGTGGTTGAAATCACGTGCTTGAGACGTGCTGCTTTTCTCAACTTAGCCGCAAGTATGTTGCCCTATGTGTCAGACTGCTGCATGCTTTGTTGCTACTTTTTTCTTTCCTTAATCTGTGTGCATTTAATGCGCGAGAGTTCTCATTGGACCAAAACAAACTTCAAGAAATATCTTTTCAGTTGATATCTCTTACTTCTGTAACACGTTAAGTTGATTTTCGTGTAAGTACTGATGACGAGTGCAAGCTGTCATAACGATCCACTGACTACCAGCCCTGATGGACTTTGATCAGTGCTTCTGGATCCCTTGATGCTTATTGATTGGATCAAGACTTCAACCTTCACTTGAGTTTCACTTAGTGCTTCTTAATCCTGATGGTTATGACTGACGGCATACACTGATGGCTTCCACTGATGCCATGTTGGTCATTCCTCCTTACGGGTTACCCTGATGGGTTGGCCTGACACTGACATGTCCTGAAGTGTTCCCCTGACGGGTTGGTCTGCCTTCGTCATCCCCTGATAGGTTTCCCTTGAATGGTTCTCCTGATGAATTCCCCCTGACGGGTTCTCCTGATGAGTTCCCCCTGACGGGTTCTCCTGACGGTACTTAATCAACGTAACTTTGTTTAGAATATCCGATGTGCGGAATACTTCGACTGTTAACAAGTAACATCAGACATTCTTCTTCACCTTGTCAAGTCCTTTGGATGTTCCATTTTCTGACTTGTCTTGTGAAGAAATTGATCATCCCCTGATAAATAAGATTATCATCAGTGGATGCAAAACTTGTGCTGATCTTAAAATTTATAATATACCTCAAGTATTTACAGTTGCACAATTTATTACATAAACATCATCATCATCATTTAATTCTAACAGTTTTTCATCACTGAAATATACTACTTTTAAGGTTTTGGTTACTGAACTCTAAAAAAAAGTGATTACCTCACTAAACTAATTAGTTTTTAATGTTTTGATCATTCTGTCTCATTCTGTTGCATGGTTTGCTCTTACTCTCTCTAAAAGTTTTTATTTTTGATTAGTCCTAGCTATTGATTTGTGCTAGTAGGCTGGGTGTATGCCTCTCGTTTTCTTATATCTTTTTCTTTTTTCTTATACAATATCCAATTTAGCAAAAAAGAAAAAAAGAAAAGAAGTTAAACAGAGTTATAACAAATACCAGAGATAAAAAGTTTTTAAATTTTAAAGAAATTTTTGGTTCATCGATTCCAATTTTGCCATTAGAGGATATTTGTCCATCGAAGGATAATTAATATTTAAACTTTTTTTCCCTTTCCGACCCATAAAGTTCGTGCTTAATAATTAAAATTGAAACAAAGAGTATAACCAACAAAATTTAACAAAGACTTTTCATAACTTAAAAAATTACATAAGATATTCTCTCACTAACATCACTACTAGTACAATTATAACAATCAAACTAATTGTATTGGTACAAATTAACATCTTTAGAGCTCCTCTGCCTTTTGCAGTTTCTATTTCCCACTTCATAGCTTCCTTCCTCAGTTGCATCATTTTCTTATTGAGATTTTTTTTATTCTTGTTGAGTTTCATTATATCTTCGTTGATATTACTAATTTCATGTTCCAAGTTACTTTGTATACAAAATTTAGAACTTCCTTTCCTTTTCCATTCATCCACTCAAAAAATTCACAATAATTTTCAACATCCTATAATGTCGAATAAAACTACATTAAATTGACAAAATAAAATATATTTGTAACTAATAATAACAAACACAGACTTACCCCATAATTGTGGTAGTCATAAAACCTTTTTCCTTTCGATCCATCTTTTCTTAATACACAAAGTTTTGCACGAATATTGCAGTAGCAGGTTCAAGAGATGGATGATAACCTTGTGCATAAGGAAAAAAGTCATGTAACAACTTGGAATTGAAAGAAACAAATGGTCAGTATAAAAAATCCAATTCTTCTTTCAACCCTATGGTTTAATTGTTTAAATTTTGTCATCTATGAAGAACAAAACCTAGTTGATATAAGGTAAAAGATAAATATATTAGTGATACACGTGAACTTATACATGTCAGCGCCGCGTAATCAAAAAATTGATGGAATGAGGCAGAATGACCAAATCTCAAGTCCGTGGTTGAGTAATATAGTCGTCATTTGATGAATTGGGAATCAGAGTTTAAGAGATTTTGGACTGATAATATGTCGTTCATAGGCTCCCGATAATTTAAATTTAATTGTTGGCGCCTTAGATAAATTAATTAATATTAATTAATTAATTTTAGCTTAAATGATTTTATTAATCATTTACCATTCATCAAAATTTATTCCTTAATTATTATTTAATTATTTTAATTAAAAAATAATTATTTCATAATTAAATCTTAATCATAAAAGATTTATAGGTCTTTTATCATTTATTAAACATTTGTTCTTAAATTATTATTTAATTTTTTAATTAAATAATAATTATTTATCAATTAAGTAATTTATTTCTTAATTAATTTTGAATTAAATGATTTATTGATCATTTAATATTCATTTAGAATTTATTCATTAATTATTATTTAATTATTTTAATTAAATAATAATTGGTCTTGATTTATTAATTTAATTAATCAAGAATTAATCCTCAATTAAGTTTAGCTTAAATGATTTATTCAATCTTTCAATATAATTTTAGAGTTTATTCCTTAATTATTATTTAATTATTTTAATTAAATAATAATCATTTATGAATTATTGATTCACCACTTAATTACAGTAATTAAGAGAATTTATCATTATTAATTAAATTTATTTCTAAATCATAAAAAATTCAATCAGGTAAAAAGTTTATTTACATGTCAAAATAATTATTCATAAGTTATTTATTTAACAATTTAAATTGTATAGCTATTTTATTTTATTTTTAAATTTAGATTTAGGCTAAAAACAAAATAAAAGGGACTAGGTCGGACTAGGTTAGAATCTGGGTCGGACCAGGTCAGGTACGGGTCGATTCGACCTTATCCGACTCGAGGTCATCATCTTCAACAGTTAAGATTTTGGCCGGGGGTTACTGGTGTCGCATTCGCCAGAGTTGCGACTGTCACCGCCAAAATCGTCGTGTACGGTGCCTGTTCGGCGGTTGGGGCACCGCCATGGCCTTTCCCATAGGCGAATTGAATTTTTATTTTTATTTTGTTTAAACTTTAAAAATCAATAACTAACAATTTATTAATGCTATGCACACGTATTATACATGAATTTGATAGTGAAAAATTTATTCTACACAATGGTAATAACAAAAATGACAATAAATGTTGAAATAAAAAGACAGTGTATTACCTCTTTAAGGTTTTAATGAATAAAAAGTCAAAACTTCAATAATTACTCTTAAATGAATTTTCAAATTTTTGTGTGGTGGATTTGCTGGAGAAATTTGACTGAAGTGGAGGGTAGGGTTTAGTTATAATGATATATTTATATAACTTGCAAATCATTTTTAGCCATTAGATTAGTTTTTGAAAATTTTACTTTGATTGGAAATTTTTTTCTTTTGATCGGAAATCATCACCTTATTTTGTCATTTAGGAAAAATGCTGAAATTTGAATTAATTAGTGTTTAATTTGATTTGTTTATTCACTAATTACAATTTTAATGGTTATGCATTGATTTATTGCATAAACAGAAAAATTTATCAGCGCCGATAATGTAGAAATGTGTTTATGATATTCTTGTCATATTTAGTGTCTCGTAAATTTTATAATGTTATGTTCGTTACGATTTATCGTTAGTGGATGTGCGCGCATCAATTTGCGTAATTTATGCGTATATTTAATCGTAAAATCTATCGGTCCATTGAAATGAATGAAAATTTCATAACTAACGAATTTTAACGAATTAAATGTTCATACATTTTATTTGAATTTATGGGTTCTCACATTTAGTGTATTGTATTTATAATATATAATATATATATTCTCTCTATTCCACAAAAAGAATAATATTTAGATTTTTGACGAATAAAAATTTTGCATCTTTGATCAAGAATTAAATGTACAAATCATAGTTTTTTTTATGAAATTTGTTTTGATTTTTTAAGTTATGACGAGATCTATAAGTTTGTAATTAAAATTTTTTAAATTTATCTTAAAATAATAAATAAAAATTTCAAATTTAACTTTTTTCGAAACAATTTTTTTTTAAATGTAACTCTTTTTTTTTGAAATTGAGGAAATACTCCGTTTCATCTCGTCGCAAGCATTTCACAAAATTTAAGAAAATTTGTTGATTTTAATAAAATTATTTGCATTGATATTCACAATATACGATAAAAAAACAAAAATGTTACACTAAACGAAGGAACACACATCTCTTACATTTATGAATAGATAATAAGGGCAAAAGAGAGAAATAATAGAAAAAGGGGGTGTCATGACTTATTGGTTCTCATTTCCGAGACATAGTAGTGTCGGATAAAAAATGAATTAATTTGAAACGACTACAAGTTATGAGTAACGAATTTCAAATTTAAATAATTTAAGAAATCAAGTGATTGAAAGTTAAATAATACTCCGTATGACATAAAATAGATAGATGTACAAGGATAATCTTGGCAATGCATATAAATAAATTTTTCATAAATGAATATGTTCCAAATGGATAAGACATAAAGGTGTGCTTTTTTCATATCATATTTAATGGTCTCTCACATTACCAATTATTTAAGATCGTTATGTGAGCCTATCATCTTGGACGATATCATTAAATAAGTGATAATATTTTAAAAAATTATTATCATATTTTTAAAAAAATTGTCACTTGAATAATTATTGATGTTATCTTGAATGATTGATTTCGATTATTAAAGTCATTTATCTAATTATTTCCATATGTTCCACGCTTTAATCTAGTTAGCCATGTTACTACAAATGTATCATCATCAGCTTAAGGAAAGCCATAACGATGATCATCACCTTGTCTTGAATACCACTAGTTGATGCGTCAAGAATGAAAGTAATATGTCCTCAAGCCAATCACGTTAGAAGTGATGGAGCATTTATTTTGTAATCTTATTCATTTATTAATAAAAGAATTATTTATTCAAAAGCGTTTATTTATATGTTTAAGTTGTTAAATATATTAACCCATAGTTTAGAGTTATATTTTAGGATCATGATGAGATCATGCTAATGAGATCTAAAATATGTTAACTCGAAACTAAAAATATTTCTAATCGTAAGATCACTAATAAGGGTGTTAGTGAATCCGGAAAGATTAGTACATATTGTGTGCTTGCTCTTAACTAGAGGATGATTGATCTCATAATCATTTGTGTGACGACATTAAAGCAAGTATGTAAGTGCTTATTAGAAAATAAGTTCACTGAACGTGACTCGCTTAAATGAACACCTAATGGAGTTTTACCTGCTTGTCAATAGGAGTTCATCTAGTGATAGTTGTACAAGTGATCCTTAGACTTGAGATCGTTGCGGTTATCTTGTGTACACTAAATTATACTTTGTCATATATATTAACTCAAGCAGTGTATATAAGTGTATGTTCGGGTATAATAAAGTGTACATGGAGATAAGTGAATGATCAACAAAAGATCTACCACTTCCAGTAAAGGGAGAGAATGTCCTATGCGATTCCATTAGTGACAACTCGAGAATCTCTGGCCAGAGTGAAATGATAATTAGAATGTGTTTCTAATTGACATTATATTGAGTTGTGAATCTATGAATCAGAATGCATATGATTAAATAAAATAAGACTTGACAGTAATTCCATGTCTTATATTTAATCGGGACATTGTGTGGTAGAAGGATTGAATTGTACGGTAACTATTCATTGAATAGGTTCTTTGTGATTAAACGTTGATTTCATATTATTCGGATAGTCATGATATACTGAGAGGTATCCCTCATGATATAGAATAAGTATAATTAATATAATTAATTATATTTAATGAATTAAAGTGTTTAATTCGTATAAATAAAATTAGAATAGTTCTAATTTAATTTATTTCTACAACCGGCTTAATATTGAATCTAAAGGGTTACACCATAAAAGAGAAATAATAAATTATGAAGATATTGAGAAATAATAATAATTAAGTAATTTAATTTATACCATGGTGGAATAAATTAAATGGCTTAATATTTATAATTTAGTATTTTAGAAATACTAATTATAAATAAATAAGAATTATTCTTATATTATTATTATTTAATAAATAATCCAATTCCTAAGTAGTCTAGGAATTAGATTAGAAAGTGGTATTATTATTTAATAATAAAGAATTCAATTTCTAAATGGTTTAGGAATTAGAAAATGGAGTTTTATTATTATTTAATAAAGAATTCAATTCCTAAATGGTTTAAGAATTAGTTTAGGGATTGTCTATATAAGGAGACTTATAATAGATTAAACCAGAACAGAAATAATAATTGGTAGCCTTCATAATATTTGTCACCAAAATATTGTGAGAGAAATCCAATATTCTTCATAATCAAAATTCTTTGGTGGATCACCTTTAGAGTACTACACACTTGAGTAGTAAACGTTGGATCCGGTGGAACAATCAAGAACGTGGAATAAATTGCAAGGCGGATCAAGGGGATCGACTAGAGCATGAAAGATAAAGATTGTGGTGTTAATTCGTGCGTATAGATTTTACATCAACGTCGTCGAATTTACAACGGTATGATTTAAATCCTATATTAATTAATAATATCGTATAAGGTGATTTTTGGAATTGCAGAAAATTTTTAAATTGCTATTTTTCATACTTCCGCTTCGTTGTCTATGTTTTTCTGCACTAACAAAGAATGGATCATACACCTCCAGAAGAAAGATTCTTAAATTTTAAAATATAAATAAATTTCATGTGAATATAAATCTTTCTGATGAAAATACTGTTAATATTACTCCGTATTTTATTTTGCATTTTTTATTATCAATATATACCTCACCATTTGTTATACATTTCCTTCAGGAATGATTCAGATGCTTTATTTTTCTCCGGTTAAATATACGAGATGTGGATTATTTTTTTTTGTTTAATAAAATGAGTACTATATTTTAAATTTGGGATTGTAATATTATTGATCACATGCCCATTTGAAAATGACACACATCAAATCTCCGTAATATCTTATGAAATTTATGTCATTTTATGGCACTTGCTTAACGTTCGTTAGAAAGAATTTGACAACTTATTTTGAGTCAAGTCCTGATTAATATACATCAAATCTATCCAAATTCATTCCATTAATTATAAACTAATCCTAAATTGATTCAACTTAGTAATCTTTCATATTAAAAATAACGGATTAACCGGTAAATATCTTGCCAATGGGTAGAATTGAAGATCTCCCAGGGGATATCTCGGTAGAAATTCTTTACAAGCTACACACATTGTCTCTTGGTCAAGTCAAGCGTTGTAACACCAACGCTGCATTTGGACTGAGATAATGAAATGAGAAGAAAAATGAATTTGATGCATATATAATTATTATTATAAGGAGGATGAATGATCAATTTATTTTTTTTATTATGATTCTCTCTCTCATTTCTTCTCATCGCTCATTCTACAATTACTTTACACTAAATTCCTTCTAATTTTTAACCTATTTTTTCTCTCATTCCATTCGCTCAATCCAAACGCAGTACAAATGACATGAGCTTATAAGCAACCCCAAATTCGCCACAAATCATCTTAATCACGCACTTGAAAGCAGTAATGCTGGACAAACTTATCTTCATGCTATAGAGTATTTGGATGATCCATACATCCATTTTTCACATGGTTTATATTCGCCTACACAAAAAAATGTTCCTGGCTATTCGATCTATTCAACCGAAATCAGCACAATTGCAGTATATATGCTTCATCGTCCTGTGGGTTGATATGTTTCTACGAATTAACGCGATCGCAATGTTTATCATTTTCGGAATCCAATCATTGGGAATTCATTACAAGTGTTCGGACTGCAACGACGTTGTTGTAACGACAATATTGTTACATTTGGTGGGGATTTGGTTACTCGCCATCAACTAAAGAATATAAAATTGTCCAAATTAGTTTGACAGACTCAAATCACAGTGGTGATACTTCCATATATACTATACACTTGGTAATTATCATACTAATAATGCAGGGTGGAGAGAAGATGAAGAGGCTCCTTTTCGAGGATCCCAAAGTGTAGCATCCGATCATGGTGTTATGTATTGAATGATTTATGTGAATTCAATTCAGATTACACCAGAAAAATTTGTTGCTTGGATTTAGCGACGGATAATTTTTGCGTTTTACGAGGTCCGCCTCGCTCATTGTATAGATCAGATGAACGTTATTTTCGTGCCATTTTGGGTATGGGAGACAATTGCGTGTGTGGTGGAGGATGTAAAGACTAATTGGAAGGCGTTTGGGTGAAAGAACATATATTGCTTGTAATTTTGATATCATCAATTATAGGATTTTGGGGGTACTTGGATGTGCCAAACTGGAAATTTTTGTTGTTTATGATGATAGATGTGAAGTTGAATTTGTTTTCCATTTGGCAGTCATATTATTCTTCCTCTTGTTGCTAGTATTGTCTCTCCCAAAACACTTTTTTGACCGTGAATGTATGTTTCAATTATAATTTAATTTAATCATAACAACAATATCTGTCATTTGTTATATACTATATGTCATACTTAACCAATTTATTAAGACAAAATCAACTTTAAAACTTTTTAATATGTTATAATATTTTAATATACAAAATATAATCGAACTACTCACGAGTAAAATCGAGCGAGTATCACTGTGCTCAGATTCTACTCGTTTTAACTTATTGAATCTTACCACTGTGATTAGATTCTACTTGTTTAATTTATCGAACTTTAAACGAAATCTCGTGCATGTCTCATTTTCGTATCGAATTCGAATTGAGCCAAATGATTTTTTAAACGAATCTCAAACTGTTTGAATTTTGTTACAGCCCTAATCAAGTCTCACAATCACGTTTTCACATAGTAGTACCGAGGTTTATCATGCTACTTTGTTTTGCTTAACATTGCCGAATTGGTTGGAAGGCTAATTGACAATGGCCTGTCTGGGGAGGTTGGAATATCCATGTCTTCTTTCAACAATCTTCAAAGCGTCTGAAATATTGGGACTATGTGCATGCCACCATTACATTAGCACAAGGTACTCCTACATGTACAAATCTTTCCATCACCACTTTTCATCTATTCCACCACATTTTCTCATCGACCACCCTGTCAACTTTCCTTCCCCGATCGAATTCACGAGTTCCCATGTACGCCCAATCAGTGATCAATGTCGTTGAAGATTCACAAACATATATCAAATATTCAAACACTATCTCAAGAAATATGATCTCGATACATATGTGACTTTTGACTGTGTCGCTTGTAACACAAAATCCTAGCTAGCCTCTTAAAGCAACGAGATTCTTCTGCCTATATTTGCTTATGATCTCTGCTTCGTACGTACGTTGGTGAAATCTTGCAAATTAAGTCCAAATGAAGAAGAAGAAGTTTCATTGCAACCAATGTCCCATCCGAAAGGGTACCTAATATATATATAACCAATGTCCCATCCGAAAGGGTACCTAATATATATATATATATATATGTGTGTGTGTGTGTGTGTGTGTGTGGTCTCTCTTTTTTCAAGATTGTGTCCAAGGCTGATGACCTTACGCATAAAGTCTAGTTTGAAAGATATATAATATTTTCCTTAATTTTAACAAAAATAAAAATAAAAATTATTGCTTCCGAAGTATTGCGTGGAATTAAGGGTAAATAAAATTAGTTTTCTCTCTTCGGCAAATGTCCAAGAGAGCAGATGGTTCTGTTTATCATACGGAAATCACTGTTTTAGAAAATAATTTTTGAAACTACTTTTGGAGAAAATGTTCTCCTGAGAAAATAAATGTCCACTGGTTGGATTATTTACTATGCCTAAGATTGTGACCGTACACCTTGAAAGAAAAGACTATATATTTTGTCATGTTCAAAATTTTTTGTATAAATTATTATTATTAAGTATTATTAATTGTCGTCGTTGTAAGTAATCTTTGGGTTTTAATGTGATGGTCTGAAAATATACAAAGTCTCAAAATTGACAATATATTTAAAATTATGTTCACCAACTTATCTCAAGATGTTACTTTTAAAATAAAGTCCCACCGATTTTCTAACCATTTTTATATCCCCTCCGTTTCAAAAAAAAAAAAAATATATATATATATATATATATAGATTTATGATAAAATTAATATTATATATTTGACTGAAAAATATATATACAAATAATAAAAAAAATTCATAAAATTTATTATGAATATTTAATTAAAAATAAAATAAAATAATTGTAATGATAAATTTTTAAAATTATAATATTTTAATAAAATAATATACAAATATTACTTTTTTTTTTAACAAATTTAATTTTCAAATGTTTTTTTTTTCGCCGGAGAGAGTAGCAAGTTACGGCAATTTTTATACGGGTAGTAAGTTAGTGAGGACCGCCGACAATATTCTCTAATTATTTTCTCTTTCGACAGCTCAATAAACGTGTCCCACATGAATGGTTCAAATCCGAGACAAAGCATAACAAACCCCCACAAGTAACCGTTGACATTACTTCAAGAGTCTTCTTCAGGTGACTACGCCCACTGACCACCTCCCACACAGCCACCGGCCGAGAGGATTTCTAGAGACGGAGTAAATTTTCTAGAGAGAGAAACAGGGATTTTGAGATTTTTTTGCATAATTTTTTTGGTGGGTGGAGGTGGATCATCATAATTATTTCTCTTTTATCTTTCTTCATCATTCAATTCGCATCCATTTTTGTGCTTCACCTTCAATTCAATTACCTGCATATACACACAAACACTTGCATCCAATTTCTCGCTCTAAATCTAAACCTTCTTTGCACGTTTCGCCTTCTTCTGGATTCATTCATTACTTAGTTTTATTATATATATACTTTTCAAATGGATCAGTTTGGTGTATTAGTAGAAAGTATTGGGTTTAAGTCACAAAATAGATCGGTCCCATTGGCTGATTTGAAGGGGAAAACCAATATCAATAATGGGTTTTCTCGAAATTCTGATTTCAACACAAAACCCTCTTCAAATTCGGGCAATGGGTCTTTTGTTAATGATCTTGATGATGTTTTCGGATCGAATAATAAATGGAAAACCCAGAACTCGAATGGTTTTGATGATGTTTTTGGTGGGTCAAATATGTATGATTTTGACTCTGTGTTCAAGGGTAACAGTAATTCTGATGCAAAGTCTTCAGGTTCTGGTTTTTATGATAATGGTGATGATATTTTTGGTGGAATTCCGGGGTCTAAGTCCTCTGGTTCCATGAATTATGATGATGTGTTTGGTGATATGTCTTCGCCGCCTAAGCGAGCTGATTCAATTGATGATTTGCTTGGGGGTTTTGGTGAAATGGGCTCCAAACAGAAAGATGTGAGGAGAGATTCAGGAAGCATGAGGAAGAATGAGTCTGATTTCGATTATTTGGTAGGATTCGGTAGAAGCAGCCCTTCAAGTAATGGGTATGTTCTAATACGCAGAATCGTTGTGGTTTGTCAAGTTATTTTAACTCGATAGCATTGATTGTGGCATGGTATCTCTCTTGTGCACTTCAGACATGTAGAAGTTCAATGTTTTGAACTTTATAGGTGGCACCTTGTGTAAAGTGTTGGCAATTGTTGAATTAGGTTGCTAGTTTTTCTTGATATTTAGTTTTACTACATAAAAATTTGCTGAAAGGTGTCTTTAATAGTTAGAAGCTAAGGTTGAGTTGAAACTAAGGATTGGGTTTAATGAAAGCTTTAACTTCTATGAATGAAACTATTATCATTAAATGTGCTAAGAAGTTGGGATGAACCAGTATATAAATCCTGGTAGAATAGATTTTCTATGTTATCTAACTAGGAGGTGGGATCGGAAAGTCACCTAAAATTTGGCTCAGAAAAACTATTCCTACAATAGACAGGATTTTCCTTGACCTCTTGCTAAATAATTTGATTTGATTTATGTTCATCGAGCATTTGCATAAAAATATGTAATATTCACTACGATAATATATTTTCACTTTGACCGTACAAGAATAAATACCAATTTCAATTAAATTATGTCTTGTGCAGAAAGAATCTGTTTCGTGTCCACAGTCCCTTCTTCAGGGTCTTAATTTCGGTTCTTCTTTCTTTATCGTTCCCTAAGGGTGGTTCTCTTATAATTTGTTGCCAAAATACTCAATTGAAGTTGTTTGATATTTTGTGTATTTCTTTTTAAACCTTTTCATTTCTTCTCAGAACCATGACAATTGTAAGTTATCAAAACTGCTACAGTCTTCATCTAAAGCTCCAGCACAATCATAAATTATAATGCCCATAATCTGCCATCGTATGGATAAATTTATTATGTTCAGACAAGGGAATTTAGAACAAGTATCTAGTTGGCCCAAACTTACTATCAAACCCCCTTTTGGATTAATAACCAATTCATCCTTTCCTTGTACCTTCCAAGATAGTCCTTATTCTTGTGAAACTATTTTTACGATAAACCTGAGTCGAACAATTTCTCTTTTGAATCAGTAGGAAATGCTGCATATATAGTTTTCAGTCTTGAGTTAGTATTGAAAACTTTCATATTTCATTAGTGCTAAGTGCTTCACATAAAACAGCTGTTTCCTTGAGTTTTAAAGAGTATTCATGTTTGAGTATTTTATCACGTAGAGATAATTAACCTCATGAGTTCTCCCAGGGTTGGCTGGCTGGGATTCTGCTTTCTCCATGTATGAATAAGTTGAGATGCTTTTTTTGGTATTTGTTATAACCTGCTGCATTATTTATTTGAAGCAGGAAAGGACAACTACACAGCTATGAAGTCTTAATAAGCAGTCTTATTGAGGTCTCTCCTTTGATTTCCTTTTATATCCCCCCCAATTTTCACAGTATTCCTAATTTTTCTGTAGAATAAAATCAGAGACAAGCCATTCTCAGCATTCAAGTGGTCAATCTGCTAAGTCAAACAAAATTTTGGTAGAAGACCCCTTTACAATTTTTGAATCTTCGTCAGCCCAGAGAAACGGTCTAAATCTGGTTTCACTGGATCAAGGTGTCGGGAAAAGCTCGGTTCCATCTTCAATTGATGAACTTGAAGATTTTGCCTCAGGAAGGATACCCAATGATGCAAATAAAAAATTAGATTTTCGCTTTGCTAGTAAAGGAGTTGCCTCAGCTAAAGACCATGCTGAAGCAAGATTTAGATATGGAAAGGAGGCGAAAAAGGAACGTGCACATCATGAACAGAAAGAAACATTGAATGGTAGAATACAAAAGGGAGTTGGAGGAGAGACGCACGCATCTAAGAGTGTAGCTGATCTGGAGTCATTTTTCAGTGTGGGTACCAAACCAAGAAATGAACCAAGCTCCAAATCTACAGCCGAGGTAGTAACTTACACTTAATATAACTATATAATCAGCTTTTGTTGTGTTTGCAGTAATATGAGGCAATATTGTTCTTTGTTTCAGGATTCTGTATATGATGCACTATTCCAGAAAAGCAAAGAGACCCCAGTGCAAAAAGCTAGGGCTTCTTCCACATCAAAAAAGGCTTATTCCGCAACAAATATGGATGATGATTTCTCATTGTTTTTTGGAGTTGAAGGTAGCATCCCTGTTGCAATTAACTTCCGTCTCTCGTATACTATATTCTGCATTATTTCTCTCTCAATTAATTACCTTTTTCTTTTTTCCTGCTTAAGTTACCTCTTCATCTGGAGAGTTCCAGGAAGTTGAGGGAGAGAGCGAAGAAAGACGAAGGGCTAGATTAAACCATCATCAGAAGACCCAGGAGCGCATGGTATATTCCCATTTTACATTTTATTGATATAAATAGTCTTCCCAAAATAGGAATCTCTAGTTCAGTTCCTAATGTTTACTTGGGGAACCCAATTCTTAATACTGTAGTTTTGTTTGATATTTTGTAATTTTTAATGATAACGGGAAGAAAATTCCCAAATAGGATCTCTTTGGTTCATTTTCCAAAAATATTTTGTTAAAAGGATTTTGGTAGCCGTCAAGACTTTGTGGGACCTGATCATTTTGCTTGTATGCCAGTTCTAGTTATACTATTCTGAAATTTAATATTTGGTTCCACATATTGATATTCGTAATTAATAAATCATGTTAGGAAATTAAGTTGATATTATATTATGGATTATTATAATGATATTATATACGGACTTTGTAACATTTTTATGTATCAAGCTCATTTAGTTTGAGTGCATCAATATATATAATAAAAGTTCCATTTCTCTCTTGTTTTTCCTGCTCTTTATATCTGTCAGGTTGGATGATTCTATAAAACCCTAGGTGTACCAGACCTTTGCATTCCTTTTCCACTTATTTATTACTGTAGTTCATTAGTTCTTTTATGCTTTTTACAGCACATATTGAGCACTGCAAACAGAATTTCATTATACTTTTGTGAGGGTTTCCATATATGATGTGATTTGACATTGTCTTACATTATATTTCCCAGGCAAAAGCTCTTAATGAAAAGAATCAAAGGGACCTCAAGTTACAGATGGAGCAAGAAGAGCGACATGTAAGTATCTGAGTCACTGAAACAAATTTTCCTTTTAAGGACCAATTAGGTTCTTTCTCCCCATTTTTTATTGTTGTCTCTTGATGTTAGTTCATGTTTGTGGTGTAGTGTATAATAATATTATAATGGTAGAATTGACTTCCTGTGGGTTGCATCTTATAAACTATGGGATGCATGCAATACCATACCAACATGTACATCAGTAGATTGAATGGTAAATTGCTTTGAGTCCCAAGAATATCATTTCCTTTTGCTCACATTAACGACTGTATATTGAGAGGGACATAATTAGCCTTAATACCTCGTGAGCTAATTCCTTTCATGTTCTTAAATACATGTTCATTAATGTTCTTTTATACTTGTGACAAAATATGCATTCTGACGTGTTTTTAACAAGGACAGATATATTAATCATATATTTTATTTCAAACATACAAATGCGTGTATATTAGTTTATGTATGTGTGTGAACATCTATGTATTTACTCCACATATATTATATACTATGTACATGTGTATCTGCATGTGTTTATGTACATGCAAACATGCATAACATATATTTATATATTCCGTATTATATATATGTACATATACGAGAAATGGAGCTAAAAGATATTATGTGCCTCTCTCTCTCTCTCTCCATCTCTCTCCTTTGTTATACTCGTTCATAACAAATTGGTTGGTAATTTTCTTAAATCCAATTTACATGATTTCAGAGGCTTGCTGCAACTCTGGATGATGATATAAAGCGTTGGGCTGCAGGGAAAGAAGGCAATTTGCGTGCTCTATTATCATCATTACAATATGTATGTTTCTTACCTTATATATTATGCTTCTGATTCCTTGCATTTTACCTTTGTAGCATTTGAGTATACGAATAAGCAGTTCTTAGCCTAATTAGTCTCTAGTTCAGTAGTTCGGTAATATGGCCTGTGGGATATCTCTGCCACGTAATTCAAAATGGTTCTATTGTCTAAGCGTTAAGCATTGACAAAAGGAAGAGAAAAAATTGTTGAGGTTTCATGATGGAATGTAAAGTTTCTTTTTTAAAAAACTAATGCATGGTCTTTGGTTTACTTCGAGGTTGATTTTTAAATACATGTGAAGTAAGTCCATCCAGAGACTGGTAATATGGTATCTTATTAATTAATGACGGACAAATAAAGGGAGGCTTGTGATTCATCTTGATTGATTTTAATTACTGATTACTGTCAATTTTAATGGTGCTCCTGATTGGACTGTGTTGACTGTCCATAAACTTACTGGCACTGCATGGAAAAAAATTATAAGTGCCACTGATTAGATGAATTTAGACTTGTATATGTCATGTGTATTATATGGTTGGGAACTTCACATACAAACCATTGAGGAAGTAGTGCGTCTAGATTATATGAGTGTTGTGACATGAGAAGAAATTATATATGCCTGATTAGAATACTCTAAGTTTGTATATGTATAATTTGAGGATGAACTCGACATAAGAACAATTGAGAAAGTATATACTTCTAGATTATGTGAGTGCTATATATTTTGACAAGGATGTAGGTACTCCAGTTTCTCCCTTAATCTAATTCCCCTTCGAGCATCATGGTCTGTTCCTAAAAAGTCATACTATGTCTATGACAGATTTCATTGTACATATTTAGATAATGGTTAACCGTACCTAGAATGCATATGAAATATCATGATTCAGCGTGGGCAGGGAGAGGACCATATCATTGGAGGAGGGAAACATAGTGGATGTGAGAAATCTTGCTAATTTTATAACATGATAAATGATTAATTCATATCACATCATTTCATAAAGGGTATCAATTGTGCACGTGTAATAACTATCTCGTTTTTATCCCAACTTACGTCATAGCACTCGTTTAGTACCTAATTTAAAGTTTCTGCAAAAAATGTCCCCAACTTCAATATTTTTGCACATGAATGAAATTCCGACAACTTTCACTGGAAAAGTTCAAATCAAGTGCACATGTGACTTATGCACGTCATTTTGAGTGTTACTTTTGTCTTCTCGTATAAAGGGTATCAATTGTGCATTTACACATAAGTTGGGGAACCAGCAATATAGATTTTAAACTCATAATAATAAATTTAAACATGAACTTTGATTTTTTTACTAAACAAATATGCATATTAGTACATAACATTTTCAGATTTTGATGATACATTAGTATAAAAATAAATTTTAAAAAGAATTTGTCCGTTATCTTTTTATTCAACGACACACAGTTGCATTATTTATGTTCATAAATTATTAATTATATGCATAAAAATATAAACATATACAATAATGTATAGATAAAAACATGTGCAAAATATAGATTATTCTAAATAAATGTTTTGCAATTATCAATGTTTTTACTTATATTCTCATGGATCATAAACTCAGTTCAGGTTGTAATAATATTCAACAAACTACCTTTACAATATAAAATAATAAAATATTTATAATCGAGCTAATATGCCTGATTGTGCAATAATGATTTATTTATCTATCTATTTGACTAACTACTTTTCTATACATGATGCTGTACAGGTGCTTTGGCCTGAATGTGGCTGGCGGCCAGTTTCATTGACCGATATGATTACTTCTATATCAGTGAAAAAGGTTTATCAGAGGGCAACCTTATGCGTTCATCCAGACAAGGTTCAACAAAAAGGAGCTAATCTTGAACAAAAGTATATTGCAGAAAAAGTGTTTGATATATTGAAGGTATGCCACTAAAGCTTTCTCTAATTCTCTCCAATTTCCTATCACGGATACATATTCATGCTAGTATTTGATATTTGAAGGGCATTACTGTGATAAATTTGGTAATCTATGATTAGTGGCTCATGGATATTCGGAAATATTGACTTATTCACAGAAGTTTCTGCCGGTAGTCTTCTAGTCCTCTGCTTTATAAATTCTAAAATGAAATCTTCTTCTTTATGCAAAGTATAAAAGGCTATACTCTAAAGCATTGCAACAAATTATTTGTATGTTAGTGTTTATATCACGTGTATGAAGCGAAAGAGTTAAATCTCTGAAAAATGGTTTTGACAATTATAAATGGTCAGGGATATATCTAACTGTTATATCTTCACCTGCACCTGATTTCTGTATGTGCAGTGTTACAACTTATTGAGTTCCATAAACTATGTGAAAATTCCTGCTTGTTACAACTCATTGTTGTTAATTTCTCACTCTCTCTCTCTCTTCGTGTGTTTTACAAGTTTTGAACAGAATATAGAAGCTGCAAAAACCTCATTCAATCCAATCCTCGTTACAAGTTTAGAGACCTCAATCAAGCCAACCCAAATCCATTAGACATTCTTACAGTAGGGTTTTCCTCGTACTATTTTTGGGTTGGTGTATTATTAAATGCTAAACACATGCTTCTAGTTTCTGGCACCCTGAAGTGTCCTTTCTCTTTTGGTATGTTGAACAAAAATGTATCTTTAAAAAAAAAAAAGAAAAAAGAATGTATCTATAGAATGTCAATAAGATTCTTCTTGAGTAAAAAAAAACCTCATAGAAGTGAAGCAGTGCTATTTTAGAAATCGTTATATGCCTGAACAGGCCAGAACCGGAGAAACTATTGAACAAGGTGCACAGAAGAGTTTGCCCTACCCTTATAAATGGTCAAATGCTAGCCTCAAGTTGGTTATAAACAAGCTTTCATTATGAGAAATATTTAGCCTAAAGGCAAAGCTCTTGCAAAGGTTGAATATCAATCTTTCACAAATGGAAAAATTGAAGACATCATCAGTGCTTTAATTTATCCTATATTTCCCAATATTTAAGTAGACAATGCCTGTGGATTTAAAAAAAAAAAAAGAAGGGAAAGCGTAGATTGATTAGTGTCCTTAGTTCAGTGCTTCCTATATACTCGATATACTTAGCCGAACTAGTAAAGATATTTGTGCTTTAAATCGGGATTTGTGGACAAAGGTAATATTCTTCCCCAGGATAAGAAAAGGCATTTTAGTTGATTATAAAAATATATAATCTTTTAAGTTGGAACATTCCATTTTCTATGCTGCAGGTGATTCTGTTGAATGTGAAATGCTAAAATGAACTTTATCATTTAGTGGGAAACATTTCTTAATACAATCCTTCTGGCATCTGTTAAATTACATTATTAAGAAATATATATTTGCAAGGTATAAAACCCATTTTTAAGTGGTTCTTACATATAATGCTTTGAAGCAGTTGAGGAGTTTTGACATATTGCCAGAACATGTTTTAGTTGTTGACTACAACAGAAAAAATGCAATTGCAAAGAATACACATGGTGTTAGTCAATGCCCAACCGTCAGCATTAGAATATTTATGAATTTCACATTTCTCATGGGAGTTTTGCTCATTTATATTTTTCAAAATTACAGAAATTGTACTGATAACGGAATCCATTGTGGGTTTGTTTTTATTTTTATTTTTTATTTTTAATAAATAATAATCATAAAAACTTTGCACAGATATTATCCATAATGCAAAATGATAATGCATGTGATATTATCTTTTTTTGGTTTTTGTTAAGTAGTATGGCTTATGAATTTTGTTCTATTATAATGGTTGTTCACATATGTGATATGCAAGGGAGATTCATTTAGCATAACATATGTTTGTACTATATCCAAATGTTGAAAACAGAGGTTCTCTTAAAATAAACATTTGCTTGTCACGGAAACACAAGTCTGAACCAATAGCCATATGTGAGAGGATTTTCACCAATGTGAATCTGTACCTGCTCTGAATTCACAATTCAGTTGGCACTGTACATTATAATTTCTAGCAATTCTGTTGTTAGTTGTGTCTACTTCCTAACCGATCATGTTCTGAACTTCAAATCATATTGTTACTAGAAGTAAAGGGCAATCTGTTTCATTATATATATATATATATATATATATATATATATATATATATATATATCTTTTTGAGCATATTTTCATTGTTTTGTTTGACATAAACAGGAAGCCTGGAAAAAATTTAGTTCCGAGGAACTTTAAGAACAAGAAGTTACTCCGACGTTTCAAGCTGTTCGTCTGAGGAGAAGTTGCGCTGTGAGTGGAAGTTGTAAATCTGCTGTTTTGAGATGCTTCTGCAATTAATGGAATATACTACATGCAAGTTTGGGAACCTTAAAAGTTTTATGATTCCTTTGAGTGTATTACCTTCTTTTCTCTTCTTGTTTCGCAAACAAAATATTTGTGGTGTTTCAATTTAGTGCACATTCAAGAAGACAACTGTGCTCAGCATACATGTACTCATGTGTCAAAATGGAGTGCATATTTTCTTATGTTTTGGCAAAATCAGATTGATTGTGTTTTATTTTCGTGGCCAATATACGAAAGCAAGAATTTATGGTTTTCCTTTTTTTTCCCCATTGGGGTTTTATGTGGGGCGGGGGGGGGGTGCATTACTCAAGAAATAGTGTAATATGTAGTCTGCTAAAGAAGATGGGAAGTAATAGGATGGTGTTGAGGTTCCCTAAATTATCTCTTTACTTCTTTCTTGGTTACGGCTTACCTTTTTATTAATAAATTCTTTTATAAGCATCATACAAATATTTGTTGGTCTTTTTTCTTTATTTTTCCAAGTACGTCTATTAAAACGATTTGCGGTGTTACTAGAAAAAACCTAAACGAGACGCGTATTCATTACAGAGCAGAATGTGACATAAGTTGGAACAACAAATGTGGCATAAGCTGGAACAACAAATGTGGCATAAGCTGGAACAACAAATAAGATATATAATTTGAATTGGATTAAAAATAAATTAGAGATAATTTCGTGTATACCAAGTTGCCAACAAGGATTTTCTAATTAAAAAGATATTTAGGACTTCCATCTTCACTTAGACTTTTTAACTTATCAAAAAGTTAAAAATAAAATAAAATAACTTTTACATCAAAAAATAACTCGGCGTCCGTAAGGCTCCAAATAGAAATAGGATTTAGGAAGACAACAGTATACACAACAAAGGAGACTAAAATACCTTTAAATCGATTTCTTAAAACTCTCTCTCTCTCTCTCTCTCTCTCTCTCTCTCTCTCTCTCTCTCTC
>CM025784.1:37521801-37582228 GCA_014636745.2 Centella asiatica | reverse complement strand
TCTCTCTCTCTCTCTCTCTCTCTCTCTCTCTCTCTCTCTCTCTCTCTATATATATATATATATATATATATATATATATTAATTACACTTATATATTAGCATTAATTAACATATGCAAAACCCTAAGTAGGGGATAATTAAACATCTGCATCAATTAAAGAGCACATGAAAATAAAGAAATATATTTTTTATCAACCTTTTAGTAATATTTAATATTATTATTATGGGAAAACGAAAAATAGGTCGCAACTTATTTTTTTAAAAAAAATAGGCTATAGTAGTTTCTTCTTATATCTTGCGATGTTTTCACGAAATCTAATCTTATGGATGGATAGAGTATTCAAAAAAATGAAGATGTACAAAATTTCATGATTTTTCGTGATGCATAAAGTAATATTTATAACAATATAAAATTCCACTTATGAAAAATTGTTGAACTTGATTCATTAAGAAATAATTATGATGCACATCGTATAAATTTATAAAATTTTGTATACTCTATTAATTTTTAAGATTGTTTTAATCCATCCAGTTAAATTTTCCAAAAACATAATATATAGGTTGTTTTAAGATTATTATGATGCATATAGGTTGTTTGGGAGAAGAGTGTAATTATGAGAAGCCAAAAAAAATACAATGGGGTGGTGAGTTTTGGAAAAATCTTTCGGATGATATGGTGAAGCATGTGACTACAGAAGCTTTTCTTGTTTCTGAGATGGGATTGAAACTTTTGCCAGATCGTAGCTAGGTTGTAGTAACCAAATTAATGATAATGCATGCATGGTTTTATTTTTACTAGGTTATGGTAGTTAGGTTATAATCTTCATTTAAACTAAAGTATGGTGATTGTCTACATTATTTAATCAAATTATGCATATATTTGTCCATAATGGGACAATATATAATGTATATGGTTCTGTTACGTTCGTTCCGTAGGAAAAAAAAGTCATATCTCAGTTTTTTTAAACCTCATTTGCGATTAATTGGTCATAAATAATGGATTATAAATGTAGTTTGTCACAATCTACCGGGTCAAAAACTAGTTTAGTTAAATCATAGATTTCACTTTATATCGGAATGACAATCGCAAATGATATAGTTTTGTGCTGATAATTTTTTAGTTGACGTTGTTAATTTATTATTTGACTCGGTTAAACTTTATGAAATTTAAATAGTGTATATCAAAATTGTTAGAAGTGATATAATCTTAACAATATTTTCACAAAATGAAAATGATGATTTATTCAAATTTTTATGTTACAATCAAATCAATTAAATTTATGTAAAATGTTTTAAAGAATAAAATGTAAAAGTTAATGTATTTTTAATTTTAGACTAGAATAAATATAAATAAAAGTTGCACTAATAGAAGTGTGTGAAAATCATGATACGTTAATTGTTTTATATTCCTCTAAAGTTGGAGATTCTTGATTAACGCTGTCCTTCCTATGTTGATTATTTGTTACCTTTCCAACAACGCACTTCTTGTTAATGATAGTGAATTAGCGGTAATACAAAAAAGAGAAAGAAATATTATTTAAAATGTAAAAGGAAAACTAAAAGTGAGCCTTTGAATTTCAAATAACATAAATAAATGGCCTACCAGTGGGTGGGATCACTGGCTACCTCCCACCACCGTTGGCTGGTGGCTAGATTTCCTTTCTCCATTATCACCACCACGTGCTTTCACTTGTACACAGTATTCTAAAATGTGTTGTAAGAGAAAGTGGAAGGTAAAACATATAAATTTATGTTAGACGTTTAATTATGAGGTTGAGCGGATGTTAGACGAATTTAGGTGAGTTAATATAAAAAAAATATTTATTTAATTATAAATTTTTTGAAAATTATTTTAGCATTATTCATATAAATTATACATTTCACTATTTATTGTTTGTTGTAATCTTATAAATAACAATAAAAAGTGAAAAAAAATACTACTTAATAATAAATATTCAATAATTATTTTTAAAATGCATATGGAGTATATATTTAATTTGTATATGCATAGTATCTACTTTTATGACATTCAGTTATTAGATTTTACTCATTCTTTATTAGTATAAAACAAAATTACATTATTAAATATAATCTTTTATATTAGCAATTGCTATGGAAAAATGTGTTACTAAATATATTAATTTTTTTGTAACATATAGAATAATAATAATAAATTTGCACCACATAACATCTGACTAAACATTCACATAATCCGACTAAACATTCACATTCACATAGTTAGATTTTTTGATTGAAAAATTAGATCGAGTTAGTTTTGATTTTGCAAATGACCCATAATTTCGAGGAACACTTTTGCATTTTAATCTTATTCAAGTGTTCAACATGTGAACCACTCCCTCATTTTATAAAAAGAGTTATATTTAACTTTTGATAAATATTAATATTTAATTTTTAACAAATATTAATATTATATGTTTAACTGAAAATTAAAAAAAAATTATAATATTATAAATACTATTGAAATTCTGAATCGTAATAAAATTGAAATCCTTATTAATAACTTTGTTTAATCAAATAATGGTTTCAAGATCATGCTTCAAATTGGTCTATGCTTTAGATTCAGTTAGATAAATGAATTAAAATCCAAGAATTTGAAGTAGAGGAAACATAACTTAAAATAGAGGTTGACATTAACCTAATTGTAATAATCACACCCATATTATCACATGGTTACTTTGTTACTCATATATACCCCACACGGCCACAAGCACAGTATATGCATAAGTGAAGAAGTAAAACTAATGTATTTTTCATGACTTTTTAGCTCGTGGATAAATTTCATATATAGGGGTGGCTAGCATTATTTATAAAAGTAAAGTACATAAAGATTTGCAACTTTATGCTTTTAAACTCATTGGTTTCTACAGTTTGTTCATATCTGCTTGACCATGTATTGCTCATATATAATGAAGTTGGTTCCTTCGTAGAAATTGCAATTGGTTGTAAAATAAAACATGGGTTTTAGGGGGTGGAATTTACGATTTTATTCATATAAATCTGAAAATTTATTTGAAATAAGTGGACAGTACTGATATTTTATATATACTCTAATTAAGGGTTTGTGTTCATATTCTATTTATTTTAGAGTAAATATAGGAACCAAAAAAATATATAAACTAAGATACATTTTTATTAGCTAAGATATATTGGTTTTTAATTATATGAATATATGGCAACCAAAGGTCCAATGTCGCATACATTAATGCTAGTGCTTCATCCTGTAGCACAATATCGTATCAGATCATGAAGTGGAGATGCTTAACCATGAAAAGTTGGATTTGGTTTTGTTCTGATGGCTGTTTTGATGGTTTCTGGTGGTTTAATCCTAGTGTGTTATTTAAGAGTATTCGGTTTTTTTTATTACTCAAATGGTTTTATGGATCTATCTATTTAAGTTTATATTTTAAAGATCTAGATTCTAACTATATCAATTTATAAACAGAAACAAACATCATCCATTCATGTATAAAGTCTTGTATTCGATTTGGTTGGTAACACCGTTGTTTGTTCAATTACTTTTGACATAAGTCATTTGACTTGTATACATCGTATTGCTTATTAAAATGTTTCCTTTTGCTGTTCTCGTATCACAGCCCTTTCCTTGTTTAAATTAGTGCTTGGGTTTTTGTTACAAAGGGTTCTAAATTTTTATATATTTCTTGATAAGAATTTGAAATTTTTATATAGGGTCTTCGTTTATATAATTTTATTTTTAAATGTAATTCTTCTGATAGAATACTGTGAGTAATATGTTTATAAGTTATGGTAAATGGAGTAACATCCGGAGAACATACTCACAAGAGAGATATTTTAAAGGACATTACCATAGTACCATAAATATAAGTCAAGAACCTTATTCCATTTCTAAGATGGTTGGGTGTGGCTTTCATATATCACCTTTTTCTTCTCATCTCCATTTCTGAAAGTTGTGAACTTCACCTCCATCCATTGCTTTAATAATGGTGGGGATATATGATTAGTATTTCTTAGAAGATGCCTAAAAAGTTTAAGTGTTTGTATTCAAAAATTTGGTCCATGCTAGGTTGAATCCTTCCAAAAAGGTGACAAGAATTTATATTTTTAAAAGAAAGAAAGATTTTTGAACCAATCACATCCCACCATTCATAGACATGAATTGGATGGTTTAGAGACAAGGCACTTCTGGCGGTGTCCATGAATTAAGGTACTATGTAAATTAGGTAACATGATTTCGGGACAAAGAATCATAATAGTGATAATCACCTCAACTCCAATGTATGTTCATTTGATCATATACTGATTCCCAACAGCTGGATTCTACTTTTTCATTTGATTATTTTCTTCAAATTTCCATTATGATTCTACTTGATTAGAGAGTTGAATTATTCAAGAAGTGTGCAAAGTTAGTTTATTAAGGTCAACTGATTTATATTTGTATTTATTTTTTAAAGGTACACATTTCATTGAATTATAAATCAAAATTTTGAATATAGTCCAACAAACTAATCAATTAAGCTCGTAGTCTGAGTGAAAGGGTAGGAATTAAAGAACTCTTTTTTAGACGAAACTGACCTAAGATAGGCCGATCAAGACTAGGAGAAAGGAGGCGAAATTTTCAAAAAGAGAAAACTCGTTCAAATTCAAAGAAATAATTTTAGTAAAAAAAAGTGAAATCACACACACAAAAGAATTATCAAAAATTCAAAATAGTGAAGAAACGGATGTGGAACAGTGATTTTCTCAAGGAAAAAAAAACTGTTTGCGAACCTGAAAATATTTATTATAATGAAATGCCACTAGGATTTTTAATTTTTTTTCTTTGTTTTGGTGACAAATGACACCACAGGGTTTTGATAGAAACAAAAGAGGGAATTTTAGTAGAATCATTTTGAAGCTGCAAACAAAGTTATTTACTTGGCTTTAAAATTAGAGATACATCAAAATGTAAATTATGAAATTTTGTACGGACGGTGAAATCATAGAAATGTTATTCCAAATAATTCCTCGAAACAAATATTGCAAATATTGAGAAAGTTGTAGATAAAGTTTGGATGCATAGCCGCATAGGGATATAGAGCAAGTATACCATTTATTAACCATAAAATTCTTTTGCGGGGAGAGAGGAGAGAGAGATTTAATTAATGTAACAAATAATTTCAAGGATTAAATAAAATTGCGGGAATATGTGGGTTTAACTAATTATGAGTATGAGATTTAATTTTTGTGAACTATTTCATTTAATTCGGAATAATAATTTGAAGTAAAACAAACAATCACAAAAATAATCTCTTCTAATTTAATTTCATGAAATAGTCCATTTATAAGTAATAGTAAGGACCACTTATCACACCTCATTCAGTCAGATAAACAAATGCATCATTAAAAGTTAACAATTATTTTAAACATATCTGTAAAAATTGCTAATGAAAATTATTTAACAGAGTAGGAAATATTTGAAATTCAATCTAAATTTTATTGTCTTATTTAATAAATGTAAATATTGTCCCGTAGTCAATCAATTAATGTTAAGAGCAATAAAGTAAGATTTTTTTTAATAAAGTGAGTTTTCCAAAAGCTAAGAGAATCATAAAAGGAATCAACAAGGCCATCAAACTTTATCAAGTGAGGTACATTCATAACAGAACAAATTAAGAAAATTATCACAATGACTTGATGTTTTCACAAGTTAAAGGGAATCTTTGAAAAATTCTCGTAAACAAGTCCATCAAAAGAGGAATCTAGAGACATAAAGCCCTAGTCGAAAAGTCTAGTACACTAAATGTAACCAAAAAATAATAATAATAACATTTTGTAGAAATAAAAATAAGATTTACAAAAGTAATTAATGAAAAATAACTTTTCTACACAATTCAAATTTAATAAGGAAAGGTTATTAGCAGAGTAAATTTAGATTTGCTTTACGAGTGCGATATTCAAATATTAATTTATAGAGTGATGACCATTTTACCTCCGAGTATTTTCATCTCTATAAAGTTCTAAACTTATTCCTTCCTTTTTCCCTTACCAAACACACAAAGAGAATGTTTGTCTTAATGGAGATGATAACTATTATCAAAAAAACACCTTTTATTTCACCACACAACCCCCACCCACTCACGCCACCCCGCCACCCACCCACCCCACCAAAAAAAAACAAGGAACATAAAGCTTTTGCATAAGTTCCTATTGCAAAAGTTCATATTGACAAGGGTATTCCCCTCTTTGTATTATGATAATGAAATGTCTACAAGTAAACTATACACATATGATATTGCTCCTACAATTATGTTCGAATGGATAAATATTCATGTTTTTTATACCATAAATAAATTCAATATTACCACTGATTTAATATGTACTTAATAATGTTAGCATAGATTTTTCTTTAAAAAAATTATTTGAAGTTCATCTTTAACTTTTAGAATGGATGCAGTTAATGCCTGAAACAAATATGACCTATGCCACTTGAATTATTACTATATATATATATATATATATATATATATATATATATATATATATATTCTTTCAAAATCTTGAATTATTGATACAAAATTGGAATTTTGCTTAGTTAAAAGGTGTTCACATATGTCCAAATACTTTAGACTTGTATACATCTAACTTCAATAATTGAGCACAGAATAAAAAAAAAAGTTACAAGGTTGAAATGGATGCTTGTAATTGAAAATTTCAAGATAAACATTTAGACATTTTGATTGATACATACACTGACCGGATCTTACCCGGGTAAATGTCAAGAACATGAACAAGAATTGCAATAATTCTCAAATTCAGTTCCTTTTTTCTTTCTTTCTTGTTTGAACACTTGCCTAGTGACAAAATAAAACTCATAATACATAATCAATAGCTGGTCTTGAATGGCCTATAAACCTTGAGATCAGAGACAACTCCGGCGAAAGATCCGGCGGCCGCCGCAATCGATATGATCAAACAAGCAGCACTTAGAATTTGTAGTGAAATCCACCTAGTGCTCCACTTGGGTATCTTCTTTTGGACAATGTACATTTCCACAGGGAAGTAAACTGTCAATGGCCAAAACCCAAAAGCTCCAAGAATTCCAACAACATCATTAAAGAATGGCATGAGCATTGATATGATTGTGGTTGTTACGACAAAGATTGTCCTCCAAACTAGCCGAAAAAGACTTAGTTTGTAAGGCTTGAAGCCTCCTGGCAATGGGATGTCATATTCTTTGTTGATGAAGTCACTTTGAGGGAACTTTTTTGATGCAAATTTTTCGACGAAGGCGAAGAGGGGTTGGCAGTAAACTTGGTATGCACCAACAAGGTGGATGACAATGGCGGCGTTGGCGATATCAAGGAGCCAAAAGGGGTTGTAGAATCCAAATCCGGTGAGGAGGTTGCCGGGAGCTAGGTCTCCAAAAGCAGCATAACCAAAGCAGCCACAGAGCATGTAGAAAACGGTTGTGACAGCAACACTTATTAAAGTGGCCTTTTTCATTGTTTTTGTTTCTGATGGTGGGGATTTCACTGTGTCCTGTTTTATTTGGATACAAAAATGTAACAGTTTGATTAGTTTTGTTACCAAAAAGTTGCATATCACTTTTATGTTTGAATGAGAAATTAGTACTTTTCTTTTTTTACCTGAATTTCAATAAGAATGAGGGAGTACGAATAGGCAAAAGCTATAGCACCAAGTGCTTGGAAACTTCTCCATATCTTTTGAGTTTGAGTCACTGTTCCAATGCTGATTCCTGTGAGGCTTCCCCTGAACTTGCCAGTTTCTAATAATTAAGGAGACAAAAACAAAAAAATTATTAAATCACCCAAAAACAAAAATTTATTGTAATTATAATAAAAACAGAAACATGAGAGAGGGAGGGACTTTGTGTTTTCATACCAACAACTTTGCTAACTCCAAGTGCAAGGCCAATGGAAGAGTAGGTGAAGGACATGACAGCAGCAACAATTGAGAGCCAAGAGATTTGATCAAAATCAGGAATTTGAGAGAAAAGAATTTGTATTGCACCAAAAGCAATCATATAGGGATTGCTTGAAACTAAGCAAGGATTTTTAGCATGACTAGCATGGAAGCAGTCAGACCTCTTTATTGCCCTGTTTATTCAAAATCAAGAAACCCCATTAGGCCAAATAATTCCCAAAAACAAGAAAACTGAACAGTAAATATTTCTTTCATTTTTTGGTTTTTTTTTTTTGGTTGAAGTCAAACTGACATCATGCTTATAGATGCTGCAATAGTGTATCCAATAGCAACTCCAAAAAGATTCAAGTATTGAATTGCCCCACAAATTTTAACCTGGAAACCACCTGCAACGTTAAAAAGGAAAACATAAATTAGAGACTAAAACTTCAATCTTTAAGGTAAAATAGTGAAACCCCACTTGCTCAAGGTGTTCATAATTGATGAAAAACATAAAATAATACAAAAAAATGGTACCAAGATTGGCTTGAACAGCTTCCATGTAAGTATAGTTTCGCTTTCCATTGTCAGGATCACCAGAACGATAACAAGCAGCAAGAAGGCAAGAAGTGTAGTAAGTCACAAAAGAAAAGAGAAACAAAACTGTTGGACCAGCTATCCAACCAAGCTGTGCTGTGGCCCAAGCCAATGACAGAACTCCAGAACCAATAACAGCTGTTATGATATGAGCACTTGCTGTCCATACAGTCCCTATATATGTCCAAAAAAAAAATAGAAAAAGAACATGAAAATCATTTTCATTACAAGTTATACATATGATTCATTTCTTTTTCTTGGCAAAGATTTGAACTTTACCAGTTCTTTTGAGGCGGCCGTCGTCGTCGAAACACTTAGAGCCGCCCTGTGGTGGCATGGAGAGCTCGAAGCTAGGTTTCTTTGAGGTAGTGTTGTCAACCATCTTTAATTTGTGTGGAGTAATTCAAATTAACAAGAGAGTAAAAGGGTATATATTAGATGATGAAGAATGTTGATATGTAAGTAGATAATGAAAAGTAATGATAGCAAGCTTCTTGATATTTAAGAAGTTGAGTAGCAATTCTTCAGTCCCAACTGTTTTTCAGTAAGTACTTTAACTACTGCCTACTGGTGCTGAAATGCAGACAGAGATCTGCACACACTTCCCAAGAATTTTTGCACAAACCCCAGATGGATTACTAGATTTTTTGGCAAAATGGGTATGTGTAACCTGATTGATTACTTGGGCTTAGATAGATAAGAGGGATGATATGTGAAGAATAACGAAGGGGGGTGAGTATATATACAAGTAAACTGGTATAGAGTCCAGAGGTAAAGAAAATGAGTAAATGGCACATGCTCAAAAATAGCAACTTGTCAAAGGGTAGGCTTTAGATTTAGTGCTATTGTAACTCCTACTGTTTTTAAAGATTTTCTCCCCCACATTCTTTATTTTTGAAAAGAATCTCTCCCTCTCTGTGTCTATATATTTTTCACTCTTTAGACTTGAGCCCCACAAACTTTTTGTAGCTCTTTAGTATCCTCTGCTTTTCCACTGATATCAACATCATTTGTACACACGTAATGCTACACCACCCATCTCAATTTTATTTTTGTCAATTTGACTACTTTCTACTTTAACAGATATGATTTATTTTAAAATATTTTAAAGAAAAAAAACAGTACTCGAATTTATATAATGTTGAGTAAATAAGATCTTGCGGTACCTTCCATTTAGGACTAAAGATTTTTCATAGGACATGACACCCACCAAAAAGTTTGAGATATGCAACGAGAACTATAAAATTCGAAAATAATTTAATTTTCTCCACTCAGACTAATCTGTCTGCTTAGCTTCTTGTGATTAAAGTGATTTAAGTATTTATCTCAATTTTAATTATTTTTTTAAAAAAAATCAGATGAATGATGGTGCAATGAGAAATTAATATATAAAATGAACCAGAACAAAAAGGTTAAATTCAATAACCAACTTTAGCTATGGATCAGTAATATTGTCTTAATACTTTAACTTACATGGAGCCAACAAAATCGGTTTTCAAAACTAAAAAGTTGCATTTGCTATTTTTGTCATTTAATGTTTACGTAAGACTTTAGAGATAAAACTCAATTTTGATATTGTAAGTGAATAATTTTACATAAGCAATTGATATTTAGTAAATATCACCGAATGCCAATACGTACATAACTAGATATACATGGTTGGTTTGGAAGGTGGCATGGGGCTACACAAGTGGGCAGAGTAGAACATGGTGGATTTGGGTACATGATTTTCTTAAAACCAAAAGTATCAAAAAGATCTAGATAGGTTGAAATTGAGACAAATTATTTAACGTTTTTGTTTTGTGTTGTGTTTTTTTGGTAAAAATTATAAAATCTTAGTCACAAAATAAACAGCATAGTTTTATTGGAAAAACCAAACAAGAACTCAAACAAAACAAAAATGGGAGAAATAAAATGCCGAGAACTGCAGGAATTTGTACCTTCATTTTCGACTTCTCTTATCTGAAGAAGGTTAGAGAAGAGACAAAAACACTCCAACAGTAGAGAAGAAGAAATTATAATGAGTGACTTATGGTTCTTGTTTGTTTCTCAATAACCAACTCATGGCTATATATATACTAGTAGACATAGAAATAAAATAATAATATTTTTATTAAAATATATCCATTTAAATCAACACCTTTCAATTTGAAAAATTCTCCTCCATCCGAAAGAGAATAAATTCTTGTGGTATTAATCATTCATTTTTCCAATATGCAATGGGTGGGAAGCATAAACACATAAAAATGAATTATTTACCAGTCACACATGTCCTTATTGTGGGCTTTTTGAATAATCCAAAAATGTGTTAGCACTGAGAGTTTTATGTTTATAAGCTAGTATTAGTGTGTGCATGAATATATGTATGTGTGTGTGTGTATATAGATAGATAGATGAGCATGCAATGAGTATGGAAGAGTATCCTATTCCTTTTCTCTTCTCATCCCATCTTTAATTAATTCCCAAAGTATGAGGAAAGGGATGCTTAATAATTAGTGAATTGAACACTCTTTTAGATGAGAAGATGAGTACATATCAAGTTTGTGTCTTTGTGACAAAAAAAAAAAAAAAAAAAAAGACAAGTTTGCATCTTTCTTCCCACCATTGATTAATTTGGCCATTAGTTCTGGCTGTCATCCTTCAGCTACTTATCTATATCAATATCTATCTTTACATACATACATACATACATACATACATACATACATACATATATATATATATATATATATATATATATATATATATAAAATAGCTTGATTGATCCACATATCTTCATTGGTGAATTGCATGTATTACTCTCACTGCCTATGTAGAAGAAATTTGAAGATTTTTGTCCCTTCTACACGTATTTTTTATGAAAGATATTTCAAAATTTTATGATTATCACCATACATTTTCAGATAGAGGATACAAAATTAATAACTAAACATAAATCCATGTATGTATGTGTACGCATGCAAATACAAGCACAAACATGTGTGTGTTTGTGGTTTGTGGCGGTGGTGATGGGGCTCATTCAAGACGACGTTAGCCACTATTTTTATATGAACTAACACGTCTGTAATTGTCTATCAAATGATCAAGCGGTTCGGACAAAGATAGAAATAGACGAAAAAAATGTTACAAGAATGAAGAGTGACGTCAAGCAAAGTCTTCAAATGGCTAAAAAGACTTTGGAAGTGTGCTATATGCTAAAAGTACAATGATCATGGCAAGAGAACCCATAATAAGCAAAGAAATTACGAGTACAAATTTCTTGAAATTTCAATTTAGAAGATGACGATGATAGTTTTATATAGTTTTAATTTATTAACGAGGATTGTAATTTTAATTTATTAAGAACTTTTTAATTTCAATCCATTGCACCAGTGATAATGATGCTCAACAAAATAAGAACAAAGAAAAGCACATTGCTTCAAACTTGATACATTATTGGCAATTTCAGTAACATTATCAGTAAAATCAGTTCCACCAACAATAACCAAAAATTGTTGCTCTGCCTATGCACTTTTATTTGGAATTCTTGTTCTTCTACCAGAAGTTTTGCCACGTATATTAGCGTGCCAGAACTTCTAGCATTTCCTTTACAAGTTCAGGCCTCATCCTTTTTTTAATTTCGTGAAACTAATGCTAGAAATACCGACATTTTCATCTTTTTTTCCTTCATATTTTCTCATTCACACCATATCAATACCGATAATCACAATAAGTTGTACTTGTATAAGCACAAATAAAATTTCAATTTTAATATCCAAATCAATAAAACTATTCTAATTACTAATAACCAATAATCCAAACACCATCGTTAAGAAAATAACCAAATATCAAAATACCAACAATAATATTACATATTTCATTTTAACAATATCGACAATACCAATAACTATCTTACATTCAATATTGGTAAACTATATTCCCTCCGTTCCACAAAAAGTTAGAACGACATTTAAACTTTTGACGACTATTAGTTTTGTATTTTTTATCAAGAATTAAATATATAAATAATAAATTTTTCTCATAAAATTTGTTTTAATCTTTAAGTTATGATAAATTTGTAATTGAAAATTTTTAAATTTATAGCAAAATAACAAAAAAAAAAAATCAAATTTAACCTTTTTCTTAACGGAGGGACTATTATTAAGTAACTACTCCCCTAGATTCTCTTCTATTTATTTGTTTTAGCTTATTTGAATAAGTATTTCACTTTTCATGTACGAGATCTTTTTGTCTATGGTTAGATTTCTTTGTTCTTGTGCAGCCTTTCTCCTATTTGATTCATCCATCCCTGCAAGATTTATTTTTATTGTACGAGATTGATAAAAATTCAGAATAAAATATAAAAATTAATTAGTTTGTTAAAATCTTCTCGGATATTTAAAAACAAATTGTATATGCAGCCTCCTGCTAATTGTTTTTGATTGATCAAATCGTACCTTGTTCTACGATAAAATATATATTTCAGTATTTTTAAATTAAATAATATGTAATAACTCTGTACTTTTTTCTTTTTTTTATGTGTTTCTTGTAATCAGATTGATTGTACTTGCACATTCATTCTCTTCTTTCACTTGCAATTCGATTAATATAGTGAATGAAATCAATTAAAAAAAGATATTAGAAACTTTATGAGATGCTGTCAAATGACAACAGTTATGTATACTCATACAAAAATTGTGCATATATTTTTTATGCCAATTGAGTATCAAAAATTAATTTCTTTGTACTTATTTGACTCGGATGCTTACACTTATCATATTCTCTAAAATAACAATTTCTCACAATGTTTTAATTTATTTTCTTCCAAAATTTTCTGGTATCTGGTTCATGATCAATGTGGAAAAAGGTTGATTTCCTATGTTAATAGCAATATTATAAATAATAAAAATAAAAAAACGTTAAGGGGGTTCAGGCATTAAAACAACACTTAACGTTTAAATGGTGGTTTAATCAAAGTTAGGTATAATAAAGTTTTAGGTAGTAGAAAACCATCTGATGCCTAAATTGAAAATTAATTATTCTAACGATAATTTTTTACAACAGTGATCGATATTATTTAACAAGTTCACAAGTTCCTATTTATGTAAAGTTGAGATTATAAGTTTTTCCATATTGTTTCATTTTCTTGTGATTATCGTGTGCTTGTTAGATGTGAATATGTAATCTAACCAGCAAATTGTATAGCAAAGACTTGCATTGAAACTAATTATATACAAACAAATGAATGATATTTAAAAAAGTGAAAAAGAGAAATAGATTATAAGAAGAGGAAAAAAAATTTACCTATTAGACAACCTTTATAAATATTTATTTCCATATGATGGAGATATGTACTTCATGAACTTCCTCTTATTCTTGAAAAATTAATCCATGAATATTATCAATACCAAGAAAACATTGTTTTTTTGGTGTTTATCATTATAGCTAGTAAGGTCATTCTCACTCAATTTTTTTTATTTTACATATTAAATTATATTTTTTTCATATCTTCATAATCTCTATTTTTTAAAAGTTTCACCATCATCTACATTATACAAATTTGAGATATTTATATAATAAATCTTTTAATATAAATATTCATTATTCAAATCTACTAACAAATTTTCGATAATTTTAGAGTTTCAATATTTTTACTTTTTAAAATAGATAAGGAGATTATAGGGAATTTGCTGCCGGTGCTCATAAGTGGTTGCTTAGGAATTACAGTTAATGTGTAATTACGACATAATCAATGAGGCTTTTCTTTTAATTATTATATCACTAAGAAAATTGTGACTTTTATGTAGAACAATTTATTTATATTGTAGTACCTTTATGTGAGCCGAAGGATATACCATGGAGTTATGTAGGTATAATTCATTTTGTTCATACACGTGTACATGCCATTAAGAGACTCGAGTTTTTTTAAAAACATTAAGCATTTTGTGTTGGACCACTAATATGCCTGTATAATTAAACTTTGTATTGATTCTCTTCACTTTTGATTTAAAGAATTAAAGTAGGAGTATTAAGGTGACAAGTAGTTAGCTTCGATTTATTCCAAGTATCAATCTATTGCCATTACCATGTGAGTTGTTATCTTTGACCACCTCACTAATTGGTAACAACAAAAATAGACGATGATTGGAAATAAGAATATCTATCATAATTTATCTTATTTGTAATTGATTCTGTTAGAATAATCAGACAATTAACATTTATGATTGTGATATATTAAATTTTACAAATAAAAAAATGCTAGGTGGATTTAAACCACAAGAGATTGTCAAGCGCTTATATACAGAAGTTTAATCGAGATTAACCAAAAATAACTAAAGATAGCATAAGTAATAGAATACCGCCTAGTGTCTAGACACAGAGTTCAAGCGGTATACGTAAAAAAATTTACAACAATAATTCTTAATAAATATATTTTCCTTGTTACTTAAAATTTAATATATGAGTAACTTAGTTTGTGATATCCTGAAATTTAATCAACTTATTTGTAATTTGTTGCCTAGTGATCGATTAATCGTGAATTCTATTTAGAAATATACATGAATGACAATTTTATCTAAAGTCGTTAATACTCTGTCCAACTCTAATTTTAATAGGATTTTATTATTTGAACTCTATAAGGTTAGGGTAGGGTTTGAGATTTATCATTTTGTCTCATTTAACCCCGACTCCGATCCGCTTATATATAAAACATATTTTCTAATAATTTTAAAAAAATTTGTAATAGAAAAATATAAAAAAACAAAGGGAAAAAAGAAATAAATCAAATTTTAAAAAATAATTGAGGTAATGGGGCGGAGGCGGGACGGGTTTAATAGAGGTTTGGGATACTATACATATTTAACAGAGTTTGGGAACGGCTCTCCCGTCTTATACTCATCCTATTATCATGCCTAGAAATATATATTAATTTACTATTTTTTTTTTTTTTTTGAATTTCATTACAAATGAAGTATAATCACACGATATAAATCATATAACATGGACTAACTTCATATTAAAGGAAAATTAATACTCCACAAAAGAGAGTAAACCTCACTCTAATAAGAAGAATAAAGTCTCAACCAGTAATGCCGATGAGAATTAAACATATAACGGCTTAATTACAGCATCTCAATTTTAACCCTTAAACTAAAATTTCATCCGCTAATTTACTTTTCTAAGAACAGTAAAATTATCTTGAGATATTCGCTGAACGAGAAAGTGAATTTAGCAATAATGTGTGACCTCGGCTTTAGGTTTAAATTTCTAACTTCAATAATGTATCTATTAATATGTTTTGCTACATTCTTTATATGATGCAATCATCTTCTCGACGGAAAAATCATTGGATTTGGAACTCAATTTCTATTTGGAACATTCTGATACTAGGAAATTGGTTTTGCCAAACTTATTATAAAGAGTAATAATTGTATAAATTATTTTCCTTTTTTTTTTTTTGGTTTGAATAATTAATCTATTATGAATGCAATATTCACATTTTAGTGGGAGAGATAATCTACATTTTTCCTTCACTAACTTGCATGTAATTTTTACAAATAAAATTTTCAACTTCTACATCGATAAATACGAGACAAATCATTATCCTCCCCTAAATTATGCCCATAAAGTAACTTCATGTCCTCCCTTCAATTTGTCCTTGAATATACAATTGTCCTAAACCAATAGTAATTACATACTATCACAAATCGATTCACTAATCTCTACACTAGTAAAGGACGAATCCATATTAGGGGATTAAAAAAAACCAATATCATTCTTCTCATTTTAATGTATAGTTTTCTTCACTTTTTAAATTTTAATACGAAATATAAAATTTAGTTATATGTAATTATTGAATGATTGAGTGAAAAGTATTTGTAAATGTATCCCTCCAAGTAAGACCCGCAAAAAGTGTATATTTTTAACCTTTTTTCGGTAATAGATAAATGAATGCTTGTCTCGATGTAACAACTTCCCAAGTTTTCAGTTTGGGCATGCTCGACGGGGATGTTACTTCTTATTTTTTTAATAATATAAGAGGTTGCTGTCTAAGAATTTATATATCTATTTATATATTTATTATTGTTTATTTTGTAGTATTACTTTAATATCTTTTATGTGAAGAGATAATTGTGACCATCTTAACCACTTAAAGGTCAATTTTTTTAATCTAAAATCACTTTATTAATAAACAAAAATAAAAATCCCTCCATTTATGTGTGAGTTTAGTTCCTCCAATTGAAAAGCTTCTTTCTTTGTGAAACTTTTTTTTCTATTTTTATGATTTCCATAATTTTAGATTATTCATCAATTTCAAAATATCTAAAGAAATCATTAACTGCTTCAAGTTTAAGGATAATCTCAATATGTGTATGATCCTAATTGCATAAATAGACTTTAAAATTTGGAAAGCTCTTACAGATACTTATTAAAATATAATTTATAAGTGTAATTATTTCTGAGTGATTCGCAAATCATACTATATCTGATCAACCTAATTTATCCGTAAGATCTAGATTGTTTTATTACAACTAGTCAAGCCAAAAAGACTAAAAAGTGTTTTGGTCACTAAAATTGCTTGAACTTTTGATATTAAAAAGGGGGGAAGTGGATATATAGTAAAACTACTCATGATTTTTTTTTCTCCCTTTAGCTTATCTGTTAACTTATTATTTGCAAAATACATGAATGTTCTTTTTCAGAAGATATATGACTTATCAATAAGAATATTATACCAACCCAAGGGAAACCAACCATCACTTAAAAAAGCTACCATGGCCGCGGCTGAAATTTTTGACTCCTTGCTATTCCATCATTCTCACAAAAGAACATAAATGTCTCTCTTTGATAATGTGAATTAAAGCTGCGTTTGATACACAGCAAAAATATTTTTTTAAAAATATTTTTGAAAAAATAATTTCATAAGAAATTTTTTTTTTGAAGAAAATCAAGAAATTATTTTCAATATTTAATTGTCAATTTCAAAAACGAATAAAAAATACAATTATAATTGTAACAGTGAGGAAGTGCTAATAACGGTGGTAATGGCATTGGCGGGATGGCAATGGTGATGGTGGTGGTGACAGTGGAGGGTTGGCAGTGTGCAGGTGGTGACAGTAACGGTGGCAATGGGGTGGTGCTAGTGGTGACGGCAGCGACTTTGGCCAAATAGTGGTACTTAATTAATTTTTAGTAAATGTTTTTTTTCTTTTTTATTCCATAAGTTATTTTTTTAAAATGCTTAAGAAAATACAAAGAATGTGGAATATCTTTTCCTAACTTTGAATTTTTCATTATGCAATAAATATTGAAAAATGTTTTCCAAGAAAACATTTTATGTTTTCAAACAACTGAAAATAGAAGAAAACATTTTCCAAAAAAAAAATTTCTCGCATCAAACGAAATCTTAGTTGTTATGGAATAGTACTTCTTATGTCTTGAATATCGTTTATATTTTTATTATCATAAGAACAATATATTAATTCTTAGGATATTCACTACAATATAAGAAGTAAAAAATTTACCAATTTGCTACACTACAAAAAAAATTATATGGGATAGAAATAATAATTTCATACTTTCTCTCTTCTACAAAAAGTGTTATAATAAAAAATTTAGCAAATATTAAGGCTATATGTTTGATTGGAATTTGTATCTATAAATAGAAAAAAAATATGAATTTTTTATTAATGTTAAAGTGATGATTAAATAAGAGGATTCTATTAATACATTTTAAAAATAGGAAAAACGGAAAATATAACGATGCCTACTTTTTAACTTAGGTTATGGTATTTTCTTTTTGTATTTACAATATTTTTGAAAAATCCAGCCATGTGGATGAAAATAATATTGAAATATAAATGAATACAAAAATTTGTACAATTTTTTATGGTGTGCATACTTTTTATAATGGTACAAGTTGAATAGTTTTTTAGCATAAAATTTTTCATAATTTTATGTAGTTATAAAATCTAGTTTATACATTACCAAAAATTATTAAAATAGATATTCATGTATTTGAATGTTCCATCCATCTATAAAGTTGATCGGTTTAAAACATTTTAAGAAATGAAAAATAGTACAACCCATTTTCTAAAAAATAAGCCGCAGTCTATTTGACATTTTTTCTTAAAAATTATATATATATATATATATATATATATATGTATATATTTCTTTATTTATAGACACACTCTTGTAACTGATGAGTTTTCTGCAATCGAATCCCAAAAACTCCCAATCAAGACCTTTTTAAAAATTAATATAAATAGATTCCAATGCATAAAGGCTTTGAAGACTATTATAATCTATATGGTTAGTTGCTTCCTGCATATCTGATGACAAAAAGGGTATTGATTAGGTATGCATTCACTTTTGTTGCGCCCATTTCGTTTTGTTTATAAAATACTTTTTCGGTTTCACAATTATAAATTGTTGATTTCGAATTCGAACAGATTCAATCATATGTAGCGTTTCTTTTCTGTGTTATAGAGGAAATACAACATATATAATAATAATAATAAATTCTGATTGAGGAATTATTTAATTCTTTATGTGCAAATCTCTTCCATTTTCAATAATTAAATGTGAAACCTTGACTTGGAATTGAATTGGAATCTTGAGTTTGAATTGAATAGAAAAAGTTTGCATGCTCACTGTTTCGAGAAAGTTACTTAGTAATTATAAATAATCGTTTCTGATTTTGACCGAAGGAAGTGATATTAGACTGTAAAAAGGTGTTAAAGTTTCGTACTAAAGTTCTATTAGTTATATATTATTTTTTACCGATATTTATTGTTTCAAGTGAGCCATATATTTAATATTCTTCTTCTTTAATGGAGTTCAATTTGACTCGATTTAAATGAGTGAAAGAATAATTAAACAAAAGAAAATTATTATCTTTTGAATTTCCTTTCAATGAAAATTATTTCAAAAAAAATTTAGTCAAATGATTTATTTAAAATTATGATATCAGCCAAAGTCACGCAGCATATACATGATATTCATAGCAAGGACAAAAGAAACTATGCGAAAGATTACAAATAATATACAATAAAAATTAGTACGTAATCTCAACTTTTTACTCATACAAACAAAAGGTAGAACAATTTTTTTTCAAAATTGGGCCCATAGCACCGACTCAATTGACATTAGTATTGTAACCGGCGTTAATTTGATTAAAATTATCTTAATTAACATGTATTCTCTCCGTTCAAAAATAATTGTCGTTAAACATCTTTTAAGTGATACTTAATACATGCTACATATTTTATATAATTTTGTTTTTATTTTTATGAAATTTTGATTAAAATTTTCATTAATTTCTAATTTAAATTAAATAAAATAAAATAATCAATTTGTACTAATTAAAAATACGTGCAGCGACAATTATTTCTAAATAGATTGAGTATTCTCTTTATTCCTTTATAAATGTCATTTCAAAAGAAAACAAGCTTATTAAGGACTACGTTAATTTCATACTACCAAATTAGGCATGAAATTTCATTATTACCTTATAAGGTTTATTGGTAAAAATGAAAATAAATCATATTAGTGTTTTCTTAAAAACATCAATGACACGTAAATATGGACATTTCATTTTCTCTTAAATAATATTTAAAAATGAACAACATGAACATCAAATAGTGATTAATCATTGATTGATTAATTATGTTATATGTAATTACTCAATAATTTTAATCATAATAGTTACATGATTGCTGAATTATGTTATATGTCATTTGATTATAATTACTTAATTTAATATTAATTGTATAATCGGAAAAAGATCTAGTGTTAGATACAATAATTTGTTATAATTGTTTTAAGAGAAGCTTCGTACAATTTGATCACTCAACCTTTTTTTATAAGGTTCATTCAACCTAATTGTATTGGGGCATGCTGATAGTGATGGTTTTCATCACTTCCAATATTGATTAATATGAATAATTTGACCAAACAAACCACTTTATAGATATGTATGTGTATTGTTCCGGCCTTGTGACAGATAAGTTCCAAGTTTTGATTATTTTCCCTAGCCTTGTTGTAAGATTTTCTTTTGTGTTAAATAGTTCTTGCAGATACTTTACTAAGTTTGAGGATTTGGATTCTCACCTTGTGAACTTATATCTAATCCGATCTAAAATTAAAGATAAGTTTTTAAAATGTCGATTTTTAAAAATAAATTTTATGTTTTAAATATATATCTATTATTATGTTGTTTAATAGTAGTGAGAATTATGATAAAAATCACCAAGCAATGGATGTAATGAAGTTAATTGAAGTTTTAGAATTATATAATAGTATTTAAGGAACTCAAGTACTTTTTATAATCCAAAAATAAAAATACATACAACAAAAAAAAGAATATGTATATCTAATTTTGGAACAGGAAAAATATATTAGGGGAAGTATATTTTATCAATTTCACAAAACAAGTTATGTTAATAAAAGTTTTACATATTTAATTGATAGTTATGTGTGAAGTATTATTTTTTTTTCATAAGAATTATTATAAACGTTCAGTTAATAATAAAATAAGAAAGTTGTAATAACAAAGTTTAAAAGGTATAATACTATAATAAAAAAGTATAGAAATTAATTTTTTTAAACAATTTTTTTTGTAAATATAACATTTTTCATAGAACAGATAAAATATTATTTAATGATGATGAGTCATGAATCCCTCTCTAGTAAGGTCTATAAAAACAATTTAATATAATAATATAACGACAATTATTTATCACTAATCTCAAGCTCTTGATCCAACCTTATGCACCCACGGAGTTGACAAAGAAAACAAAGCAACAACAATAGTCCAGGCACGCATAATATTGTATTTTTGTTTTGGTGTAAATTATTATTCTTGATTTTTTTAAGTTAGATGATTTTAGTTTATATATATAATTTTATAATCGTATAGTTTAAGATAAAAATATTTGATCACAATATAATTTATACTTAGAATTTTGTAAATTAAATTAAATTTAAAGTCCAATATGCAATCATTTATTAAAAATTCAAAATATATTTTTAATTTTGAAACGGAAAGTGTTAAAATATACTGTTGATGTTTTTTTTCCCTCCGTAGGTTCCCTAGCTTGATTCTATATTATCTCTTATATATAGATATTTAATTGTAAACTATAAGTAATATTTTATGCAAATTACCTTTTATATAGATGGAGGTATTGAAACCTTTGAAATTATTGCTTCTCAATATGAGGAACTAGAAGAAAGAGTTAGCTAGCTCACGGATTAAACTGTTAAAGCATCAGTTATTAATTCCTGAGATATTTAGATTGATAGTACTCTTTCCGTTTTATAAAAGATATTATATTTAAATTTTTTTAATGAATATTAATATTGTATATTTAATTGATAATTAAATATTTAAATAATAAATTTTTTCATAAAGCTTATTATAATATTCAATAAAATAATAAGAAAAGAAGATTGTAATAAAAATATTTATAAAAACATAACTGTTTTTTTTAACAACTCTCATATTTAAATGTACTTCTTTTTTTAAACCGGATGGAATATTATATTAGTTCAACAATGAGACATTTAAAATAAAAGAAAAACAGAACCGTGATCATAAAAATATTCCGGCCAACCCAATTGAATTGCTATCAAGTGAAAACAAGACAGAGAGAATCGAATTTGAGGGGTCACTGTATCTCAATGCTCCAAAACTCCAGTTATATTTTAATACGATTTTTGTGAAAATTCATATTTTAATTTGATTTATGTATATATTAAATATTTAAAATGCAATTATTTTTATATATACCACTAATATTTGAATAATTTATACTGATAACTTTATCATCAATTTAAATTAAATAATTAAATGGAAATTTTAAAATATACTTGGTAGAATTTTATAATTAGACTAAAAAGACAAGGGTATTAGTATTACTATTTCAATAGGCACAAGAGATGAAATAGGGTCTAGAAAGAAGTTGACTACGCGACCAAAAGTGACTGTGTACGTCATGTCTTATGTGTTTTATTAACTATTCTTACTAAATGACATAAAGGAAATAATTTCAAGTTGTAAGAAATCGTACTTTGAAAATCTATGGTCCAAAATGTAAGAAAGGGGGAAAGAAGAAAAAAATAATTTAAGGTCAAAGATTTTATTTTTTTAAGGAATCTATGGGTCAACTTAATCCAATGGTAATGTTACCCGATATAAATGTTTAGCACTACTAATTTGTCAATGTCGTATAATGCGGAAAGAATCGATATACTGTGACGGAAGTGTCATCCATTTTCATGATTAATATTTCTTCCGTTCATATTTTCTTGTTTCTTTTAACTGAAAAAAAAAATTTACTTATATATGTCACTTGTAAATTTTAATAAAGTATCAATGACGTCATTTTTTAGATTACTCTTACATTAAATATTCATTTGTTTTTATTCATTATTTCAAATAAGATTTAGAAGGGTAATATTAAATTTTTATAACCTTTTTAATTAACTAAACATAAAATTAATACGTTTATTAATAAACGTGCTTTTTTCCAAAACAACATCTAAAAATGAATTGAGGAGAAGTGGCCTAATATTTTTCTTTATTTGTTATTATTTGGGATATTTGAATTTTCAATAAAACACCTATAATTATACGGATTCTATAGGCTATCCACCATATTACAATTGTGTAGAAATTTAGAGCGTCCACCATATTACTATTGTAGACCTAGTACATAATAACATATGGGTGACAAACAAATGACAATAAGAATTCGACATATAGTTCGAAAGAAGTATTATTATAATATAAAAATAATAAAATAAAAATATTGACATAAAACTGTCTAGATCGCACAACGTATTACGTTCAATACGACCATAAGTTCTTAAGTCTCATAACATGGTAAACCAACTTCGTTGAAGTATTACAAGAAACCATAACATTATATTACACATTTAAAGATTCTCACCCTAATGGGGATCTTCCATGAGAAATGAAGTTGAGGCCAAAAGGTCAAAGGGGTAGTTATGACTTTTAGCTTGTCCCTCCCCCACCATATTGGTTTTGTTCCTTGCTAATCCCTACTTCCCTACCATTATTGGAAATTAATGTTTGGATCTAACCCCATCAAAGATGAACCCTAAACTCTCTCATTCTTTATCTATCCATATTTATCGATTTAAGTGGTAAAATAAATTTGTTCCGTTTAAGTAATATTTTAAATTCGAGCCTTATATTTTGAAATTTTAAGTATCAAATTAATTTTCCTCATAGTTAAATTAATCAAAATTTAGATGACTATGGGATACTAAAAGATTTAACAGAAAAATGAAATTCTTCTCTATCCCCCTTCCACACATTGAACGGTCACCAAAAAGTCAACTAAAGTAAAGTGAAATAGTGTATAGAATGGGACCCAACCAAAGACCATAAGGCCATGTTTGGTAACACACTAACATCAGTCAATTGTGGCTGTCTATTTATTGATTCTCCCCTTATTTCCGCATCCCATCTTTCAATTCGTATCTCATACTCTTCTGCCATCCTCTATTATTTATTTACCCAAAACTTCAATAAATTGTTACACAAAATGCTAAAATGTCATAAAACACAAGCAAACAAACAATCCACAAGTCATGAAAAGTAGGCTACTCGAGTACATGATTCCATTTCTTCATTATTTTCTTCACCTCTCACCCACTTGTGTTGAATTGAAATTGGTTGACAAATTTTGTACATGTCGGTTGACTATTTTGTCACAGTTATTCTTTTCTTTCCGATTTCACGTGGAGGAGACTCGGTGTTTGACTCGCTTTGTACGCGGTGGTTCGGCCGCAGTCATACCCCGTGATGGTAGTCGGTACATGTTTCGGAAGAATGTTTGCTGTTACATTGATCTTTTGAGCTTTGACAGCCTAGTGGGAGAATTATCTTTGAAAAAAAATTGTTATTTACATGCACTTATTCTTTTTTTCTTTTCTTGTTTTTAAGATATAAATAGTTTAATCAATATATATGAAATAACAAAAATAAGTATGAAAATAACAATTATTCTCGTGAAAAATCTCCTAAATTTTACGTTGAATTCTTCTATATGTTGTATTTGTACGTTGTAATCACATATTTTTGAAAGATTTAATTCTCTACTTAATTTATTTTTCGAATGTTCTAATTATTACAAATCTAGTATTCAATACTCAGGAAATTAAAGAGGCCTAGAAGATAAGGGGATAATCTGTTATTCTTCAATCCATCTACTTGCCGTTGTCATTAATAGAACTCTCAACCTCTATATTAATGGTGTGAATCCAAAATTCATTTCATTTGAAATCAATTCGTACTATTAATAGTCAACACTACATTTTAGTATTTGTATGTTGCGAAATGACGGGAATATAGAAGAGAAAAATGGACTAAGTGAGAAATGTTACAGAAATGATAAGCAAGGGTGTTTAAGGAATCCAACGGTTGGATATTTGATTCAGCTCAATTCGATAATTGCTCAATTTAATTCAACTCAATTTGAATTATTAATCAAGTCGAGTTTGAATTATTAAGTTTATTGAGTAGACCCGTCACCAGAGTATTAAGACTACTAGACTTAATATTCGACACGAATGGTACTCGATTCAATTGACGTGATACTAAATATAATTTTTAACATTTGATAGTTTATTCATTAAAACTCGTTAAGTACTCAACTCGATTTTGATATAAAAATTCGTATAATTATTCGGTACTCGGTAAACATTTGATAAAACTCAACGATGTTCAAATATTTTTGAACTACTCAGGAATATTTCGATAATTAAACAAATTGAATTCAATCATAACATTTCATGATCGATAAATACTCAATTCAAATTCGATAAATTCATAAGTCGAGATGAGTTCAAACATGGACTAGAATACTCGACTCGACTCATTTACATCAACTCAACTCATTTACGTCAACTCGACTCGATTTGTTTACTACTACGTTTGTTTGCATCTTAATAGGTTTTAATAGGCTATATCAAATCCGGGCAGATGCATAATGTATTTGGATAAAACATAAAGTGCCTCTGTAGTCCGTATGATTCAAGAGTCAAGCCCTCTGTTTGGCTCAGATTGGGTTTCCTTTCTTTACCATTTAGATTTTAGAACTAAAGTTTTACAATTTTATCCTCACTCTCCCTGTCCAATATAATTTACTTCTTCTCAATGCAGTTGCAGAAATGACAAACCAAAAACTAATATATAAAAATGGCAAGAACTGTTACAATTGACGTCCAACTTGTCAATTGGACTAGATTAAGAGCATGGGGGTGCGTGATTTTATTTTGGTCAAAAGAAAATGTTAAATGTACTGTTCATTTTGTTTGGGAGCAATTTTTTTGACAGCTTTTTCTTTTAAAATTTTAAATTTTATAAATAAAACTAAGTATTACTTACTTTGAAAAATTAGATTTTAACTTAATTTTTATAAATATGTTTGACCAAATGTTATTACCATACCATCCTACATCTCTTTTCCAAATTACATCTATATTTTATAATCGTCATGTCTAATTTAGTAAATCAACAAATTTATATAATTGTATAATATTATCTACCATATATTCATATTATATTATATAGTAGATAATATTATATAATTATTTTATAAACATATTAATTGGGATATCTGTAATATCTTGTATAATATAATATATTTCAGACATAATTGTACAATTATTAATCGTAAATAATTTTATTGATAAACTAAAATAATATAACAAAGAATTATATAAAGACATTATTTTAATTTTATAAGTATGTATAATAAGGAATATGATAGAATTGATTTGAAAATATTGTTAAGATAAATTGTTAAAAATATTATTTATCTACAAAATAGAGAATGAGTTAAGGAAATCTACTGTAATTGGCCTAAAAACGTTTCGATATTACCAAGCGGGACCTTAATGTTGACATAGAACTCTGTATATTCTATTCTAAAATTAAATTAAAGTTTTAATATCAAAGTCAGCTTGACTCATTATTTATTAGATTGATTAAAACAATATAATTATAAGATATTTAGATTATCTAAAAGTAAAGAGTACTCCGTACTAGATCGCAAGTTTAGCATTTTAAGATTTTGTTAAACATATTATATATCAATTCTAAAATTAAAAACGACTTAACTTGACTATTAGCTACGAGTCAGTAGTTTATCTCAAATCAATTCTTAGAAAATAGATTGTTGGCGCATTCTATTCATTTTGTGTGTATGAAATATAATATCAACTTCTTCTTTTTTAAACTTCTTGATGCGTATCGAAAATCTGATGAGCCATCCCTACTCAATTTTGTTGATTATAGAGTAGGTATGTTATAATACTAAAAACTGCTTTAATTAACAGGGTGGAGTTTAACTTATTAAGACTTTTCGGCGTGAGAATTGTTTATTATTAGAAAAATATAATATATATATATATATATATATATATAATAATTTGTCTAAGAGATTTTCTTTTTTTTTTCTTTTTTTTTTGTGCATGAGTGAAAGGCATACGAGTCAAAAAGGTTTCACCAATTTCACATTAGATTCTATTAATTTTAAGGGAAAATTTTTTTAGAAGATTCGATCAGTAACTATAGCAATTACAATTATATTATCGTTTTGATTAATAATAAAAATTTTGAGTTTCTAAAAAATAAATTAATTCCTAAATAAAAAAGAGAAAATAAAATAAAAAGAGTTGAATACTATTTTCACCAATAATCTACACCTCATTGTTTTATTGATGGTGGAACAAGTTGGTGGTAGGATTTCTAGTTTCACTTTTTAGATATTGTGTAACACGTTTCGTAGATATCTGGTAGGCAGCTCACGCGACACGTTTATTTTAATTTAATCCATTTTCTACTAAGTACATTTTTCCTGAAAGATAATGTAACAAAAAAAAAAAGAGAAAGATAAACAAATGCATGCACGCACAATATGAGTTTTTTAATTTGAATTTAATTCAAATGAATTACAATTATATATTATGAATCATATAAGATAAATTAACTCCATATTACAATTACATATTATGAATCATATAAGATAAATTAATTCCATATTAAAAGGAGATGAATACATGACAAAGGAGAAAAAATTTCAATTTGATAAGAGAGAAATTCTCAAATGATAATATTAATGAGAATTAAACATGTAATTTTTTAATTACAACATCTCAATCTTAACTATTGGGTTAAGATGTCATTGACTCACACCATAAGTGTATGATCTATAATAATTTGATACTTATGTTTTTTTTCCCAATAAAAAAAAACCTATGCCCTATCCTAGTGAACGAAAAGATAGGTAGAAATTTAGATGGTAGATGACTGACCTGTATTTGTTTAGCTCTTAATACATCTTAATAAATTAAGGAGTTCAGATATTATATCATTCAGATCATTTGTTTAACCAACTCAACTTTATCTGAATCCAGTAACCTAGAAAAATGATGATGAATGTATTAAAACCTGACAAAATAATAAAATAGATTAATTCATATATTTAAGGTAAAATATTAAACAAATAATTAAATTTATATTCAGATTCAGACATAAATACTTAATTGATTCAATAAATTTAGACCTAATTAATCTATTTAGATTCACACATTTAACGAAACAAACGCAACCTAATATGTAATTAATTATAATTAACCATAAGGTCCATGCGAATTTAGTATGCTAATTTATTATAGATAAAATCGCTTAAGAGTAGATATATCACAATTCACAAACAGTTCTTATGGATTTTTTATTATTATTATGATTATTCTAAAAAAATTAAGTTGAGGAGTGATTCCTTGAATTTAGGTCGAGAGTATATCACAAATTTATTTGAGAGTTTATGGTACTACATCTTCATGCATTTATATAACCTGCACACCAACTTACTCATTGAGACGACGGTTACGATTATTTTTTATATTGCTTTCTTACAACAAATAAAAATAACTAGTAGAAGAAAATAAAATAATAAAAAAAAATATATATATATATATATAGACACACACATCGATTAGTTGTAATTTAAATTGTTTTTTTTTAATCCTAGAATTAATGATTTAACTCAGGGGTGAAACAACGTGGTTTTGCTGAAATTTATAACTAAGACACACATAAATATAAGATTAATTATAATTTTTTAGGTCAAATTAATTAACTTATTATAAATACAAAATTTCGTATAAATTAAGTTAACTTTAATCCATATGGTCATTAATTTTATCTTCCTAGACTATTACTAATTAAGAAAATATTCCATCTTGAAATTTTACATAAATCTTGATCATAAAATTTGAATTTGAATATTAGTCAAAATTGAGTTTTTAATTTAAATTTAATCTTATTTTGTAAGATAAAGTACCAGTATGTCCTTATTACACAATATATAGTGCGGATTATAAAGTATTTAAGGTTTCAAATCAATATCTCAATCATAGCTAGTAATATAGTTTGGGTAAAATTGCAAATGATGATGATGCATTATTTTCATCGAAGCAGATAATATATTTTTATTCAAGTGGGAGTTAAAAGGAATTTGCATTGGTATTTTATCTTCTGCAAAGGAATGAATATATCCACATGCATATGATTAACCAATGGCAAAATCTATAAAATGCTTTTAGGATTTGGCTATGAGTATATGACAGTTCGGTTGGATCATTTTTTTTGAGACGACGGACATACATATATCGATGAGAATCGAATTATATATATATGATAGAAGTATAAAGTAAATTTTTTTTGTCTAAAATAAAATTTAAACACAATAAGATAAAAATTGAAGAAAAACTCAAAATAAAAAAAATTATTTATAAAAGTTATTTTGGTACATGCTCCTCAAAAAATCATTAATCAGATAAATTATGTTTCAGATATCATAACTGCATCGTAGAATAACTTAATAAAAAAAGAAAAGGTGACGGGTACATATGTTGCTTCTAATCATCAGATTTGATGATCTGTCCACAAACACTGGGGGAGAGAACTCCACAAAAAAGAGATAACTTCACAAAAGGGAGGGAGAACTCCACAAAAGAAAGAGAAAATTCCATAAAAAGAGAAATATTTATTAGACAAAAACATATAAAACAATATAGAAAAAAGATCTGGGGAAGAACTCTTCTAAGATAAGAGAATCTCTCCTCAAATTCAAATTATAATTTTGTGGAGACTAAGATTTTGTTGAGATAAAAGGTGTAATATTATATCGGGTTTGGATCATTTTCATGTCTTTGATATTTTGATACAACTAATATAATTTTTTATTACATAAATTGAAAAGTACAATATTTAAATTAAACTTTTTGACACATCTTAAAATCTTTGCTAGAAAAGATTGAAAGTAAAAGAATTCAACGAATAAAGGTAGAAGGGATTTATAGTACTTATTAATTTTATGGCATATCTAACATCATCATTAATATTAGGAGGAAAAGAATGTAACGGAAAGAATTAGGTAAAGACAGTTCTATTTCTTCATCGATTATATATAAGACGTTATCATATCATGGTTTTTATTTATTGCGGTAAAAAACCATTTTATAGTATGTTCTTATTTGAAATAACAAAAAACTATATTATATAAATCTCATAATATATACTTAAAAAATACATTAGTAATATATATATATATATATATATATATATATATATATAAATAAATGAAAAATGAGTAATAACTTATTTTTATAATATTATTCTCTTGTGTTACATAAATTCTCACGAATACTCATTGATTAAGTCGTTTAACAAATCTAAAATATTAATTTGATAAGAGATAATTTTTAATACGGTGCATTAACAGAATTTTAGTTACCTTAATTGTGTAACTAGATTTTATTCTCGGAAAAAAGTACTATAAACGGATATGTGTGGGCGTATGGCCAATTAGTCTTCTATTTTATTACCTAAAAAAAATAGGTAGAATAGAGTAAAATGGAGTCGTTATTTAAATAGATCTTTATTGGTATATGGCCCTTTAACGATACTCCCTTTGTTCTAAAATTAAAAATATATTTTTAAAATGATAATTTTTTAAAGATAATTTTTATATTCTAAATATATGACTATTATCATGTTATTTAATAGTAATGAAAGTTATAGTAGAGATGACAAAATAGTAGTTATAATAAAATTAATTGAAGTAGTGAAATTGTGTAATGATATTTAAAGAACTACATTATTTTTTATAGTTCAAAAAGAGAAATATTTTCTAATTTTAGAACAACTAAAAAATATATATATCTCTAATTTTGAAACTGGGGAAGTAACTTATAACTTCTGCACTTACTTTTTATTTTTAAACGTATGAGAGTTATTTGTGCTAGAAAACACGTTTTCTTTTCGAACAAGTTGCTATTTCTAAATAATTTGCAGTTGTAAAGCTTTTCAGTTCAATAAATTCACCCGATAGAAAATATTTTAGTGGTTGTGAGAAACATGTTTTAAAACAAGCTTATTTCCTTTTTTTAAGCTGCTTTTTCTTAAAAGGTAATTTTTATTGTTTTACACAAATTGGAATAGGGATTTGAAATTGCCGTATAAGTAACAAAAAATTACTCTCACTTTGACGTTTTAGACTTTTGATACAAGCACTTTTCTTCTAGGCAAATTAGACAATTTTACTCAATTAATTGCTTTTCGATTCATTTATATCTAGGTTTTCTATTTTGAAGCATATTAATATATCATGTTATCTAAAATACCTTAATTAATCTCTTTCAAAGCATGTATTGCAAAGTTTGTTGTTCATATATTACGATTACTCCTCCTTTTGTTTCATAATAACCGTTATTCTAACTTTTTACATGCAATTACTCCTCCTTTTGTTTCATTATATTTTTCATTCGTATTAATTCTTATTTAAAATATTTTTATTATTAATTTTTTTAAATTAAAAAAATATTTAATATATAAAATACTTCAATTAAATTTACGTAAAAAAAATTGAAGCAACAATTATTATGAATCAGAATGAGATATTAAGTAAGTTCATGCTACTATTAATTACAAAAAATATTAATTATAGTTCTCCTTAATAGTATATATAAAAATAGTTTATAACATTAAGGTACTAATTTAGATTGTGTAAGCAAGGAAGTATATTTAAATCTTAATAGACAAATAAGTGCCACTATTTAAAAATGTATTATATTAATACAAGTTTTATCCCATGCTCGTATACATTATGTTTTGATATATCTAATGTTTCGTATACCTACGATCTTTATAGAGAAAAAGATACTTTAATACTTATCGAGAAAAAAAAAATTTAATTAAACAAGTGTTTTACGTTTTCACAGTAGTAATTTTTATAATAACTTTAGTATTTTTTATAATAATTTTAATAATTATGACAGTAATTTTAGAAGTTTTTTTTATGGCAATTTTAATAATTCCATAGTAATTTTAGCACTAAAGTATGATTAATAAAAATCTCGCTTATTAAAGTAGTATTTTATATGCCAATACATACTAAAATGTCATTAGTATTTTATATGCCAATATATACTAAAATGTCATTGACCCATTTTTATATATCTAATGTCTATATAGATCTAAGATTTTGATATACCTACTATTGTATATATGCTTAATAATTATTTTTTTTTTACTATGTTATTACCTCACTCTCACCATCTCACTTTACTCTCACGTTCAACTACCTATTATTTATTTATAAATTACAAATAATATAATTTTTTTTTTCACATACGGAGGAAATAGTTAATTTCTATTCGTTATTACTTACAAAAATAAAAATCATAAATTTTCAATTAGTGTATAAAAGTTTTAAACGATCGAAGCAAATACTCCGTTTTTATTTAGGAAAATTAAATTAAGTAGGTTTTCCCGAGTGACCCAAAGATTTGTGGAATCTTATGAAAAGTTCTAATTGAATTATTTCGAGTGATCACTCGGTAACCAAAATTTGTGTGGTTCATTTTAGTAGTAAACCAAAATAGTATACTCCTAATTCCAAAACTGAAAGACCAAAGGTGAATATAAGTGTATCATTATTGAAAAAAATGGATTTATGACATTATTATATTATCATTTATAAATTTTATGGACAAGTAAATTCATTCAAATTTTAATAGATAAATAATACCACTTTTTAAAAGTATTTTATTTTAATATAAACTTTACCCTCGCGTCAATATGTCTTGATATACCTAATGTCTTTGTATATATAGTTTTTATGTCTATATACATATTGTTTAATGATTATTTTTTACATACTATTCAAGAAATTATCATCGAATTCCCACCTTTATCACCCACCAAAATATAATGACGCCACCCCACTCCTATATACATATTATTTACTATAGGAGTATTCTTTTTACGTACTATTTTTTAGAATCATCACTTCCACCTCCATCTCCACCTCCACCCACCGCCTAATACCTACTAATTATTATGAACTAATTTTTACGCACGTGTAAAATATGATAATTTAATATATGATAATGATACTATTTTTTAAAGAATTATATTAAATTATATATTTTTTTATATCATGAGAATTAATAATTTTTTATAAATTTACAACCAATAATTAACTAAATTTAGATATAATGATAATGAAAGTTATACTTATAAGTATATTACATTGAGATTTGTTAAAAAAATTATTTGAGTTAAAAAAATATCTATTTATTTAATTTTTTGTATTGAAATATTGTATTGCAGCTTTTTGTGCCATTAAACATGAAAATATTTTTTTAATAGATGTAGCGGTTTATAATTATTTAAATTCAATCATAATACTTTGCTATAATTATATTATGGAAATTTGTAAATTTTATGATTTTTTTGATAAATTTGTCTTTGTTTTTGTAAGAAGATAATGCTTTATTTTCTTTTATTTTATCTTAAATATTAAATTATAACTTTTTGTGTTTGGAAAAAAAAATTTATTTTTTAAAAATAAAATTTGTGCCATTTAATATAATTTTTTATTTGTGAATTTGAAAAATTATATAAAAATGAAAATATATTAATTAGCTTTATTACACCGGAAATCCCTCGAATAAGTATATTGGATGGAGGGATTTTAGTGAGACAAAGTGTAATACGTAGAGAGAATGCGTGTGTCTACCTTGGCTTTGTTGTATGGTTGTAAATATAGAGTTAGTAGCCCTCCTTTCGAAGCTTTGCTTACTGGTGATGGTTTTCTCCCGGTGGACTTATGGGTCTGGTTCATAAATTGGAAGCTTTGGGCCTCAAGTGGGTTGGATGTAACGTTGGACCCATAAGATATTGGGCCGTTGAGCCACTTGAGGGACCTTCCTTCCCTAACAGTACTATTGAAGAAGAAAAAGTCAATGATGACGACAATGGTGATTGTGCGACGATGATACAAAATTGACTACGTAGTAGATTCGAAGAAGAAGAGGGAGATGAAGGAGGAGGTGACGATGTCGGCTTGTGCAGCGACAACGATTGTGAGGAGTAGGAGAGAGAAGGAGGAGGAAGAGAGAGAGAGATGAGAAGAATGAAGAAAATTAATTGGAGAAGGAGACAGAAGAAAGAAGCAGCAGCAGCAAGCAGAATGAGCAAAAAAAATGTATTTTTTTTGTATCAAGAGTACATTATAGGGTTGGGTTGAAATGTATTTTCAGAAGTTTTGCCATATTTTCTAGGTGTACCGTAGATCATGACGTTAAATTTGTTTTGTTCCGAAGTTAAATTAAGAGAAATGTTTGGTAGAACGGGTTGAAAACAAATTATAAATTTTTTTCAAAAATATTTATGAGTTTTTATTAATCACATAAATAATTATTACAAAGGTTTTCTGGTGTAAGTAATCAGTTTCTCTTCTTCTGCTCGTGAAGAACAACGGTAACCCTATAATAAAATAATTTATAGTTTCAATTTGGTAAATTAAATACCAGTTTCTGATTTTCGTTTACAAAAAACAACTGCAACTCTAGAAAATAAATTTTAACTTCTTAAATTCTAAAAACTTGCTTATCAAATTCTAAAAACTTTCCTTAAGTTATTGTTTTACTTGCTACTCAAATTCTAACTACTTAATTTTAAGAATTTGTTGTGTTATTAAAATTTCCAAAAATATTTTCTTTCTTTGGTACTTGTGATAATTTTGTTACATAATGTATCTGTTACATAATTTTTCTGTTACATAATCTTTATAATATCTTCTTTGAATCTTCAATATCCTCTGACAAATCTGTATTTGTTGATAACTTTATCGACTGACAAGCTTTATTCTTTAATGAGTTTATCTGTAGATGAACATTTTTCGACTTCTTTCCTAATCTGATTCTATATCTGCTGATGGCTTTATTTGCTGACAAACTTTATCCTCTCATGAGCTTATCTATAAATGAACATTTATCTGTCGATCGTCATTATTTGCTGATGAAAAAATTATCCTCTGATGCAGATTATTTGTTGACGAATATTTATGTGCCAATGGTCATTATCTGCTGAAAAATAAATTATCTTTTGTAAATTATCCAACGATAAACAAAATATCCACCGATTCTTGGATTTTTTATCATATGATGTACAAATTATATTGTTGGAGGATAAATATCTACTAGAACTACCTATTATCCGTTGATAAATAAATTACTTATCGGAGGATAATATTTAAAAAAATTAAACTTCAAAAATCTATCTGCTGATGTTTATATTGTATATCAGCAATTATTGTACGATTGAAAAACTAACAATTTTAAAGATATATATCGTCATCAAATAATATAATTCATAACAAGATATTTTATTTGTAGATTAGCAAAATTGTGCTTTGTATGTGTGTGATTTAGTGTGTTTGTTGTAGGTTATATTAATCTTTTGGCACAATTTACTTAAATAGAAATAGTGGGACTTTTGGCGCAGTGTATAAATGAAGAGCAGCGTATAAATACGAGTGTATATAGGGACTCTGTCCCTATATTTATATCCATATTGTTTAAATACCACTTTAGTACACTTTTTATACAAGTAATCGTATTCTTGTATCTAGAGAGGTATACAAAAATGTAAAATATAATATAGAGTAAAATTTTACTAAGATCAAGCTTAAATTTTTTTTATCAAAATTCACCTCTGTTATAAGTTATTTTGCTAATTTAAAAACAATCGAACTATACAAATGAAACGAGCATGCAAAAACAATTTATTATATGAAATTTCATTAGGTTCAAAGTTGTAAAAAAACTTTATCTAATAGAGTTAATTATATATATATATATATATATATATATATATATATATATATATATATTTTCAATGGTTTGGATTTTTATATTTTTATTAAATTTAATAAAAAATGTCAAGATTATTACGAAATTATGTAAAAATTTACGTAATTTAATATTTTATCAACTATTTCAATCCCTATACTTCTAAACATGTTATAATTAAAGGTGACATTTCATAAATTTTCTAAAATAGATCTTGAAAACTTTTTACTCATATAATATTTAAACAATTCAGAGACAAATATATGAACGTTATAGCATCACTCTAGCATGGAACGTTAAAATCAACACCATTTCATTATCGAACCAAAAAAAGAAAAAGGGAGGACATTCGAAGTTTCGAACGGAGGAAACGCTGTCGAAACTTGGCTTAAGTTAGGGCGTTAGCGCAGACGAAAAGCAAGAAACGCCCAACTCCCAATTACAATGGCCACTCTTTCGTCTACTTACACTGCAGTTCCGAATATAATTCACAAAGATACTCATCAGCTCACCAGAACCTCCTTCAGCACCAGACCCATCTCTGTCACATCTCCATTTTTGCGTCGTCGTGGTCTCTCTATCACACCCAATAAAGCTTCTCTCAAAGTACATACCACCTTCCACTTATTTTATATTGTCCACCAACTGTTTGCTAAAATGCCTCGCTGACATTTTTTTTTTCTTTTGTTGGTCTGTGCTTATTTCAGGAAAAATTGGGTCACATTACAAAGACTTGGACCGATGTTACAAGCTTGAATAATTGGGTTGTCAAGGATTATTACCGTCTCGTGAATTCTGTCAATTCCCTTGAACCAAAAATACAGAGTCTTTCCGATGAGCAGGTTAGTTGGACTGAATTTCTCTAACTGTTTGTTTTTATTGGTGGGTTTTAGTTTCTTGTTTTGATTTTGTAGCTGGCTGCAAAAACTGTGGAGTTCCGTAATCGGCTGGGTCGAGGAGAAACACTTGCAGATATTCAATCGGGTTAATAGTGATTCTTTTTATGCTATTATGGCGTTAAAGTTAATCTCTTTGTAAAACAGTGGATTCAAAATTTGATATTGTTACATTTTTAGAGGCATTTGCTGTTGTACGTGAAGCTGCTCGAAGAAAGATTGGAATGCGTCATTTTGATGTGCAGGTCTGATTCTGTCCTCAGTGAGGCATATATGCATTTTGGCTTGGTTTTTTTATTTGTTTGCGCTCAATTCTCTTTCATATGCTAGATTATCGGGGGAGCAGTACTTCATGATGGGTGTATTGCTGAGATGAAAACCGGGGAAGGAAAAACCTTGGTCTCCACATTGGCCGCTTATCTTAATGCCTTGACTGGAGAGGGTGTTCATGGTGTGTTCTCTGGAAATTCTGACTGCCTTTCAAATAAATATAACAAGTTAGCATTTGATTGCTTTAGGCTATATATGTCTGTAGGAATGAAACTGTTATTGGTTATGCTCTGATAATCATAGTGATTGTATTGATAATTGCTGTACCTCAAGCTTACTTTTTCAATATACTATTGTTGGAGCATATGCATGCCTTCTTAACATAGAACTTTTTGGGTGGGGTGATGTTTAATAGGTTACAGGGTTATACAGTATGGACATTTGCAATGAACATTAATATAGATACAAACTAGTTAACTGCTTTGACTTCCTGTAGAAGTTCCGTCTCTTTCTACATTAAAAATCACTAAGTTAACGGAATGAGTAACATAATAGTAGACATACATATGCATCAAAATTAGCAATAGAGGTTGTATATGTTCACTCACAGACACACACACACACACATGTATGTATGTGTATATCAAGGCACACATATTACCTGTGCAAGTATCTTTATTATACTAATGGTAAGGACTGACTCATAGCACATTTAAATTTATAACTATTAATTTGATTAAGATTATATTAATTATGATAAGTTTGATTCTAATAGATAAACTTGTGATTGCTGAATTAAGTTAGATTAACTGTTGGTTATTATACACTTGTTTTTTTATGAATTTTTTATTAAATATTTTGGATATTTTAGTGTAAAAATTTGTTTGTATTTTAGTTAAAAATATTTATATGGTTTACTTTGTATGGGTTTTCTTTATTTTGGAATCAAGAATATTCTAAATTAAATTTTAGAAATTAAATTGGTACAATTTAGGACCATTAGTATTTTAGTCAAATAAGTATCCCAAATTAAAAAAAACAAATAACAGTTATGCAAACCCAAATAATCGTACGACTAATTGACCTCTTGGTCTATATAATATAAACCCAACTGAATGTACGTACTCCAAGGAACGAACATATGACTAATTCACTTGTTGCTCATATATATATAAGTAATATATGTAACTACTTTATAAAATTATATCATAATAATTAGGTGATTGTTTGATTATGCTATATCTGATTATTATTTGTTATAATTACTTAATTTAATTTTGATTGTATAACTAAGTGTCGTTATGATTTTGATTTAGGTATGGATTAGATTTATTTTGATAAAAGATGATATTAGCATATAATTCTTAGTACAATATTCAAATCTAGTTTTCTGCTAAAAAATGACATCATTATATCGATTGATTAAATTGTATCGAGTCTGTTGAGTTGAGGCGAGTTAGTCGAGTTGACTCATCCGCTAAATAGTCTTGTTGGAATAATCTATATTTATAAATTTTTAAGTGCACATATGAAAATAATTTATTGGGTTTTTTTAAAGATGGAGTAGTTATAAAGTAGTTCAAAGATTAAATAAGGATGAGAGTTAAGAGGAAGATGGAGTAACAATAGGAATGAAAGGAAGTTGAGCATGAGAAGATAGCTTGGAACTTTTTTTGTCACCTTTGGCTGTTAGTCTGCCTCTACGGGCAACATAGTCACCTTAGTCTGTAGCCATTAGTAATACAAATAGATATGTTATGTAGAGAGAGAGAGGGGGAGAGATGATTAACTTTGTACCTATTAGTCCTTCTGCTGGAAATGGTTCACATTCATAAATGATACAAATTCTTTAAGACAAACTGGTTTACTGTATTAGCTAACAAAGAATTTATTTGATAACTTTATTTTTCTTTTAGTGAAAGCATCATCTTCTGTTTCTAAGACATTTTTAAGACATTAGGATACAAAAGATAAGTTGATAAAGAGGTTATTTGAGCAGAAAAATGTGTTAAATAAAGGTTGACTAGATGTAGCCCAAAATTTACAGATTCTGAAACTATATAACATAATGATCCATGTCATTAATGAATTTTGTATTGGTTCTTAGTGGACCCGTAATCTCATACCATGTAGCCAAAGACTAACTCAACTTACATTTTTCCGAGCTTGAAATGAACCATAATATAAAGGTGAGATGTTATTCTTTTATTTCTTTGGCAGTCAACATGCTTGAAAACATGTGTCTCTTAGCATCACAAGTGATGTAGAATAAGGGTTGGGAAGGGCCGAAAGGGATAAACTAGGCTCCACGAGCCTCTCAAAACCAAATCTCACAATTTAACCGCACAAATTTATTCATGATAATAGTCCAATACACTGAAAATAGTAGAATTGCAGCCCTTTAAATAAAACTCCAAAACTTAATGAACAAAAAAATATCCTTAAAATCTCTCTAAGAATCCTAATATATCTCTACTAATGAATAATATCAAGATATTACTCTAGAATATTCTAATAGTAAATTCTACTACGACCAATAGTTATTTACAAAAACAGATCATTCTTAAACAATAAAACAAAATAGTTGGCAATTAAGATTCTAATAACTTATTCCACATCATTCTCCCATCCTTTCAAAAAAAATTCGTCCGTGAGTTTTGAACAAGTTGAGAACAACGAGCCACAATAGGAGAATCTCCCAATAGCTCTTAAACTTCTTGCAAGTCAAATCAAGCAACACAATCTCCGAAAACAGATTAGCGTTAAGAAAGAATCTCATAGAACTTGAGTCTCAAATGGACTAATTAGAAGTATGAGATCAATATGTTTTGCTTCAATTTTCTTTTTTGCTTTGTAGTCTCCTTCTTTATATTCATGGGTGTGAGTCCCATTCTCTTAAACTATTTTTTTCTCAAACCATATGCCCCATTATTTGTATCTTGAGTTTCTTCTTGAATCTTTTCGTTTACACTTGTGTCATCATGGATATGATATGGCAGCTAAGTTGTTACATGGACTCGAATGAAGTGCCTGATAGGATATAGGTACCTTAAAGAATTTGACATGAGTACTCCTCAATTTTACCATATTTTTACATTAAAATGGAGTGTTCCATGTCCACACCTTTGTCCGAGTGTCGGACACAGATATTTCGAGGAAAACGAAGAGTCCATGTAACATAGTCTGGCGAAGCCTCAACAATTTTCCGAGAGGTCCTTTAAGTTGTCAAACAATCCTTTGCTCGTTATATTCAAAACTCCACATGTTGTCAACATCATCACGAACTCCATTGATTTGTTCTAATGCATCCATTGTTTTCCAAGTTATACATGAGCAAAGTTCATGGGAATAATACCACGCCTACCTTGTATATAAAATGTCCAAAATAATAGGAATAAGATAAGACTTATCTATGGTAATTGTAGTATGGCAACTACTTGCTCTCTAAGAAAACCTTTAAATTTGCCGATTTCACTAAACAAGGAGATACTAAGTTACTCTCACAATCTACACTACTTGTAATTTTAATTGGTAACTGATCACATCGAGTTTAGGTATAAAATTTGGCTAGAACTCAAGGATCATCCTTACAAAGAAGCCGTGGGAGAAACATTTTCCTTTTGTAGAAACATGCTTGCAAAACTCTCAATGTTTTATGGGCTGTCCTGAATCCAAGGCAGCTGGAAGAACTGAGGGGCTATTTCGTAAAATTCAGAAATTGCAGGGAATGAACTGAGAAATTAGAGAGCTCTTTTGATACAATCGTACGCACTGAATTACGCAGGAAACATGGCAGTAAACAGAGAAAGAAGCAGTGGCTGCAAATTCTTCTACACCTTTCAAGGATGGGGGATTCTTGTGTGATGGTGGTGAACCATGACAAGTCCTGACAAAGTCTACGACAGTCGCATTCTTGTAGCGAACTGATGGCAGCGATTTGACGATGGTAATTTGATGATCTAATGGCGGTGATCTGACGATCGAATGGCATTTGTTTAGGGTCGGGGTTTCTGACTTTTGGGGCTGAGGGCTGGTTGGCTATGGCAGAAGATGGGGGGAAATGCAGGAGGTGGTTTGGCATTTGTTGATACATTGTTGATGATGGTGGTTGGAATATCTAGGATTGTGGAGAATAGTAGGGTGGCAGAATGGGATGAAGCGCCGATACCAAACTGATGTAGGACAAGGATTAAACTAGGCTCCACGAGCCACTCAAAACCAAAACCCATAACTCAACCATACAACGTTGTGGGTTAGCTCAACTGGTAAGTATTTCCTAGAGGTCAGGAGATCAAATTTCGTAGGGTAAAAACTGGGTGAGAAATTGGTCAGTAGTAGGAGGGATTTCGCCAATAAACCAGGAAAAAAAAAAAACTCGATCACAAAATTAATTTATGTTAATAGTCCAGTGTGCTCAAAATAGTAGATTACAACTCTTTAAATAGAACTCTTAAACTTAATAAACACGAAAAATTCCTAAAATCTCTCTAATATTAAATATCAAGATATTATTCTAAAATATTTTAAGAGTAAATAGTAATTCTACTAAAATTATTTTCAACAATAATTTATTCCTAAACGATAAAACAAAAGAATTAACAATTAACATTCTAGCAACTTGCTTTGCATCAACAAGTGATATGTTCTTTTCAATCAATGCATGCACTTCAATTCCTAAATGTCCTCTTATGACACTTTTGTTAAGTGAAATTATTTAATCAGATGTACTTATTTGTTAATTTATTACTCTTTCCATCCCATAGATTATGTAGATTTCTTACGGTGAACACATATTAAGAAAACACTAATTATTATGTTGAATTTATATAAACTTTCATAAGTCCCTTACATACAATATTAAATAGTATATGGAAGAGAATAAAATGAACTTGTTGAGGGTAATTTAGGAATGAAAATTCTTTTCTGAAACAAAGAGATCAACTTATTTTATGGGGCACAACCACACAGGAAACACTCTAAAACAACATAATCAATGGGACAGAGGGAGTAGTTTGAAAACCAGCACCACTCTTGTCAGTATGGTATAATCTGCAGATATTCTGATTTTTCTTTTCTGTGATGGCCTAATGGGAACGAAATCTACATAAAAAAAATATATCATGTATCCCAAAGCAATTTGAGCTCTATGTTCTTAGATTGGAGTATAAGTTGTTAAACTCCTTCTGTTCCACAATAAAAATGTACTCTCTTCGTCCCATATTTATTGCAACAGTTTGACTTGACACAATTATTAAGGAACATATTTGAGTTTGTTGTAAATGTCTAATTCGTCCTTGTTTCATTTAAAATAGTTTAGGGATTAAAATTTTTGAATGATAAAGTAAAAGTTGTAATGATGATATGTGGATCCATAAGATAAAAGTAAGAGAGAGAGAGAGAGAGAGTCTAATTTGGTCTTTTTACACTTCAAATAGTATTAAAAGAGGAAATGTTGCAAACAATGCAGGCGTCCCAAAAAGAAAAGTGTTGCAATTTTTATGGAACGGAGATAGTATATTTTTCTCCACGCTAAGTGGGTTATAAAATCCTATAATTCAAAGTTGAAGTGAAATTTTTACTTTTACTAACTTTGAAGTGAAATTTCATGATGTACATAAAAATTATTCTTAATAACAAACTTTTTTATTTCGATAAATTCAAATCGCAATAGAAATTATAGGATTTCAAAATAGTACTACATTAAAAGAAAATTGTATCTCTACGTTTGGAATGGAGGGAGTAATTTATAGTGTTTTATTTATTTATTTATATTTTGCAGTGGTTACCGTAAATGATTACCTAGCTCAACGTGATGCTGACTGGATGGGCCGTGTTCATCGTTCACTTGGTCTTTCTGTTGGCCTCATCCAGGTAATTTTAGATAATCAAATCATTACAATTAATGGGTTATGCTTGTTCTTTTTCCTTCTCCAGTCGATACTAACTGACTTGAGTAATGCGGCTTGAGATAATGTGGCCATGCAACTTAGATCATCTTCATCCATCCAGATTGCAATATATGCATATCTGTTGATTTTCCTCTTCTCATATCTTTGTCTTTTGTTTCCATCTGTAGAGAGGAATGACAGCTGAACAGAGAAGGTCCAGCTATAAATGTGACATTACATACACAAATAATTCGGTAAATAGAGTCTTGTTTTTGTGAAATTCTCTTATGTTTCTGGTGATCTTATTGATTAGGTCACTTTGTTGTAATGGCTTGTTAGGTTATTGCTTCTTACATGTAACTTCTGCAATTGCTCTAGGAACTTGGTTTTGATTATCTACGAGATAATCTTGCTGGAAACAATGGACAGCTTGTGATGAGATGGTATTTCAGAAGCTTTATGGTCCTTGGGTTTTGTTCTATATTCTCATTGACTATAAGCAATTTATCTTGTGAACTAGGCCAAAACCGTTCCATTTTGCAATAGTTGATGAAGTTGACTCTGTCCTTATAGATGAAGGAAGAAATCCTTTGTTGATAAGTGGTGAGGTAAGTTTTCCCATTCTAACACTGCTTTTGATTTTCCATAATTTTTCCCTGTAGTTATTACGAGTAGTATTATTATTGTTATTGTTGTTGTGTTGTTATTTTTATTTTTTCATTATAATAATTGTTATTTTTACCATAATTCTTTTTTCAATTGATTTCTGCATCTCAGGCAAGTAAGGATGCTGCAAGATATCCAGTTGCAGCTAAAGTAGCTGAGCTTCTAACACTAGGCGTAGTAATTATTTCCTTTTCCTTCTATTGCTTTAATATGATTTTTCGTATTTCATTTACATAGGTATTGTTACTCTTTTAGTTTATTGAAGCATTCACTTTTTTGTTTATGTTACAGCACTACAATGTGGAGCTCAAGGACAATTCAGTGGAGCTCACTGAAGATGGCATTGCACTCTCTGAGTTGGCTTTAGAAACAAAGGATTTATGGGATGAGAATGATCCTTGGGCTAGGTATATTAATTTCTTACTTCTGATTCTACTCTATAATCCCTATATTGAGGTTAATTCATGTTTTGATTACTGTAGAGGAACCAGATTTACAATTTGGTTACTGGCACAAACTTATGATCACATATGATCTGTCTGCTTAGTTGGAGCAACTCATGAAATGTTGTAGAGATGCAATTATGTAGCAAATTTTGTCTCTATTATCCTTTGTGCTGCTTACCTACATGGTTTAGCTCAATTGGTCACTTCTTATTGACGCAAGTGGTCATGGGATTATCAATCATATATGTCCCTGTTGTATCAGTTGTTATAAAATATATTAAGTGCTGTTGTTATTCTCCAGCTTGTCCCAACTCATGCGATGTTTAGAGGTTGCTTTTGCACAGAAAGGCATGTATATTCAGACTTAGGAGTGGGGGAGCAGGGACAGAGCGGGTTGGGGATGAAATTGGGAAAGTTGGGGAAGGAAATAATGAGATGAATTGATGGACTGGTTGGAGAGGAATATCCTTTCCCTCATTAGCATAAGAAGTTTAAATTTTATTTTTTTGTATTCTAGCCCTTTGTTAGTTATTAACACATGTAGTTTTTTTTTGGCCTCCTTTGTCCCGTAAAAGATGGCTTAAATGCAACATTTTTATTGTCCATTTGTCCTGTAGTATCTGACTTAGACTGTGTGTTAGAGGTAAGAATACTAGTGGATATAATATTGACAGGTAAGATTCCTTAATATGTGTGCTATATGTACTTAAATCATCTTTTGTGGGAAGGAGTAATAATTTAAGAACTTCATGTGGCCAACGGTTACCATTTACGGTTGCATTTTTATATAATTCTTTTATGAATTTCTGTAGTTTCTCATTTCTTTATTGGTTATTCTATTTTTTATAATGCAATTGTAATAAAAGAGTTTAACAACCAAATTGTAAATCGGGTCTCGGTACAGTGAGTTATTAATCAAAACGTCAACGAGCCTCTCCTGCAAATCTTTTTTCTGGTTTGTTTGTTTGATTTTACTAAGTGTATAGTTGTAAATCAAACTAGTTTGTCATTTTATTCCATAAAATCATTATCTTTATTAATATTTTATTTCATAAAAAACCATCTACTTGCTAGTGCTGTTGTATCCGTTATCACTTTCTGGTATTTGTGTGCTGTTTGTTCTTATGTACGCTATATGTGTGTACACACACTCACACATAGGAAATAAGTAAAATAAGCCATATCTTGTTTAACAATTTTGCACATCAGTGTCCTATATGTTATGTGTCCTGGATATTTTGAGAAAAGTTAAATTGTACAAGTATAAAAAAGAGAGTAGAAAATGTAAATTTTCCGAAATTTCCCAAATTCTTGTACATGATTCTAAGAATCGACGATTTTTTCTTATTTGATATTTTGCCTTGGAAAAAAGAACTAGTTTTACATGGTTGTACACGCATGATATTCATCTTAAAAATTGAGAAACTTATGTACCCGTTTATTGTGGATGCTATTTCAATTCATACAGTTAGATAATATCAAAATTACTATATATAAAACTCACGTCATCTCATTTCTCTTGATCGTTGTGGGTGATTTTGGGGTGGGGGAGGGGGGATGGTGGGGGTTGTGTGGTTTGGGAGTGGTTTGTGGAGGGGAGAGGAGAGAACCGAGCAGTGATTAAGTTGCTTCAGTAGGCTAATAAACGTCCTGTTCGACGTTTTAATTTTCTTTTTGCTCCCTACTCCTTTACTATTGACATTGTGCAATTAAATTGACATGATTGCAGATTTATAATGAATGCTTTAAAGGCTAAAGAGTTTTATCGGCGTGACGTGCAATACATGGTCAGAGATGGGAAGGCTCTCATTATAAATGAGGTATTAGCAGCAACGGCTTGCATAATTATTGTTCTACCTTGCGTTCCCCATTTATGCTTTTCAACTTCCTGTTGTGAGAAAGCTAATCATGAAAAATTGTTCAGCAGCAAGGTGTTGCAAAAAAGTTTTAACGTTAACAGAATTGTTTAGTGAATAACTTTATCTTGTTCTATGTATGTTGTCCGTTATGTTCTCACTTGCTTTGGAGTCTGAAAAGTACTTTTACTGTACTACACCTGGAAATGAGAAGAGAAGATATTATATTGCACATTTAGTTTCAAATCTTGTTATCAAGTATTCAAGTATCTTTTCCCAAATCTTTATGCAGTTGACTGGGAGAGTTGAAGAGAAAAGACGATGGTCTGAGGGGATTCACCAAGCTGTGGAGGCTAAAGAAGGTCTACAGATTCAGGTATGCCATCTCTTCAAATATACTTTCTTAGGGTTTTCCAATCTTAAATTTAATAACATCTCATTTTTTTTAATTAATCAAATCTGTCTCCATGCATATTCATTAGGCTGATTCAGTTGTTGTAGCACAAATTACATACCAGTCACTATTTAAGCTATATCCAAAGCTGTCAGGGATGACAGGGACCGCTAAAACGGAAGTATGAACATTTTTCTCCATTATGCTGAACAGTTATATGCTAGAAATTATGATCTTGTGCCTCTTGGAACATTTATAAAGAATCGTTTTGACATCATTGTTTCAGGAGAAGGAGTTCTTGAAGATGTTTCAGGTGCCAGTTATTGAAGTACCTACTAACCTGCCAAATATACGCATTGATTTACCCATCCAAGCTTTTGCAGTAAGACATTGACTGCTAATTTCTATATTTTATTTAATTGGAACAATTTCTATTTATAGAAGTCCACATAGTTTGACTTAATGCTGATTTAATATGTGCTAGACTGCAAGAGGAAAGTGGACATATGTTTGTGAAGATGTTGAGTTCATGTTTAGACTGGGTCGTCCCGTTTTGGTTGGAACCACTAGGTATTGGCCTTTTCCTTTTACCCCCTTCTTTTTATTTTTATTTTTAATGTGAATTCTGAATCATGATTTTCACTGCCTTCCCATATTCATTATTTGACATGTCATAGGATTTGCGTCTGAAAATTTTCAGCAACTTAAATATTTTCTATGTTATAGCCTATATGAACTGCAGCAGCTCTGATCACAAGCACCTTTACATTCGTAGCATATGAATGAAACTGCATCAGTGGTATTGAAGTATGCATACTAGCATTCTACTTAATTTATACAGAGAAATATCATTTAAGCATTGTGCTATAAAGAAGGATCCATCTCCTGTTATAGTTACGCCATGTGTAAAGTTTGTGTAGACAATTTTACAAGCTAGAGAAAATATAATTTAAAGTGATATTATATGTTCCACTAGATTTTTCTGTGTGAAATCATGCTGAATAGAAAGCATTAGCAAATTATTGGTGAAACACATGTAACTGCCTCTTACTTGTCATAATAAAACAATGAAATGGTTATAATTATTGGTGAAACACGTGTAACTGCCTTTTAAATATTTCTTTTGATGTCTTATAATCCATACCAGAAAACACTAAAGATTAGGTTGCAAATAGACTGAGACAGAGGTAGTAATATATTATATTTTTGTGCTTATGATCGAGAGAGAGTGGAAATGAAAAGTTGAATTTTTCTTAAATCAAGTGTATGATAAAAATAAATAAAATTTCTAATAGGTTTAAATCTATTCAAATCTTTCCCTTTTTGGTTACTTTCTGCCCCTTTTCCCCATCCTTTTGTCTCCAGAAGTAATACTCTCAAGGAGAACGTTTGAAACCTTTATATATAAATACGTAAATTTTGTATCTGCGCTTGTGAGTCAAGGAGAGAGTGGAATGCAGTAAATAAGATTTGAATGATTTGTAATCAAAGGTATGCCAGGATTTTGGTGAAAACTTTTGGGTTGAATCTCAGGTTACTTTGCACCCTTGTCAATTTATATCTTTCAAGTACTTTATCAATTTATATCTTTCAAGTACCATATCTCAACAGACTTCTCGACAAAACCTATTTGATTGTTGATGCAGTGTTGAGAATTCCGAGTATCTCTCTGCTCTGCTAATGGGGAGGAAAATCCCTCATAATGTCCTTAACGCACGGCCGAAGGTTCTTATGAAATTTCATTTATGAAGTTCTTTAGTTGGATGCTTGGGCATATGAGTCTAGGGTGCTCACCACTCTTAACTGCTGTTTGATTTTCGTGCATTGTACTTTTTGTTAATATCTATATATTTTGCAGTATGCTGCTAGGGAAGCTGAGTTTGTTGCCCAAGCAGGGAGAAAATATGCAATCACCATATCAACAAATATGGCAGGCAGGGGCACAGACATAATTCTTGGTGGAAATCCAAAGGTTGTGTACATTTTGAGATCATATCTTCAATATTAATTTAGTGGCGTCAGTATCCTCGACTGCATTGCAACTTTTAAGACTATATCAATAAACCTTTATCCTCGATTCTAACATATCGTGTTGTTAAAAATCTTTGTTTTTCTGTTATTATTATATTATTAATTCAATAATGACATAAACCTTTATCCTCGATGCTAACAATTATTCTTCAAGTTAAAGCAACCTTTTTGACCGCTACTAAAAAATATTTCAGATGCTTGCAAAAGGAATTATAGAACACAGATTGCTTTCTTTTTTTGCGCAAGATGCTCATGATGAAGATGGTGATGGAGAGCCAATGTTACAGATGGTAATGCCTTTGTGGTTAAATGTTGCCGAACAATTACAAAAAGTTTCTTATCTCTTCAAACTGGTACAGGTATTGTCAAAGATAAATCTAGGACCATCTTCACTAGCTTTATTAGAAAGGACAGCTCTGATGGGTGAGTTATCAGCAAAGATTCAGTTCATATACTGATATTTTCGTGGACAATCTCCTTTCCTATTTCCTGTTTTCTTTTTTCCTATTGATTTTTTATGCTTATATGCATATCTATTTTATGCAGCTAAATATGTACGCAAAAGTGAAGGGAGACGTACATATCAGGAGGCAAAATCTTTGATTTCAGATTCTGTGGAAATGAGTCAGTTAATGGATGTGAAAGAGTTCGAGAAGCTTGTTGATGAACAATCAGAGATGTACCCTCTTGGCCCTTCCATAGCACTCACTTATCTATCAGTACTGAGAGATTGTGAAGTCCACTGTTCCAATGAAGGATTAGAAGTGAAACAACTTGGGGGACTTCATGTAATTGGAACATCACTTCACGAGTCCCGAAGAATCGATAACCAGGTGAGGATTTAACTAGACATACTTTCATAGCAATAATAAAGTTTCTGATATAGTTTAACATTTTTCTTTGTCTTTTATGTTGTTTGCTTTGTGATTTTCTTTCTAACACTTATTGCATGCTTCCCATTCGAGTTTCGGTTCATGAGGTAGTTCATTTTCTTGCCACAGGTTACAGTTGTATCATTTGTGTAATTTATTTGATATATAAGAACTTTGTTTTTAATACCTTCGTTTTGTTTTTTTAATCTCTGTTTAATTTTTTTATAGTGAAGTAAAATGTATATTTGGCGGCAACTACTATCATGTTTAATTAGTTCTGAGTTGTTGCTTAAGATGAATTTCTTATCTGTATTTTACATGTGCACACTTTAAACATACATTATTCGAATCTCCATATATATATAATTACATGTGAAGTAAAGTGCTATTTTCTGTTTTACATGGTTTTTGAGAAGGTTGTAGTTGCTGAATTCTTCTTATTATTTCTTGAGGGTAAAAGCTATTTCACTTGATAAATGGCGCTTAATATTTCTTGTCACAACATGCTCTGCTACACATGTGACGACCACTTGCATGTGAATTTACCGAAAGTTCTTAGACACCTGTTAATGTCATGTTAAATTTTCCTACATCCATACCATATGGAAATTGATGACAAGCCCTTACTTATGGAAGATTTTCATATTATTAATTTTTTATGCATTTGCTAGCTGGTCGAAGTGTCTTAAGTCAAAAAAATGTGATTAGAGTAGCTTTTCAAGGCTATATGTTTAGTCTCCTGCTCGTAGTAGCTGATGTGGGGCTTGTCTCAATTCTCAATGCCCCCTCACCTGTGGTATTTTCCAGCTAAACAGGGTTGGCACTTGAAAATTTATATTGATTGTTAAGGAGCAGATGGGACATTGGCCATTCACGTGGATGATATTGCTAGCTTTGATACTCAGTTGAAGCATCCAACTCAAAACCAATTGACACTGGCCACTTTCTTCAATATCTCTTGTTAGAACCAACAAGAAGTCCACTAGAACAGAGTCCACCACTTATTCAAGGAGTATTTAGTCGATCAAGCATGCACACCTCCATGTGCAAAAAGCACTAGACATTGTTCTGACACCACTTCTTCGGATATAATCGGCATATATACATTCCTTTTAAACCGCATCTTGAGTCTCGAGACAAAAGTTCAGACCAGCAGCTCTCAGACTATATTTGTCCTCAACTTCTCCCTTAATGTAGTTAGGAATCAATTACAGATGGATGATTCTCATTTCATATGTATCTGTAGTCTTACCATCTGCTTCTACCAAGATCTCAAAATGACTGTTAGGACTTTGGATATGTATGAATAACTCTTCAACTTTAATTCTAAATAGGGCCAAAACAGGAAGACTGGTCAAAATTTGGTTACCAATAGTTGAGAAGATGTGTGCATCATGGCTCTAGATAGAATGGCATGGAAACAAATTCATGTGTTCTACCTTAACTAGATTGATTCTTTGTTGAGCCGAGTGTAGTGTGATTTGTTTCCAACCTTTTTTCAAACTCAAGATTTCAGTAGTTATAGAAGACATTGTTTCTCTTGTTCTTCATAATTTTGTGAATCCCTTATTAAATGCCTCATGCTATTAGTTACAAGGCTTTAAGAAAGGAATTCCTTTTCTTTTCAACTCTTTCTGATCTAGAACCCACATATTCCTCATTTATTTGTAGATTATATTTCTCTTTTCTTATTTTTTAAGTATGTAACTAATAAAAGGTTATCATGCTTTCTTAAAGCTGCGTGGCAGGGCAGGCAGACAAGGGGATCCTGGATCAACACGGTTTATGGTGAGGTAAAAATAATATTGAAGTGATGTTTTCTGTATAAAAGCCGTAGAGGCAACTTAGTCTGGCAACTGGTTTTAAGCTCTGCATGACTAGTAAAGAAATTAACTTCAATTTCAGGCTAGAGGCAACTTAGTCTGGGCACGCTTTGTTTATGCATAGACCATATGGTTCTCTGTCCTTGTAGTTTCCTAGTTCATGGCTCAATGATAGTTTTTCTTCTTTTGCTCTCTACATTTACCAAAATAGATTGTAGTAATATTTTTGAATGTTAGAAGTGTATGACAGAACATGCTTTCATGGTACATGAGCAAGATATAACTAAGAACAGGTTTGGGTAATCCACATAGCAGATGCCAAATAGATTGGAACATCTTGTGCTGTTTCTGGTTATCGTTATCTATTTGTCTATATTTTTTCTTGTGTGTGTGTTTGTTACTTTTTTATCAATGTTTCCCATCCTTTTCGTTGGTATTTATTTTATTGGTTTTCTTTTCTTGAGTTTCTGCTCTATCTTTAGACTTGCATATCAATATATGGGATTATAAGTCTATTCACAGAATGGACACAGTGACGAAATTGAGTTTAGTAAAAATATTACTTGTTTATTTACATGATTTATGCTTTTTAAGGATACAGAATAGCTGCCCTTACTACACCAGTCTGAATTTCATGAAAGTTCCTTTATGATGAAACACCATTTCTTCAACTGTCCCCTTGTTACCATAGTTAGACCACTATAACTGACTGATAAAATGATGTGTTATTTACTTATATTTACTTTTTAGTATTAAAATTTTAGAAAATAATTATTTAAACAGCCGAGTTGTGTTGCAGCTTGCAGGATGAGATGTTTCAGAAGTTTAACTTTGACACTGAATGGGCTGTCAATCTTATATCAAGAATCACAAATGATGAAGATATACCAATTGAAGGAGATACAATAGTTAAGCAGGTGACGTTCAGTGCTTCCTTTTCCAGCATGTCTCTCTTCTTTGTCTTTTCTTGATGTAAGTTTCTTTCTTTTACTGAATTGTTTCCATAATAATATATGCTTATAGTGACATTGCAAAAATGCAGCTTCTGGCCCTACAAATCAATGCAGAGAAATACTTCTTCAACATAAGAAAGAGTCTTGTAGAATTCGACGAAGTATTAGAGGTACTATGAAACTAAGATGGCCTAATTTAGAATTTCATTGCACTTTCTTTATCATTTTTCTTTGAAGTCACCACAATAAACTTTTTCTTTGTGGCAAAGTTTTCACTTTTTTAACAACTTCATGAATCATGATAGTCTTCTAATATCAGTTCTCTATTTGAGTCCCACTATTTGCTCTCTTTGAAAACTATTAGAGTTACAGTTTTAGTTACCATTGTTCTGTTGATATTTCTTCACTTTATTAGAATATAGTGTACTCCCTTCATTCCAAGATCTATTGTCTCTCAATTGAGTTTAGTCAAACCAATTATAAATAGTTGACTTATTGAGGAAGTATAACTATTTCCAAGATAAAATGTTGAAAAAGGTTAATTTGATAACGTCAATTCTAAGTTTCAAATGTTTGAAATTGACATGTAATGTCAACAATTATCTCATATTCAAATTGCAGATAGTATATGCGCGCACACATGCACACAAACATGCGTGTGCTTGTATGTTTGTGCTGTATGAGTATATATGTATGTGTAGGAAATTGAGTTTTTCTCATTGATTTTCTTTTATCAGGTGCAAAGAAAGCATGTTTATGATCTTCGTCAGTTAATTTTAACTGGGGATTCTGAATGTTGCTCTCAGCAAATATTGCAGTGAGTCTTTCAATCTTCTTTGTTCCATGTGTGTTACATATCCATATGATTTGGTAACTTGTGTTCGTACTCATCATGAGTACCAAGATAATGTATTGTAATTATATGTTTAACCATCTTAAGATGTTTTGGGAGTGAAAGTATTATTGTCAATCTCTTTTTTGATAGATATAACCAAACAACATGACATCAAATATGTGTGTGCGCGCGTGCGTGTGTCTGCAACATCTAGGAGCATTTTTCATTTCTCTCTCTCTCTCTCTCCCTCCCTATATATATATATATATATATATATATATATATATATATATATATATAGTTACTATTATTATTTCCACTGATGACACTAAAATTGTTTATAGGTACATGCAAGCTGTTGTAGATGAAATAATCTTTTGCAATGCGAATCCAGCAATGGTAGTATAATCCTGCTCTAGAATGTTCAATACGTGTCTAATTTTTATATTCATTATTTTTTAAAATTAAATTATAGCATCCGAGCCAATGGAATTTGAATAAGCTATTGAAGGATTACAATGGGATTGCCGGGAAGATATTGGATGGTGAGATTGCTACAAATTTTGTCTTTCTCGCAACCTACATTTTGGATTATTAGCTAATGATTGTGTACTCCGTTATCCATCTTCGTTTCATATATAATAATTTGAAGCATCTCCAGACTCTGCAGGGATCACTGAAGAAACTTTACTCATATCACTTGAGCAACTTCATAAACTAAGTTCCATCGATATTAATGATTTTCGCCTTCCAAATTTGCCATCATGTCCAAATTCCTTCAGAGGTATACGCAGGAAGAGCTCCACGCTAAAACGCTGGCTTGCCATATGCTCCGATGATACAACAAAGTATGGAAATCATTATATTCTAGCTTTATTTAAATTGATTTATTGTTTCCCGAATTTCAATTTGACGATTTCTTGTGGGTACTGATGTCTTTTGTAGAGATGGAATGTACAGAGTGACAATTAATCTTCTCCGCAAGTTCCTTGGAGATTTCTTAATTGCATCATATATAGATGTCATACAAGAATCTGGCTATGATGATGCATATGTGAAAGAAATAGAGGTTAGATCCTTTCCTCATGTATTCTGTGCTGATAATTAGAAGCAGTATTTTTATAAGAAAAACTTTACTCAGAGTGGTCTGTTCAGATTCACAATCATATCTGTCTATACTTGTATATTAATTCACAAGAGCCATTCACGGACTGGGTCAACAAAGAGTGAGTTAATCTGCAAACTGAGTTTTAAACTCTCCTAATTTAGCATTTACAATTAATCAATAATAAAATCAATTATTAATCAAATCCCCAAAATTAAAATAATTATAATCAAATCAATAATATTAGTAAGAAATGCAGTTTATCGTAACTGATCGATGACTGTTAAATCAATTGTAATATCAATCATTAGTTAAATCTATTCTACTAATTAAAGTAATTATAATCAAACCAAACTTACTCATGCTGTGCACTAGTTCAACTTAGGCACGGCAACGGGGCGGGTATGGGACGGGGGAGCTGTTCCCAAACCCTACCCGCTAAATTTACATAGTCTCCCAAACCCGCCCCGCCCTGTTAACGATTCTACCAAACCCGCCCCCGCCCCCGCCCCCGCCCCCGCCACCGCCACGTTACCTAAAATTATTATTTTTATTTAATTTATTTCTTTATTTTTTTATATTATTCTCTTACAAAATCTTATAAAATCATTATAAAATATGTTTTATATATAAACGGGTCGGAGTCAGAGTTAAATGGGGTGAGATGGTAAATCCCATATCCTACCCTAACCCTATAGGGTTTAATTAATCGGGTCCCATTAGGGTCAGAGTTGGGCGAAAAATTAGCGGGTCGGGTAAAATTGTCATCTCTAGTTCAACTAGGCCTTTTTTCTTTTCCCCTTCTCCGCACCACCTGCTGGCCCACTGGCCTATGCTGTAGAAGAACTGATGCCGGCCTTTTTATTCTATAATATTATCCTAAAGCCATCAAGAACCTACGTTGTAGCTTTATGTTCTGCAATCTGCTTATTTATAACATTTTAGTTGTTTAGAGTGAATATTGTTTTCCTTCAACATCATAATCTCTAATAAATTCCGAAACATTATATTCTATTAATTAAGCATTAGCGTCCTATTTTTAGTTAGAAAGCGCACTGCAATTTGGCAGCTCTTTTCATCTGGTCCTCTAGTGGATATTCTATAATATCATGGCAATGAAAGTAAGCTGCTACCATGACTTGTAAACTAGAGGTAGGGGATAATGCTGACCAGTGCACAAGCAGGAAGTTAGGACTTCTTTGATAATAGACTGAATCAGAGAAAGACAATAATCCCGTGGTTTCCTTGACTGTAGTATATTCTCGTCCTCTTAAGCCTCTAATCTTTTTGGCCCTGGTACAATACCAGGGAGTGTCATTACCATAGTAGAAGAAAAGTTATATGAGTTTCAGTCCTGGAAGGAGGGGATGTTAAACTTGTCTTTTCCTTTTCAGATTATTCACTGCTGCTGCAAAATTTAACGAGACTGACTACGTTTTTATTGGTTACTAATAAGTTCAGTTTGTACTTATTTCTATTTATTTATTATTATTATTATTATGTTTTATTTTGGAATGAAGAGAACAGTTCTTTTGAAGACGCTAGATTGTTTCTGGAGGGATCATCTTGTAAATATGAACCGGCTCAGTTCAGCGGTATATGAAATTCGTTGCTGATTTGCTATTTTTTTCTGCTTCCCATGCATAGAGGCTTATACAACACATTCTGCAGGTGAATGTGAGGAGCTTTGGGCATAGAAATCCTCTTGAGGAGTATAAAATAGATGGTTGTCGATTTTTTATCTCAATGCTCAGTGCTACGCGGAGGTTAACTGTGGAATCCCTGTTGCGGTATTGGTCATCCCCTATGGAATCTCAAGATATATATATATCATAACAATGACCTCAGTGTCATACTAAAGGTATGCATCTATTATCTGCTTATGTACAGCATCTTTGTTGATTCAGTTGACAAATATGTGTGCATATCACAACACTTCAAATAAGGCACTTTATAGTGTTGGATGTTTACTTGAAGCTCCAGCATGAAAATTCTTTCAGACTCCATGATGGTGGTTAAAATTAACTTGCTGGCCTGCCACTCTTAAGTCCTGCATGCTGCAGCTTTATTGGTTAAACATTTTCTAGCACTAATACTCCTAAGTGACCTGGTTATATTTATTTATATGAATCTCTTATCAAAACTACATCAAGCATATAGTGCTGCTTGTCTGTTTTGCTTTCCTTCCGTCAACTCGACTTATAATGTTATACTAAATTTGAGCTTCTTCGTCTGGCTGCAGGATATGATTTGGGAGGCACTAGATGTTATTGATCTCTGATTCAACTAGGAGCTTGGATCAAATTGTACACTTTGTTTGAAGAACAACATTTTGCATTGGAGTATATTTGAAGAGACAAGGTGACCAAGCACATCCTTTTAGCCATCTGCAATATCATGTTAACCTGTTACATATAGTGTTCAATCATTATTGTGTTGAGCAATTGATTCATTTCTGTTCTTGGTCATGGGCACCATATAAAAAAGTTATTACAAATGAAGAACAGTCATACCAGTGCTTTATTGATGGAGTGTATTCCCTTTCTTCTAATAGTTTCACTTGATGAGAACTTATTTTATTATTATAATTTAACCGAGTAGTGTTTACAGTTCTCGAACCATTACTCTTCCCTTCCAAAAGAAGACTTTACATTAAAAAAAAATTGTTCTATAAAAAGAGTTACTTTTGCTATTTTTTTTAATCCTTTATGCTTAAACGGGTAAAGTTTGTTATCACAATTTTATTGTCTGCACGTCAACTTCTATGTTATCATTTATCAACAAATCATGAAGAAAAACTTATTATTTGTGGGTGTTAAAATTTCAAACAAATGTGCAACCTTCATATTTGCAGAATATGTAAATGTAACCCTATTTGTGGAATTGAGGTAATAACATGAAATTTCAACAATACTAATCAACTTCAGGCCTGTCGTATAGACCCTTGTTTGTGGTTACATCAAGTGTATCACTACTTTGGTGCTATTTTCTTAAATTCAGTACCCCTTTGATAATTCATAGTAGTTATTGAGTTCGAACTCAATAAGTTCTTGTCTTGCCCCACAGAACCTACAAATAATATAAGGCCGTTTCTGGATAGACCCATCAACATTTTCTTCCTAAAATCTAAAGAATATCTTGCCTCTCTATTGAATCTGACCACCCCTTGTCTCCCCACCCCCCACTCCCCCAACCTCTCTTCCCATTTTTCTCTTACCCTATCTTCATACTAGGAAGAAATTTTAAACATTTCCATTTGGTTTATCGATGTTCCTCACAGGTCCTGTGAACCATTTCCTTGCATCCAGAAACCACCAGAGCATTATTAGAGTCAAAGATATTCCAAGAGCTACAGGTGCATAATTGAAATTGTCCCATTTGATTGGATAGAGAGTAGGCAATAAGAATGCTGAACAAGTGTAACATATCCATAAGAAGGCTATCAAGCAGACCGGTCTTCTTGCTTTTCCCAAATAGAAGGGCCCTGGTTTGAACTTTTCCTCAGCCATCACTAACCTTGCAAATATGGGGACCGCATAACCACCAACCCATCCAATTGTGCTTATGGAAATGATGGCACTAAAGATTACATTAAGTTTCAAGATTGGCAATCCGAGAATAGCAGCTATGACCGAACAGAGCCACACAGCATTTACTGGAACCTTGCGCACTTGGTGAATTCTTCTCCAGATTGGCGAAAATGGGACACCGTTGTCCCTAGATAGAGCATAGACCTGGATATAAAGAACATGGTTGCATATGCATTGGTAAGACAATGGGTCAGATGATATCATACTTTATATTGACTGTCTTTTCACTTTTTGGAATAAAAGATGAGCATATTTATGTGCTGCCACCTGAGTAAGTTTACATCAACTTACAGAGGTTCCAATTATACTTTCTTATCATTATTATTTTGTTATGGTGCTTCACATAATTTATATTTATAATATGAAAAGCTTAATATTATTGGGTTCCATATGTTTGTTCCTACTTTGCAAGTATCAGATTCTCGTTAGTTAGTTTGCCTATATGTGCACACCTGAAAATAAGAAAACTATGGACAAGGATGTACTGGGAAGGCCATGTTAGCCAGAGAATTCATTTTCTGGTTTGATTAGGCAATTCGTAATAGAGCAGAAAAGTGTTGGACGTGCTTACTACTCTTGCAGCACTAGTTGTAACAGAGAGTCCACAAAAGAAGAAGGAACCCCAGATGATGCAGAGGAAAACTACAGCTCCAGTAGAGTTTTGATATCTTCCATGAAATGCATCGTAAATTATTTGTGCAGGGACAAGTGCCCCAGCTGTCTCGTTGTCCACATTATACAAGGAGCTTGGATCCTGCAACAAAGACGATATTTCAAGTGGCGCCATTTTGCTGGAACAAATACTGGAAGAATACAAGAGCATTATGAAGTTTGATAAGGTACGAACCTTGATGCTAAAGGTAAGAGCTAAATTGTATGCCCACCCGAATACTGTAATGATGCCAATGCTGGATAGAATGGCTTTAGGACCAGTTTTATCAGCGCCTTTGGTTTCTTCAGTTAAATGTGCAGCACTGTCGTATCCATACAGACAGTAGTTGCTGAGAAGAACGGATAATATAACTGCGTAAGGTTTGCTACTTATGCCAGTTTCTTCTGGGGCCATCTCAAAATGAGTAAAAACGTATGAGGCTGATTGCCTTGTTTGTGCCACCAGAGGAAGCATTATGATGACTACAAAACCTCCAAGGATCTGCACAAGTCAAATATTTCATTGGAATGCTAATGCATTTAGCTCAATATACTATATTCCAAGAATTTGAAAGAGTACCTGCCAGTATATGGAAATTATGTTGAGATAAGCGATTACTTGCAACGCGAAAGAGTTCAGTATTGCCCACACTAAGATGAAGAACATATAAATGCACAAGAATACGCTTTTAGGGGCGAAGTAACCCCCTCCCTTGTTAGTTCCGGTGGACAAAAGGATGATAAATTGTAATGCTTGTGCTGCTGAATATGCCTGTATGTAGTTTGCAACCACTGTTAATAGTTACCGAGTTACTGCTAGAGTTGAGATTTAGTATTTGTGTTATATACAGATAGGAAGGTGGTCGGTCGGGCTACCTGTGCACTAATTCCGGAGATGAGTCCGATGGTCTCGAGCCAGGCACAACACCATGATGCAAAGGGTCCCCATACAGGTCCAGCCAAATGTGCAGCCCAGAAATAAAGTGAGCCAGTAGTCTGGTGATTAAAAATATTAACAAGCAACATTATCATTACTTCATCACCCGGAATATGATTGAAGTTTGAAGGATTGAGTTGAATCGAGTAAACTCTCTCTTGATTAGAATTCCATCATAAATTTGTCCATTGTACATGAAGTTTCTCTCAAATACTAACCTCCGATTATGGATTTATATGCAAAGTCGAAATTTTCTTGGTTTGTTACAGTGAAAAACAGAAAAAGAAAAAGCAGCAGTAATATTCAGAGCCCATTGTGCCAATGACGTGGCACAAGGTGGAAACATAGCCTAGAATGTGGATCAATTAGAAGAGTTATTCATAGAAGTATTTGTCAGAAAAAAGATTCATATTTTTTAATTTGAGAATATTGTGGATTCTTCTGAACTAGAATCTTATGATATACTCGGCTCATTTAAAATATTAAAAATAAGAATGTTATGGTATACTGAGAATCCTTTGGGATACTGATTACTTTTTGTATACTGCCGTAATGAGAATTCTAATCGAAAATATGATGAAAAGGAAAGAGAAAATTATAAGTTCTGAGTGCTAATGTTTCCATTCCATTTTCTTAGTCCAATTCAAAAACACATGCCAACAAACCAAAGACCCTCTTGACACAGATGGATTAGTACTATAAAAATACTAGAAGAAATGGAGAGGTCAGTAGTGGTGTAACATGAATAATAGAGAGTAAAAGAAGTAGAGAAGAAACATACAGGAAAAGAGGAGCATATCTCAGCCATGGCAATTCCAACAAACCAAGTGAAAAATGAGACTCCAACCCATCCCCATATCATACTTGCTGGGCCTGCATATAACAAGCTCTGTCCATACAAAGGCGTACCCGTGAACACCGCCATGCTTGAGAATGTAATCGCCAGCGTCTTAAAGAAAGTCTTGGAAAAGAAACATGAAAAATCAAGAAAGATAAAACGATTAATAGGAGTAGCAGAGACTGGTGATTTGGAATAGATAATTTGAGTTCTTGTCAAATAGCTAGCTCACCATTTCTCTTCTGAGTTCTTGCTTGTAGCCGAGCTCGTTGAGACGCTTCTCTCCGGTATCCATTTCCATGGTTTGGGGTCTGGAACTCACCTGATCTTCTGCAGAAATCATTTTGCCAAAGTTGTTGACAAGCTGCCTGCAATTTGCAATAGAAGCTCTACTCTATATGGTCATACTTGACAACTTTGTATGTTTATTATAGAAGAGTTGGTTTTTTCAATAATTGAATCAGTCTTCATCGTATGGCAAACAATAAATATAACTGTTTATATTAAAATCGAATGACTTTGACTGGTAGTAGTACTAGCCATAACCAAGCAAAAGATTCTGATTTTGATTTTAAGATGTCTGGCGTACATCAATTTATACACACACAAATAATAATAATAATAATAATAATAATAATAATAATAATAATAATAA
>CM025784.1:37501380-37521791 GCA_014636745.2 Centella asiatica | reverse complement strand
AATAATAATAATAATAATAATAATAATAATAATAATAATAATAATAATAATAAATATATATATACACACACATGCACACACCGATATGGTTAAACCCTGTAAAAAGATTAGTGAATCCTAAGGGATCTACATATTAAAAATTAATAGTTCAAAAATTGTCATATGTGGTTGTATATTTTTATTTATGTAATTTATTAGTATATTTAGTATTATTGTTTAAAATAATACTCTATTTGTCTCATTCCTCTGAATTATCATTATATTTTTAGAAATGTGAGTATAAATAACTGCGCAACATGTCCATTATAGAAAATAAATATCAAAAGGAGCATTAATATTTTGAACATCACAATCAAACTCATGATGTGATGTTATCACAAAGAATTTTGTGGAGATTCATTGACTTTTCATGTTTTTTTTATATGCACCTTTTTTAACCACTTTGTGTTTCCAAGTCCAAAGGAAGAGGTCACCAATACTACAAAAGATAATGGGGAAGGTTGAAAACTAAACTCAAGCTTGTGGACAGACTACCCCATAAATGTGGTCTTTGTCCATATTATACTAGGAGCGTAGTGTTTTCGTAATCTAAATCTAAGAACATAAAAAAATCAATTATTTTCCTAAAGTTATTATCTTTGTCTTCTATATGAGCACGTTGCATTGACCATTTTTGTTGGGAAAGTTTGGTTGACAACTTGACATGCTCATTTTCTTTCTTGCTTCTCTTATTTCCCACCAACTGTCAAAGTTTTCTTATTACATGGATATTCTATAAACACGTCACTTTTAAGTTGTTATTAGATCTATATATCAATTATAAAATAAAATATACGAATGATAATAAATGATTTTATTATTTTATGTGAAAGAGTATGAAAGGGGTAAGTAATAATATATTCTCAATCTATAGTTTATTCAAGGAAAAAGTCTTCCCTTATCTTTTTATAGTTGAGGCAGGAGTGCACGACATTTATATTTTCACGACTTTTATGTTTCTAAAATTCATGTTAATTTATTTAATTAGGGCTAAAATTAATTAATTAATTAATTAATTATCTAATTATTATTATTATTATCATCATTATTATTATTATTATTATTATTTTATGTCTCATGTGTATCCGAAATGTCCTCTACTATTATTCGATGCATGTTACCCTAAGTACTTTTAAATTTTATACAGGGGAATAGCTTGTTCTCCTCTCATGTTGCTTCTTCTTTTCAGATTTAACTGTTGTACTCTAACTTTATTAGTTAAATTAACTAAATTTTAAATTAAATATTTTCTTTTATATTATTAGATAAATACATATAACAATTCCTTAAAATTTTCTAATCGTCATTCTCAAGGTAAAAGTAAAAAAGCATGTTAGTAGCTTGGGAAACAGCTCACGTTTTTTATTTATTTACTCCATATTATATGTCGTCCTAAAAATCTATACACTTATTAATAAATAATATTAATAGTATTATTCTGCAATAAATGTTGATTTAAAATTAACTCTTTACTCTTTCATATAGTAAATAATATAAATATTAAAAATAAAATTACTGCATTAAATATAAAGTTAATATAAAAAATTACTATTTTAAATTTTATTTAAATATTATGTACGACAACTATATTTAAACAATAAAAATATTAAATATGACATAAAATTTATCGGAAGGAAGCAGTGCCAGTAATACATATCGGTATTCTAAAGCTTCCAAAGGAATCTTATTAATAAATCGATTCCCATCGGTATCTATTGGATTTCAATTTGTAGCTGTACCATTTTTTTATCTTTACATAGCATATATATATATATATATATATAATTTTTTATTTTATTTTATTTTTGTTTTTCTGTTTTCCGGTTACAATTGGTTGCATAGCATAATTAGTGTAGTGAAGTTTGGGTTGATGTTTTATCTGTAACTGGCAAATCGTGCAAAGTATGGACGGTCATTTCTTCTTTTCCTTTTTCACGTGCCTTTTGTTTCTATTATTATTCAATAATAAAATAATTGTGTATTTTTTTATTATTAAAAAAATTACATTTTTAAAATTTTGCACAAATATAAACGGTTAATTATTTTCATAAGGATTGGTATTTTCATATTGAGCTAACGAGAATATATGAGAAGCACAGACATTTTGAAATGTGCAACAAAGGAACGTATAGACGTGAGGAGTGACTTTATTTATAAAAATATTATATAATAGAAAAGACTTGTCACAGAAATGGGAGAATGAATAAGTAAAAGTTAATTAAGTGAAATACTATTGAAGAATAGTTCATGTATCAATAGGTTCACCTATAAACTATTTCCCCACTAACATCAAATTTTATATATAATAATACATGTTTATCATTTAATAATAAAAAAGTTTCATGTAACTTTGTTGCTCTTTACATTTTAATAAAAGAGCAACAATTGTATAAATTTCTTATAATCATAATATTATATATTTGTATAAAAGAACAATATTATATATTTTTAAAATTTTGTCATTACATTCTTCTTATCTTATTATTAATTTATCATTTAACCATGGTTCCAAATGTTCATTATCTTATTATTAAATTAAATTAATAGGAGTAGTCCTTCTGCATTGTGGAAAAAAAGATATGCAATTCTTTTTATATTTATATCATAATAAAAATAAAAAAAGTTACATACGAGTTAAAAGGCCACTCAAGTGCTTGATCGCCGAAGGCAGGTGCAAACACATACCAAACAAAACATCCAACATTATACACGCCAACCAATTTTATTTTATTTTATTTTTTTTCCAATTTTTATTGTTTTTTGTTGTTGTCATATATATACTGAACACTCAATTTTTTATTTATTTTTTGTAATGTTACTATTTTCATCTAGCTCCATCTTGATTTTTTTTTCTTCTTTTTTTGGGTGAATTTTTTCAATTTAATGTTACTTTCTGAGACGGTAAAATTAGATTGATTCTTATAGTTTTATTATGTGTTTGACTGATAAGTGTTTCTATAATCAATAAAATATTAACATTACGTATAATTTACATGAAATTTGTGTTTTTCCATATATTTTGGACATTGAAATTGGGCAATAAGTAGATGGTAAACCTAAAGATGGAAATTTAAGATAAATTAAAATTGTACTCGTTAGTTATGATAGAGCTTTGGTTTTAAAATTTAAACAACAATTTTGTATTGAGAAATTGGATAGTAAACAATGCAAAATTGAATGCTGTTGAGTTAGTGGAGAGTATTTTTGGTACCACGCATTATACTGAATATAATGTTAAAAAAACATTAGTTTGAGAAAAAATTTCTTAGGCTAAGGTCTTAGCCAAGATATGTCACAAATTCTTTTGAAAATTTACGATGACATTTACATATTATTAATTAATAATATTCGAATTTTCAACTTAATGAGAGTATTTTTGAGTTTTATGAACTTTTAATCTAATAAAAGCGTTTATTGAATTTTACAAGTTGAACCAACATTCCTCCGCAATCCATTTCAAGAAGATGATTAAATTGTGCATCACTTTTTGGGAATTATCTCTTACAAGTATAACCGCCATGAGCTGGCCCAAATGATATCGACATGGACTTAATATTTATAAGAAACATTGAAACCCATCCGTCGGGTTAATAATGGATGGCCGGAGGGCATAAATTATGAACACAACTATGTTTTCTATTGACCCTTCACTTTTGTTTAATTTTACCGAATCTTTATTCATTTTTATTTTTCTCTTTTGAAATTCCAACCAATTTGAAACATAAGAAAAGAATTAGTTAAATAAGATCTTAAGGAAAATCATCTTAATTTCAAAATATGAAAACGACATATCTTTAGCTCTATACATTGCGAACAAGATGCAATGACAACTGCATAAGCGTCACCAGATTACAACCTCGTCCAATATGCGCGTTAAAAGTTAGAAGTAGTATATAATTATTGATATTATAATTATTATAATTGTCAAATATAGTTATAATAAATAAGAATATGGTGAGTGATTTTGTATGTACAAAATTCTCTTATTTATACCACAACGGTAGTATTAAATAAGCCGTCTACTTCAAGTTTTTGCACACACAAAGTATCCCATGCCGCTATATCCGCTAATAAATTGTATTATTTTTTGTAGTTATTTTGATGAATAATTATAATTATGTAAATTACACAAAGTTGATGAATAATTAATTTTATAACGGTTTTAATTAAGAGTGTTCAAACTTAGTTGTTGATAAAGTGACTCTTAGTTAACCAAATTAATAAACGATTCTTGTAAATAAAACATAAGTATAGAAGTATAGATAGAAGTACATATATAGAAGTATATGAATAGATAGATTTCCTCCCTTTGATTTTACTTTCTTAAATTTATATTGACTATTCATGTTCGCGCTTATCACGTGATATTTTGTTTTTTTTTCTTCTTCATTTTTTGGGTAATATTAAAAACATTATATATTTGTATTTTTGCATATGTATTTTATATGTATAAATTATATATATATATATATATATATATATATATATATATTATAATTAATTCATGCAAGATAATGTATATTGTTTTAATATACCTTTTAGTTGTAACTGTTTTAATATATGTAAATATATTTATTTATGTCTTAGACATATACAATATTTTTTTATCGTTTTAATTGTATTTTTGTTTTTGAGATATATTTTTTTCAAATATTTTCACGATAGTTAAGAAAATACACTATATATGTTTCTTATATGTAGTTTCATAATAATTTCATTAGCGTATTGCCTTCACCATAGAATGACATGAAAATAAAATAAATTTTATAATATTTGTTAGATTATTTACGTATAAAATTCATTCCCCAGAAAATTATTTGTGTATTTTTAAACTCTTCTTCTTAGATGAAAATCTTGTTAGATAAAAATTGTCCATTTCATCGTAGCCAAAATTTTACACAATATATCATTTTTTCATTCTCATATTTTTATCATAATTTTGTGATCATTGTCTTTCACCTTTATTACTCTTATTGTCAACTCATTGGACAGTTACCGGATATTTTGTTTGAGAAACTAAACCTGAACGACTTCATAGATAAGGGAAAACTCCATATAAAACAAGCTCCAAAAAAAAAAAAAAACAAAACTTTAATAAAAGTAGAATTATTTATTAAATAAAAGCAAATAAAGAAATACAAGGAGGAGATCTGAGGAGAGAGAGAGAGAGTATTCAAAATAAGATAAATACTCTCCAAATTTAAACTAATGTTCTTTTTAAAAGAAATTATTCAAAATAAGAGAAAATTTGATTTGGGGAGGGATTATTTGTTATTCAAACTAAGATAAATTTGTGTATTGGATTATTTTGAAGGCAAAAGTGGTTGTCAACCAGTTAATGCGTAGTTGGCGTAGGAGGAGTCGGGCGATGGTAAGACATGCCAATCAACTCTAGATTGTCCAGATGAGTATGTTTCCTATATGAAATAAAACCAATATATATCATCTTGTAAATTTTATATTTCACATGTTTGATTAGGTTTTGTTGTTGGTTTAAATACTCATGATTATTTTTTTTTTATATAAAGAGTTGAATGTGAGTGCGTACTTGATTTTTTTAAACAACGATCTCTTATATAATAAAAATAAATAAATATTATGTGAATTATAAAATCTCAAAGAAACAAATTGTGATGTAAATTTATTAGAAAATAGAAGTTTAGAATAAAAACAATTATATCTTATTGGAACATACTTATATAGTTTAAAATATTAAAATTTGCATATATGAGCCAAAGCCAATATAACATGGAATCTGAATTTTACGATATATTAACCAAAAAGAAAAAAAACTATAGATATAACTTATTTATGGAATTAACCTGTCTATCTCTAATTCGTCGAAATATTGCAGTAAACTAACAAATTAAGAGAATTTTTAAATTTTATATCAAAGCTTGACAGTAGCTAGAAATCCTTGACAAGATAGAAATATACAAGTTGTATGATTATAGTTTTGGTAGAGTCAACTTCAACAAGTACATTAAGCACCCAATATTACATTAAAAGTGCAAATTGATTAGACACAATATTACAATCAGCACACTATATATTCCCACTCAAGCTTTCTGTCCTCTACAAACACTTGGAGATTGACAAGCTGAAACAGGATTTTTCCATTTTTGGAAAGAAGTTCATATCTAAAACAATACAGAGACACACACAAAAACACAAGACAACATGTAGAATCTCTTGTCAATTTATGAGAAGTAGTTGACTAATGTAAGTTATGCATACACCTTACATGGCCCTCACAGCCTGGAACCTTGGTTCTTTGGGCAGAAACTTCTGTTCAATATAAACAGACATGTAGTCCCCAAACACAAACTTTGGATATCCACCTTGATCCACCACCTCGGCGGCCTGCACGAGTCCCGGCGCAGGCGCAATGGTGGCCTTATAGGACGGATTATAGAAGGAAGCAATGGACCTCCTGTTTCCATCTGGCAACGCCAACACGCGATGCCAAACGCTCTTGTATCTCCCATTGCTCAGGACCTCAATCTGGTCACCAGTGTTGATGACTATTGCATTTTTCATAGGTTGAACGTCTATCCATTGCCCGTCTTTCAGGATTTGAAGGCCATTCACTTGGTCGTCTTGAAATAGTAGAATTACTCCTCCTGCATCAGTGTGAGCTCGGAGGCCATTGACCATGTTTGGATGTGGACAAGGTGGATAATGGCTTACTTTTGTTCCAAAAAATGCACTGTCTCCTTCTCCTCCATTCAAAGCCTTCATAATGTATCCTTTTTGTAAGCCTAAGTTTTCGTCCATCACCTCCATAACCTTCTCTCCTAGTTTCTTCAGCTCACCTCTGTACTCTCTCATGGTTTCCCTGTTCATTCATTTTAATTTATGCGTCAGATAAGATATCAACTAATCTTAACTACTCACTCTGCCCTTCCAAATTATGTTTCTTCTACCCTTTTATTTATGTCTTTTTTTATAAGTATCTTATATTCATTCTAAATACACGCGGCAATCTTAGAATGAATGGAACAACAGATGAAAGATATATCGAAATATTATAAAAAGCTATTTGTCGTTTGATATATTATTCTCGATATTAATCATCAAAAGCTATTTTATCCGAAGTAACTAGACAAAGCTGTCTAGTTATCTCATCAAAATTTACATAGTTATAGAGTAGAACTCTATAAGCTCATATAATTGTACTATACCATGTTTTGTCTGCGGTGTTTGAATTAAGGAAATAGAATGAGAAGGAGAATAGTTCAAAAATTAGATGAAATTTAATGGAAAATAATGATTGAAGGAGTTATGAGGAAGAATAAGAGAGAAAATCACAATGAAGAAAAAAGAATAGATCATTCATTCTCCTTATGAAACTAAATTACATATGGGAGGAATAGTTCATTGTACTACCATCTCTCATATGAACCATAAAATTTTGTGATCTCTTAAATTAATTACACATGGATCAAATTTATTTTCTCTCTCATTACATTATCTCAATCCAACGTAATATTTTTCATTTACAAATACGAAAACACTATGAATGATTTGATGCTTACTTGAATCCAGGTGTCTCTGTTGGCCACTCATTATCATCTGAAAGAAGAAAAACATCTTCCCAATCCACATTCTCCAACTTGTCACCACTTTTCTTCTCCACAATCTCATTCAACAATTTAACAGGCATTGAAGTTTTGAACTTCTCTTCCCTTTCCATCTTATAACACTCGGACGCCACCTTCTTCACCCTCTCGAGCAACTCCTCTGGAATCCCATGGTTCACCAACTATAACATAAACAAGAACATTAACACAATCAAACTCAAACAAGAACATGTACGTAGCTATACACACACACGTTTGCATGTGCACGCACTTATATAGACAATGTTATAGTATTAACTTTGATATAGAAGTACCTGAAAAAATCCCCATTCTTCACAGCCATTAGCAATTTGTGCCATTGTTTTAGCTCTTTCCTCTCCATTGAGCTTGGAGAAATCAATAACTGGGATTGCCATTTGAGTGAAGAATTAAACTAGCAAGTACAAAAAAGATAAGCGTGTAATTAATAGAGAGAGAGAGAGTTGTTTATATATCTCTTAATGTTGTTTACAACTTGAGGTGATGAAGAAGTAACTGTGTTGGGCTATTTATAGCCTTTTTGTTGCAGAAACATTATAATGTCAACCCTTTATAAATTAATTAATCCTCTGATTCAGACTTTAATATTAAGTAGCGGTTAGGCTAAGGTGTTGGGCGGTGACATATATGATCATCAATTTATATATATATATATATATATATATATATATATATATATATATATATTTGCTTTGCATAATAAGGTCAATGTTTCTATGAGGTTATTGCTAACCCACAACACACTCCATCATTTTTCAGTTGATGAATTCCTTCACCTAATGTTAATTGACTAATCATGCTTTATTAAATTTTTAACTGAAATAATTCCCTTTTGAGAAGAAATTAATTAATGATCAGTTAGCATATATTATAAACTAAACACACTTAATTTTCATGTGAATGTTATGAAAGATACATACACACATAAAATATGAATGTGTAAAGTCGTAAACCACTTTCTTTTTGTTTCTTTTTTTCCCATAAAATTTATGAATTTTCGCTTGATGATCTAATTGTATGGATAAAAAGTGTACGCAAAAAAATATAAAAATATGTACATTTATATATGATTCAGATAAAAAAACTATAATTCAGATATATGCATCAAATACATATTATATTGGTTAAAAACTTCTCAATAAGAATGATTTGTTTAATCGTATTGTATAGAGTAATAGTAGAGACATGTACTAAAAATGACCGTGACTTAAAAATTAAGACGAGCTAAGAGTTAGGATTTTTCATCTTTTGCCTCATTCATTTATAATTACGATAGTATTGCGACGTGTTCCGTTTGAGTTTTAAATTTTTATTATAAACTAAATCATAAAGAGGGTGGATTAGTATAGTTAATCCCTCACATTATACATAAACAAATTCGATGGATATAGTAATCTTTGACATGTTAGTGTACAACCTTATGGATGCATTGATTTATCTTCCTTTTAAAATCAAACTGACCTTTCGGTTGCTAGCTCTTTTATTAAAAACAATTCAGTTAATTTTGCTTAAAACTTAAAAACATCTACCGACTACCATTCATTTTGTTGACTACCTTAATTATTTTGTAACCCTCCCTTTGACTTTTATTACACATGACAAGGGGTCATATGATTAAAGTAATACACTGACTTGTAGGCATAGTTTGAGGCTTAAGGAAAAGTACTTTTAATATAACAAAGCTATCATCAAAACCTTAATTTATTGCAATGTCAACTCTGTTTTTATTATATATGTGAAATATGTGGCAAAATTTAATTTTGTTGATTAGTATTATACATATCATTTTTATATCTAATTAGTATATGCTACCCTTGAAATTATTCTATAGATTAGCTAGCTTTGTTGTGCAAAACTTGGTGAATCCTGGACCATTGATTTGATTCTGATTGTTCAGATTTTAGGGTACAAATACAAAGCCTACAGATAATACTGATCATCAGGACATGAACATGTGTTAACAGACAATCTTAATCATTTGTGGTACTTGCGGTGGTACTTGCTCACGGGCACATCTCCATAGTTACATTATTTTAAAATAAAGACATTGTAATAACTTATTATCGATGTTGTAAAAATTTTCGTCTAATTCGTTTAATTTTTCGGTCCGGGAGATGAGCAGTAATATACCGCTTAGCGCTTTATCACTTTTAATTTTAATTAATTTTGATTAAATTTTTATTTAGACGTTAGACATTGTTTTTAATGCTTGTATTGGCCAACATTTCTTGTAATATTGCTTATTATTTCCTTCATTATTATCAAAAATAGCGATATTTGGATTTTTGACAAATATTAATGTCGCATGTTTGACAGAAAATTAAATGTAAAAATAATAAGTTTTTCTCATGAAATTTGTTATGAATATTTAATTAAAGATAACATTGTAATAAAAAATTTATGTAAATATAAATATTTTTTTGGAATGGAGGAAGTACAATAAATATCAAAATAAGACGCTATTAATGTGAAAAAAAATTGAAATATAAAATAAGTGAATATTGAGATGATTAATGGTGATAATGTTTAATTACGATATATAGGGTGCAGTTACAATATTTATCAAAAAATTTAGACTATTAAATGACTGAGTTAAATATTTAAATTATTAAACATCTGAGCCAAATACTAAACCCGAGAAGGTTGGTTGAACTGATCAGATTCATCGACTACTCCTATTATTTATTTGTTATGGATAATTACAGGTAATGCTGGGTTCTCCAACCGTACAAATAGTGCCACCTCTTGAAGTTTTGATTCAGAAGATAGTTTAATGGTATGTCCAGGTCGTTTCGGTCTTGCAATTATGGTTAATGTAGGTTTTATTTAATTTAATTATTATGTGTACAGTTGGTTAATTTATTTTGCTGAAAGCAAACTTGACCTGTTAGATTCAATTAATATTAGACTTGGGCTTTACATAAGCATCTTAGAAGCATGTTCTGTTGAATAAGTCTTTGACCATGTAACTCGTGCTAGAAGTAGTTATACACGCACACATATGTGTGTGATATATATATATATATACACACACACATAAAATACATAAAATTAAGATTGAAAAGTCTTTTTTTTAATCTATATTTTAGCAGTTCTATTTAGATCAAATTCACGTAAGGATTCGAAAGATTTAGAAAAAGATATATATATATATATATATATATATATATATATATATATATATATAGTTCTTGATGCATCGGACTTTTTATTTGTTTTTTTCCTTTTTGAAATTAATATAATTATGTTTCAGAGATTTACTTGGCTATTATATATGTATATTTCATTTTCATTTTCATCCCCTTAATAAATATGTCTTCAAAAATTTATTTATACAAATTAGAAATAGCTAGTACACATGAAAAATGGTTTTACTTATTATTTTTTGTCAAAAGTGTATCAAGTTACTGAGCATGAGACAATGAAATGATAACGAATCGGATGACATCTGGATGTTGTGATTTTGACACCGATTTTATATGAAATATTTAGAAGTATTTTATTTTTCATAAAAGTGTACTCGCCATATTTCACGGAAAAAAAAATTAATTTATACAATATTTTTCTCTTATTATGTTATGATTTTTTAATTATAATTTCTCGTCTTAGCAATATTTTTACATTAATAATATAAATTTTGTTCCCTTCCTCTGCTTATACTCTTATGTATCCTTTAGAATTTAGTCCTTTGGTCCTTAATAAAAACTTTTAAGATTATGACATCTAAAATAAAAATGATCAGAAGGAAAAAGAATAATCACTAAAATTCAGTAGCGCACAAGGATTTTTGATACGACAAATTTAAACAAACTTTTAATAATTATGTTTTCGTCAAAAGGATCTTATATTTTAAATGAAATGAGTATAGTTCATCATGAGAAAAATCTTTTTTTTATAAGAATAAAAATATTAAACACGAATTGACAAAAATGTAGTACGTAATGCACCGTCAACTTACTGAAACATGCTATAGATCTTGATACTAAATAAACTAAATATATCTCATTGTAAAAACATTTATTGAAAAGTTGGGACATTATAAAAAAATGGAGGATTTTCGGTCAGTATTATCTCGTCAAAATAATTCTCAATATAATTATTTTATAATTATTTTCATTAAGTTTATATTATTATGTTACTATGTACAACGATATTATCTATTTAACAAAATTATAACGTTGATAGTCATATAAATGTATCAGATAATAATAGAGTAAATAATAACATAAACTGCAAAAGAAAAAAAAGATTCAAACTATCTCAAACTAAACGAGAATTATTTATTAAAAAGCATATGGGTTGGTAATTTCCGGTAAAAAAATATTTGAGAGATTGCAGTATGTTATTTTATTTTTTTTGCTAAATTACTACTACCGTTAGATAGAAATAACATTGATGATGATATTTGTTGCGTATGTTGAAATATAAAATTAGATATCGATAGACAAGAACAAGAAAAAACAAGTTAAAATAGTAATTTGAGTCTAGTAAAAAGAAATTGTTTTTAAGAGTTTAATATAAAAAAACTACAATTAATTATTTTTAATTTAAAACCCTTTAATTTAATTTACTCTATAAAAAACAGATTTAATTTGAAGAGAGGCTGAGAAAAGAATGGAGGAAATAAAAAATAAGCGAATGAGTTTGACCTGTTGAACTTTAGAAAATTTAATATATATTCATTATTTGGCAACTTAAAATGTATTAACTTGAATTTTATAATTCAAAACACAAGTACTCAACAGAGTGGAAATATATCCAATCATTGCTCAATAAAATATCAAAGGTGGCAGCTCGAATTTTTTAAAAAGAAAATTGAGGCAAAATTAGAACATGCAATGCTTAATGATTTCAAGTCAACTCAAAATTATAATTTTATTTTTATTAGTACGTGATAAATGCTAAATAGACTGTCGGCTGACCAATAAGCAGGACTGGAGAAAGTTCTTCACAGTCCCACTAACGAAACGTCTTTTTTTTTTTTTTTAAATCATCAATATTTAACTTATTTGAATTTAAGTCGAGTCGAAGTGAGAAACTCTTTTAAAATAGACCTCTTTATTATAGATTGGCTTTTTTTTCGTATAAAATATAAACGTATTTTTTTGCTACAAAATATAGCGTAACTTTAAAACGCACAATGCTGAAAATTGTAATTGTATTTTTAAGAGATTGAAAAATGTCTTAACTGTTAAACCTCATAAATAATTTTAACAAACGTTTACTTTACAATCACATTTGCTATAAATAAAATCTAGTCTAATTTCTAACATTATCAACTTATTACAACGTTATTCTTTTGTGATATATGAAATTATTGTCTAGAACTAACATATGCAGTATCACCATACTAATTTATTTATACCGCACGTGAAAATTCATGAGTTGTATTCCTAACGAATTTTTTCATTGGAGTTCTTTGAAGAATTAAAGATAGTTTTTATAATAATTGATTATGACGACAATCGATGGAAATAAATAGTTTTTGCTAATTTTGAAAAGGTGGGATTAATTTAGCTCTTTCATGATACATGGTGGCAAAAATATTTTGTTCAGTTCAAGTGTTCAAACACTAGAAGCAGCAAGAATTATAGCAGCTAAAAACATTGAACTAATCAGACAATCAGTCTTTGAATGATATTCGATAGCATGTGAACATGTATACAATTACAATAAAATAATGCATTTATTCCAAAACTAAAAGTACAATTTTGTTTTAAATTTAATAATCACATGAAATTTTGGACATGCTAGTCATTAGTGCTTAACGGTCATTTATTTCAACAATAAATATGTGCACACAAACTAAATCACAGTAAAAATTTACAAAAACATGTAAAGATAAAATAAATAAAAGAGTTCCACTGAAAAAATAAGAGAGAACGTAATTTATGAGTTATTCTCGTGAGTTTATTTATATGCATAGATATACCCTTATTTCAATAGGATTAGTATTATTAAATTCTTAAGTAATCTTTTGGCTGTAAACTAAGAGATGCATGTTAATTTTTTGAAGTCAACCTAATACAATAATATATTAAGGCTTTAAATTGAAGTGCTAAATAAATTTTGAAATTTTAACATATTATTATTTGCAAAGTATAAACTATATTGACTACTCATCAATTAATTAGAATTAAACAATTTCACACAAATTCAAGATCTGTTATGTGGGCATTTAATTTTAAATTCAATAAAACTCTTATTTGAAATATAAAGAGAATATATTATTTCAATAAGGCAATGGATGAGTCAATTGGATATATAACTCGACTAAATCAATAGTAATTAATAAGTTAAATCCAAATAAAATTTGGATGACACAATCTTTTACCAAATAAATTTAATCCTAATCAAAATCAAAATTACAATTATGCTTAATTATAGAATTAATATTAATTTAAATAATTAAAATTAAATAATAATTATACATAACATACTCAATTGGGTATATAATTGAGTTGATTTGCCCTAACTCAACTATATATATCAATTAATATAATAATGGTAAGTTTTTATTAATAATTTCAATCTGGATCTGATTCGAATGTTGTAATAATTACAATTATATTCAATCATCATTTTTCACCATAATAAATCAAATTCGAGTTTAACTCATAATCATATTTACAGTTAATTATACAATTAATATTGATTTAAATAATTATAATCCAATAGTATTTACATATAAAATAATTAAACAATGACCTAATCATTATGATTTAAGCTATACAAAAGTACACATAAAATAATTAATCAAACAAAAATTAAAAGAACATAATTAATCAACCATTATTTGTTATAATCAAATTATATATCATAATTAAAATAATTTTACTTAAATTTATTTTATTGCTAGTAAAGAGAATATTTGGGAACTTAGCCGTTGGCCTTACTGGTTATTAACTATCTCATATGAAAAGTGAAAAAGTCACGTTTTTGAAACTTGTAGACTAATAAGAAAGCTGCACAATAGTTGATGACTGTGTGAGGGTGATTTCCTATGTAAAAAAAAAAATATTTTGGGTAGCTGCCATAAATTTATCAGTTAAATGTATTATGGGTAACTGGTCATAAATTTATTCTAAATTTTGTAGTTAAATGTATCAGTTATTTAAGAACCTAAAAAATATCAAAAAAGTTTAAATTATTTTATAAAAATATAAAATTCTCTAGCGTAGCTGCCACATTTATGCTATTTTATATTGTTAGATTAGAATCAAAGGTTAATAAATCAAATTCATTCCCTCAAGACACTTTCTGTTGAGTAGTCTTGGGATGGGTGAAAAATAAAATGTATTCCGTATAAATTAAATACATCTCGATCGGGTCATGGCGGTAAATTACTTTATCTCCATCGTCAGCGCTCTTACGCTATCCGCACCAATTTTTTTATTTTTTATTTTTTTGTTGACAAAATCTCTATTTTATGAACTTAAATATATTTTTTATTATTTTATAAAATATCTATTTATTATACATGTATCATATTCTTTATTCTTTATTATATAGTATACAGTAATATTATAATAACATTTATAATTTTTACTATTATTTAACTACTTCATTAAATAATACATACATATAGCATACACACATTAATATAATAAAGAAACGTTATAACTTACCTTTAATTTTTATTCACTTGCGTTATATATATATATATATATATATGAATCAAATAAAAATAAAATCCAATTATAAGGATGAAAGGTTTAAAACACATTACATCTTATATGGTGATAAAAATAGTGTAAAATTTGTCAAAGAGATCATATATCAAGTTATGTTTGCATAATCTTGAAATTCGTGTAATCAAAGTTTTCTCACGTATTTTGGATACAAAAAATAAGTTTAAAAAGTAAATTATGGTTATTTTACTTTTTCTTATATATACATATATAATCCATAGCTAGCATTTAATGAAATTAGCATATTCGTATGTTAAAAAGAACCATTGCAAGTATATTCGAGTTCACTCTCTTTTTTTTTTTCTCTTTTTGCCATTAATAAGAAACACTCTCTACTTACAAATAAACGTATTGTTTAACTAACATTAATTATGAATCATATTCTACACCATTGGAATGTACATAAAATCTATATCTTAAACAATGCTAAGTAGATATATACAAAGAGGTAAAATTTAGCACTTAGGAAGAGTTTTGATTGAATTTAATTGAGATTAATCAAAGACGTATGAAATAAAGTATTAAGCGATATATCACCCTTAATGTGTCAACGGAGGAATTAATCCATTTAAACCGAAAATTTTGCGGCGGTGCATAAACCAAAAAAAGGAGTTATAATTGATATATTTTAATCCTTATGCGTGTGTATTCACGTGGTGCTGAATAAGGGTGCCACCTGCAAAAGCATACAAAACGGTCTAGAATGGGTGTACATAGATTTGGTTGGTCTCTGTCTTTCATTATTCTTTATTTCAATATCATCATAATGCAGACTAACACAGACTATATTTAAAGATTCGATTAATATTATTATTATTATTATTATTATTATTATTATTATTATTAACAATGATTTATTAATAGCATCAAGTCTTCATCCACGTGGGAATTTGCCATTTCATCCCCATTATGTGTATGTGTGCGAACGTAATAATTGGTTGGCTTTTTTAAAATTAAAATAATTTTTGATTAAAAAATTGCTAAATTCATTATGGTATTTATAAGTAGTATGAAAAAAAAAGGTCTTACATCATTTAACTGAGATGGTTGAATAAATGCTTCTTTCAAATTTGTAATAATGCAATAATAAATCTTTAACTCATATGCGAAAAGAAAGATGTAACCTATTTGATTATAACAATTAGGTTGTACCGGTAAGTGAGCAATGAATATGAAAAGTAAACTAAAATATGTTTATTCAAGTTCGATTACATTTATTTCAAAGAAATGGAAAAGTGATCCGTTTATATTATTGGCTTCATCTATAAGTAAATCGTAAATCATCATGTAATCAGATTCAGGTCAAGCCTCAACTTGTATGGATTTTTTTATTTTTAGTGCTAATTTATAACGATTAATACTCCCTCTTTCCCGACAAAAAAGAGTTACATTAAAAAATTAAATTTGATCCACTAAGAAATATTACACACACATATTCCTTTTAATATGATGCTATATTTTAAAAAATATGTCATAATCTTCTTACCTTAATTAATTGAACATTTATAACAAATTTATCATTTGAATATATAATTGTCAATCAAACATGCATTATTAATATCCATCAAATACCAAAATGTAATTCTATTTGCGGACTGAAGGGAGTACTATGTTATGTGAAATCCAATAAAAAAAAATTCACCCCCACCTCATACCCCCAAACTTACAGATGCATGATCAAAAAGCCAAGGTATACGAAAAATTTAAACCAAGTTTATAAAAAAGGTTAGGCGGATATAAATGGTAGATGATGGCCTAGCGCAAAGGTGAGTATTATTCATCAGTATTTAATATTAGCCAGAGACCAAGCAGACTCAGGCGCTAAGTATCATTAGGTGACTAAGAATCGCCTAACTTCTAAATTAGAAACTAAACAAATTAAACAAAGATTTTTAAAACAGCGGTCAAAACACAACCCATCTTAAAGGGTTGAACTTTCAACATGCAAGACTAGCCTGACCGGAGTTTGATGATCGTCTAAGTCGAGCACACCACACGAGTCAGACCCTAGAGGCTCGTTTATTTTGTGAAATAGGGGTGAAAAGAGAATGAAGTAGGAATGAATATGAGAGGAATGAGAATGAAAATTTAAAATTATATTCTTTTGTTTATTTGAATGTAAAATAAAGAGTGAAATAGAATTTTTTGTATATTACATAGGCAAAATTACACTTTTAAACATATAATTATATTAATACATGTATATATCATTCAATCTTTTTTTAAAGTAAACAAGTGAATGAAGGTGGAATAAGATTGAACAATTCTCATTCCACCTTCTAATATGAAAAGTAAACGAGCCCGAAGAGTATCGATAGCCATGACCAACTACAAGCGTTTATAGGCTGCCACATCAGTTTTTCATTTTTCTCAAACTCGTAACCAAGCACAACTATTTTTCCAACTCATGAATGTTCATAACCACCACATCATTTTTTCTTTCCCCTTTAACCCACACATTCTACTGTCTTTTATACATCTTGTTAATATTGAAATTTAAAAAATATATTAAATATCAATATATATATATATATATATATATATATATATATATATATATATATTGCATCGAGTAAGAATTAATATTAACAAACTCATTTTTGCATTATAAATTATTTTTTCATAAAAGTGTTAAATGTGGATGACAAAGAATATTTATGATTATATGAGTGTCTATTTATAAAGTATAAAAAATATAAAATTTGATTTTTTAAAGATAAATCTGTCTGAAATCTTGTTAGGTATTTGCCATAAAATAGGACACGTGGCGTTTGTTGACTAGGGGACCGGATTCTGTAGATTTTTTTTTTATTTGGATAAGCTTCCACAGATGATTTTGGCCAGGAAAAAAAAAACGAGAAAGTCTTGGGCATTCAATCGGTCGATCAACCAACTGACCACACGACCAATTATCCTCGTTCGTGCAACTGAGCAGCGCCATTTTTTCTCTCCCCCACATCTACACGACTCGCCCATGAAACATACCCATTTCTGATGCTCTATCAACAAGTTAGGGTAATAGGAAGGGTTCCCATTGTTAGGCAATCGAACTTGTTTATGCGTAAGGAAGAGTTTCCATTCATAGTCTACACGAATAGAATATTTCATTTGTCCAACTCGATTTGACTCGTTTAAACTCGACTCCATTCATCTTGAGTTGATTAGTATTGAAAGTTTTGCTTGTCTACAATAATAACTAGAGTGCAACTCAACTAAACTGCTTATACTAGTTGAGCCCGAACATTTCTTCTGTCCTTTGTACTTACTCAACTTGATAATTTAACAAGTTCGACTCAACTCAACTTATATTTCAACTCAAGTCCTTTCTTCCCTAGACAAGGACTACTTAAAGATTCACTAATGCTCTCACAAGTATAACTGCTAAAAACAGCCACAGCATTGTACAACTTTCATCATGAAAGATCAATAAAAGGAGATTTTTTTTCTTTCACTAAGATGACTATTTTGACATCAATGCTTTGTTATTTCATGCTTGATTACTTCCAAAAGAAATTCTCTATTGGTCTATTCCAGATTTTTACCTCATCATTGAAGGAGTTGCTATTCAGATAACAATATAATTGTAATTATTGTTGCCTCTGCTTAGTACTTAGAATAAATTTAACTAATAAAACAGGAGCCACTAATCAAAACATCAGACTATGTCTCTCTGAGACTTGTAGAGCATATGAACCCCCTTTGAGTTCATAAAAAGTATTGGAAATTTTCTTTTCAAAGCATTTAAAAGGTAAAGCAAGTAAAGGTTGATATCTGAGACCCATGAGAATTGGTAAGATCTCATTTTTGTATGGCAATTCAAATGAAAGGCGAAAAACATTGAAAGAAAGAAAGATCCTATCTTCGTATATTGGAGTGATGTTGGGAATGGATATTTATCTTCTGTTTAAGCAGGATAAACTATATTCTCTAAGCTAAATGGCCTATATTTTATAGTTCTAATAATCTGTACAGTTATTTACACAAACCTGAGACCATGATTGTGAAGCAGCGAAGGACTTCAGAATCTTCAAACTTCAAAGTGCTTTCTGATCTAACCTTTCATTCCAATTCAAGCAACGAATCAAGCTGCGAAACCAGTCACCAGTTTGATCGCGCTTGTTGACTGTTGGAAGCGGATGCTGACTCATAGATATTCGAACAGAATCTCCTCTTGAGAGCTGTTGTCTTCTCTTCCCATCGAACGAGACCCAAGCATTACTTCGTGCATCCTTGGGAATCTGTCAAAACAAGAAATTCAGAAGATTTATTGGTTACTGCGACAAAAAATGGTGTAGGATTTTTAAGCCAGTGCAGAAGGTATTCAGATCTATCCAGACGTAATGTCCCATTAGTAAACAAGAAATCAAAATGCAAAGGTTACTACCTCCATCACCATCTGAGTAAGCATCACATGGTACAATATGACGAAAAAGTTGGTTCCATATAAAAGCCTCCAATAATTAGCAAAGCCAATAATATGGAGCTGATGGTTCAAATTCAACTTATGAAAGGGTAATGAATCTCATATACGGTACAAGTGATCGAGTTGGGAGTGCTGCAGTGGTACTCCATTTTGACATCAAAATATGAAGAACATGAAAATTATTTTGGTTTATAGGGCGTAGTGATATTCGGGTGGGCTTGTACATTCTCCAATGTCTGTTTAGTATTTGAATTACGATTAAGAATGATACATAACGTTTAACTAAACGAGCAAATGGAAAGAAATTTATCTCATCTACCATACCATATCTAGAAGAAGCTTATGAGGTCAGATTGCTGAGAAAGGAACAGAAAAATAGGCTTAGATTGCAGCTAAAATCTTTCCACTTACATAGTTGCATTCAATAGGTAGACAGTTACTGTTGATGTACAAATCGTACAACACAAGCAACCTTTAGCGCAAAATAAAAAAGATCTTGGAATTGATTGCAATATGAAAGAAAGATATCAATGCAGTTCACTATGAGCAAATCAGAAAAATGCTTTTGAACCCGGTGACTCGGTAAGCAACAATTTGCTAATCATTATTGACTATAATCAGCAGGCTAACAGAGAT
>CM025784.1:37486880-37501370 GCA_014636745.2 Centella asiatica | reverse complement strand
TCAGTAGTATTACTGAACTTCTGTTTCACTTTATCAAGAGTCAGACTGAAAACATAGGAAGGAGGTTGGAACTAATATCTCCACAGTGCAATCAACAAAATCTTGCAACTTTGAAGAATCCATGTTTCCATTTTTCTAAATTCTAACATGGCCAATGATAATATACCAACTGACCAGTATAGAGTAATACTAGCCCAGTTTAGAAAGAGAAGATAGAAACCAATGGAAAAACTCGACCATTTTTAATATAAGATCATGATATACTGGGAAAAACTTCTACCAGGCATGCACCTTGACTAGTCTAGATACCTGACAGCTGAAATTCCATGATAAAAAGCTACTAGGTCATCCCCACCACATAGGAAAGGCACCTAAAAATAGATACAACCTCAAGTGCAGACCAAAGAAAATAAAAAATAAATAAAACCTCAAGTGTACAGATATAAGAAAGGTGTGAGGACAAATAACACTTCTATACAGCCAGATGTCCAAAATACTGGCTGAAACAAATCTCATCTTAGTCTTTAAACATGGTATATAGAACAAATGTCCTGAAAAATGATAGAGTCAGAATGCCTCCGTGAACATAAGATTCTCATCATTAGGGCCTACAGAGATCTGAAAGTTTCTTTCTTTCGTCTGAGATGAAGGGGATGAAAGTTCAAGGAGAAACAAGAAGGAAAACATACCTTCAATTCAAGTCGTGCAGAGTCTGGAAGAATAACAGGTCTAAATGAGAGGGAATGCGGGCAGATTGGTGTAAAGAGCATACATGGAACATTTGGATGCACCTACATATGACATATATCATTAATAGATTAGACATCTAAAGCCCTAAACTAATAAAAAACAACTCAAGGTACAGCTGCTGATTACTGATAGAATGATAGAATTCATAAGTTCCAGATATTATTGGTTCAACTTTGATATTGTATAAAGCTAGTAAACCAAAATGAGTATCAGGGATAAATAGAGGGATCTAAAAAATAAAAAAGAAAAGGAAAAAGCTTTGTGTTTTTCACTTCCGTTACATATTTATATGTGATCTAAATATGAATATGATTTGCATAAAGCACTAATGCTTGTATTATGCTCTTTACATATGTACATGTAATCTAAATTCAAAAATCATGTGCATGAAGTCTCTTTTCCAAAATTGCACAAGGCAGCAGAGTACGTCATCCCAAGGATCAAACATCCATAAGTAACTTCCAATCAACCATAATTAAATAACACAAAGTACATAAAGTACTAATGCTTGTATTGTGCTCTTTACATCAGTATATGCAATCTACTACGAAAATCATGCACATTAAGTCTCTTTCTGTAAATTGCATGAGGTGACAGAGTATGTCATTTCAGGGATCAAACACCCATAAATATCTTACAGTCAACCATAATTATGGCCTTCTCTCAATGGGTTCCACCATTTTAGAATATCATCTTTCAAGATAGATACTCTTCCTAATCCCAGAAATTCTTTTGTCAAATTGTATGGAATTTCAGGAAGATTTGGTTGGGGGATTTTTACCAGATATAATGAGAAAGTACATGTAATAAAAACATTAAGCAAAGCTAACTTACCATTGAACCTCCTGCAGCTGTAGAGTAAGCTGTACTTCCAGTAGGTGTGGCTATTATGACTCCATCACCTTGCACCTATAACAAATTGTAATTATGAACATTATATGACAGAATAAATTTTAAACGTCTTACTTTTACTCAACCTTTTAGGTTAGTAGCAGAAATGCAGCATTAATAGTGGTTCAAGTTGAATGTTAAACTCAATATAGGCTTTCATATTAGCAGTGCAAGGTTATTTTAAGAGCATGTGTAAGTACGGATGTTACTTATAATAATTTTAGTTAGAAAAAGATGTCCTATAAATATGACTCCTGAATGAATGATTTCTTTGCACCTTTGTAATTAAGTGGTCATGTTCATAGCATTCAATTTTTGAAAGGTACGGGTTTGAACCACGATCAACCACAACTTCATTGAGGACGTCAAAAACTTTCCCTGGCATTGCCTTTCCATTTCGAAAAATCTCACAGCGAAGACGCATTCTAAGAGTAATATAAACTCCATCCATTGTGTTGTTCCCATGAATGACTTGCCTTAAATCCTGCCTATAGTCTTCAAACTGTATCAGAAGAAAGATAAGGGAAGTCAAGAACAGAAGTGAAAAACTATAACTAGAACGACAACTATCTATATACATCCATATATGTACATGTGTGTGTGCATGTGTGTGTGTGTGTGTTTATTAAACCGTATATGAAGTTGAGAGGCATACATTATGGGAAGCAAGAAATCCCAAGGATCCAAGATTAAACGAGATGACGGGAGGAACAGCACCTCTAAATAAATTTGACCCGTGTAGTATAACCCCATCTCCTCCCAAGCATGCCACAAGATCAACTCTCTCATGAAGATCGCTATATTAAGAAAACAACCGAAGCTTAGAAATCCTGAAAATGGGTTATAGAGATCAAAGCAGAACAATTACTTTGCGTCTTCTCTTCAAATCATAAAATCCAGTACCTAGTATCTTGACTATAGAAGGTCTGTACAAAGCCAAACCCAGGTATTCTTGCAAATATGTCATGAACGTCAGGTTCAACAAGAACATTCATTTTCTCCTGGTGATAAAGGAAAGAAGCAACCTGCATTTCATGAAGCAAATGCTAATGAAAGGGCTAAAGAGATGATAATCTGAATAATGCTAAAAGATATAAATGGAAGAAATTAATCATATGTATTTTCAAATGATTCCCGATCTGGACATTGACTTCTAAAATATACAATTGACTGATTATTTTCAAAAAGTATAACATAGTTCATTCCCTAGTTCACCTTAATGTCTGTTAAAATATTATTGATGTGTCCAAAGAAAATTGTAAACTAAAAACAAATGACATGGCTGCCACATGAAAAACCAACAAAAATTTAGCGGCCAAGGTAATCAAGATAAATTAAAAACAGCAAGCGATTGCCACGTAATCATACTTTCATCTTTTGCAGCTTGTCCAACCTCTTCCTCCTCCTCCTCTACTCCTCTCCGCCATAGCCGCCACCAATCACCACCATGGCCACCATGTACTACCTACTGCTGAGCACCATCGTCAATCACCATCACCAAGCCATTTCTTTAACCAAACAATTTCTTTTTCCAAATTTAAGACCTGAAGCATTATTTGCTGCCATAAATATAAAGACGAAAAAGAATAAATCTGAACCACTATTGTCTAGCTTCAAGGGTCTGAGTTCTACAATTATAGTCCAGATTGTTGCACCTCTATAATTTTATTTCTAATTAAATCAAGAGCAATCACCTTTCTAGAATGTGTAAACCACTGAGTCAATTAACCAAGGAAAAAGAACAAAAACAAGAAAAGAATTGGAAATCAAGAGGCAAAGAATAAAGAGCAGATGAGTGGTGAAGTACACTCATTTGTTCATCAGAATGAGAGAATGGCCATGACTATCCAAGAAGATGAAAAGCTCCACATGAGATACAATGTGGGCCGTCCAGACTCCAAATATGGAGTATTGATTTGATAAATTTAACTTTAGGGTTATGAACACCTGAACGGATGTATGAGTTAATTAATTGGTGGTACATTTATAAAGTTATAGCGGATTTTCTTATGATTTTGTTTCTTATATAGTTAGATCTGGTTCCATTACGGGAACTTTCATACTATAGATCTGCATTTTTTACTTGTTTTATCATATATATAAGGAAAAGCCCAAGAAACACCCAGTCTTTTTGCCCCTAAATAAATTTAACGGAATAGGGGGTACCACGATATGAAGGTCGCTCGAGTCCAAGGAAACTTTAATAAAACTAAGAGAAAAGCTAAAACAACCATCCAGTCTTTTGCTCAACATAAAATTAATGGATTCTGGTGAACCAACATATGAAGATCGCTAAAGCCCAAATGACAAATATTCTAAGCTTTTGAAGAAGTAACTACAAAGAAAACTGAAGAGGAAGGCTCAACCAATAATAGGAGTTTCATTGATTGCTGAAGTAGTTTAAGGACAACCCACTATGGCCCTTTTCACATATCTGGAGCATCAAATTTACATTAAGCAGAGATTACACAAGGATGTTGTTTAGAACAACTTTCGCTGATATTGATATTCCAAAATTCTGTACAACAGCATGATCAACCACACAAACAAAAACAATATCACCATAAAAACTACTCTACAAAATAACTGAAACAAGAATTCTGAACAGTACATGATGCAATCTAGTGGCTTTACAATGCATGTCTAGGGGCATATAGATCACAACAATGATGACAAATATATTTCAATTGAACAAGAATCCATGAATCATGACAAGTGAAACTCTAAAAATAATATCTCCATTTGTAAATATATTCATAGACAATACAAGCAATGATAACTACTTAAATAGTAGTGAAGAACAGAATCCTCCAGTGAAATATAAAATCACAAGGCCTTAAAGGGCAGCGCATGAACATGCCAACTTCACAATAATTTGCTCAATCCACAGGAAAACTAAGACATAGCAAATCAATTCTCTAGGTATATATTTTGAAGAAATTTGACAACTATGAGGTATTAACAAGAGAATGTAATACTTAAATATATAAAATGCATATTGTCTCAGTTTAAACAATAACGCATCTTGTAAATTGTCTCGACTTGATTCCTTTACTTTTCTTTTTTTCTTTTAAACTTTTAATTTTATTATTATTATATTTTTTATATAGTTCAAAATATCAGATTGTATATATCTATTCAGAATAACCCAAGAACAAACATATGACTAGAAGATCATTTTCAACAAACTTTACAAAGTCTTTTTCTTTGATGAATTTCTATTATGACTAGAAGATCATTTTCACCAATACTATGCAGTTGTATTTACAGTTATAAACTTCTCCTGGCCTTCCCCTTCACTAATACCTAAAAAAGAGCTGTGAGTGAGTGAGTGAGAGAGAGAGGAAGAGAGAGAGAAAGAGAGTAACCAAAGAACAAACATATGAATGGATTACTGGAAGATCATTTTAGCCGTACTGTCTATAAAACATTTTTCTCAAATGAATTTCTATTTATCTCTTAGCGTTTACCACATACTATGCAGTAGTTTTTACAGTTGTAAGCTTCTCGATCAAGACCTTCCCCCTTTGATATTATCTTTAAAAGCGCTCTGTGAGAGCGAGAGAGAGAGCATGATAAGAGAAAGCGAACTGAATGCAAAACCAGCATCAAACATCACATCAACGTCAACAACGCCTTCAACCCAAACTAGTGTGGTCAGTGGTCGACATTAAAAGAAAACTAGTATCAAATACAATCCAAAGCAATAAACTAGAATCCCAACAAAGCAGGGCATTTGAGTTTAATTACCGAAATTTTAGTGTACCTCTTTAGCTTCTTCCATGAGATCTTGACCCAATTTCTTCAGTAGTAATACAGTCCTTGGAGTAGATTTCCACATAAGCATCTGCTGCTGGGTACTAGGATGGGTGAATGCTAATGAAGATTCTGTTACCTTCTCTCTGGTGCATGAGAATCCATCTGTACGAACTAAGAACATCTCTGCTTTCTTTCTTGACTGGAGCCTCACGACACCTGTCGCAGAAGCACACATATCTCCATCAATCAGCTGCAGTTCGTCATCTTTGAAAGATACAGAAGCCTCACTTTTGCTCCTCTGATCAGCAGAGAGGGTTGGTGATATAAAGCTTTTCCCTAAATCATTGGTTTCTCTCATGTAGTTCTCTGCTTTACTTGCTGTATATTTTTCATCACCAGATGTATTTGAAGTGGCAATGGAAGATAGATTAGTATAATTATTATGTCCCTGATTTGTCCCATTGGTATCAAGATTGCCATTAGTACCTGCTGATCCATTTAAACTTCCTACTTCCATATCCCCCGCTACAGATGTAGGCTGACTTTTCAGATTAGTCCCATTATAGTTCCGTCTTGAACCAGATAGCAATGCCTTCCGTCTTCTCTGTTTATGATTAGAGTATGCAGTAGGTGAGATCTTTTTATTTCTAAAAAACCGGGACATTTCCTTTCGTGAGAATACATTGGAAGGAGGTAGCTGAGACTCGAAAGGTTTAACATCACCGCAGAAGTCCACCAGAGATCTATCTCCACTACAATCATCCTGCTGCCCAGTTGACATGCTGCCAATAGAACTATATGTCCCATTAACAGATTGGTACTTTTTTTCTGTTGGTAGGGAGACTTCCGTGACTAGTGTCGTATCAGACTTCTCTATCACCGCCCCATTTTTATTATATGAAGTTGTATCTTCTTTCAAAACTGATGTGAAATCTAACTTCTTCACTATATCAGGATTTTCCAACTTATCATTGACTGTGATTGCCTGATGATTGGGAAACTGGGATCTATAGCGAGTTGCATATTGCCTCCATCTAGATATCATAGCAGAAGTTCTCCAAACACCTTCTCTGCTATGAAGATATATAGGACTTTTGCTTGAATCAGACACCAAAGCTGAAAAGATTTCAACCTGTTCCATTGTTGGTGCAGTACCAACTTCAACTGGAAGTTTAACTAATTCAATTTTCCGAGACAAAAGAGCTTTATCTAACTCTGTTTGATAAAGATTATCCTTTATAGACTCTGCTCGGATATCTACAATAGTTTTGAATCCTTTGTCTATGAGCCACTTCAGACTTTCTTCTGTTACCTGGCTACCTCTCCAGAAAGCAACCTCATAATCTGCCGAATTTATGTCATCTTTTAAGTTGGACAAATAAACAGGATTCCAGTTTGCAAACAATGTATGGCAAGGGTAATCATCCTTACGGGAATAGCCAGAGTCATAGCAAACATTTTTCAGTCTCTGTAGTTTCCTCCATACATCAACCCTTTTCACATCATCAGGTGTCAGATAGTCTTCAAGAGCCACATGTAAGCTTTCACAATATCTTTTCATCTCAGCTCGAAAACTGGCAAGTGGTGGAAGCTTATCTTCTATGTCATTACTATCTGAAATATGAAATGAATTCATCATGGATGATCTTCCAGAAAGTAGATCCTCCTTTCCTTTATTCAGGAGACAAACCATACAACCAAGAACAGAGACTACTTTGTCCTCAAATAACGGTTTATATTCTGACGGAAAACCATATGAAACACTACATTCTCCAGTCAACGGATTGCATAATGCATCCATTAATGCTGTATGAAGTCTCTCAGCAGCTCTAAAGATTCTACAGTAAGCCTCAACTTCTGCAATATCTCCAGGAAGTGGACCAATCCAAGGCAATTGTGATAAATCATTGGACTGACAGATTTCAAATTTAAGTAATGTGTCAGTCTCCAAGGTAGAGTAATGAACATTTTAAGGCACTGTCAGAGAGAAACCAGAGAGAAAATAGTACAATGCCACTAGCAGTTGTGATAGATGTTTATCCCCAGGACTTAAAGGGAAATATTAGCAAGAAATTAAAAGATACAACAAAGTAAAGGCAAAAATTTGAGTTTGGATAGAAATTTAAGGAACTCATCACATGTTTGACAAGAAAAAAGACTCATGAATCCCTCCTATAACTTGCAATTGACAAGTACTGGTAAATAACAATGTCAGCCTGTCCACCTTCAAGGTGATCGCAAACAAAAGTAGCGACCTCCCCATTGATATCGAAGAAAAGATTAAGCTAATGTAACCAATCAATGATTACTACTTCTCATAAAGTCGGCATTTTCTAAAATTGCAATCTCACATCTCGGGCAATATAAATGCAATCTGCAAAAAGGCATTATAAGGTGGGCATTGCCAATTTCCAAAATAAAAATATAAAAAAAAGGTAGACCTTGCCACAGTATAACTTACCAAAAAAGAATAAAAAGATTGTTACAAAAAAAAAACGAATTGATACATAACAATCTTTTTATTCTTTTTATTTAGTAACCCCGGAAATGATCTAACTGCTTAGAGGAACCACAGTATGAAATTATCAAGAATTAGTTAGACCAATGATCGGCAATACAAATCAGTGATATAGATAGAAATTCACGATTCAAGAATAACATTTGATAATCTGAAGTCCAAGTACACATGGGGAAAAAGTAATTATCCAAAAACAAGATACCCCGTATGCAAATGTCATTCCAAAACACCCATTTCTTCTAATTATACTTCCACATAAACATAACAAAATCAGAGCAGAACCCAATTACAAAAATGCATCATTCTATCAAAATAGAAAGAGAAGCACAGTCAAAAGTGAGAAATAAAAATAGTAATCTTAACCTTGGAGTCCAACCCAATACTCGCAGCAAAGTGATTAGATAGCTCAGCACTGAGCACAAGCTTCACTCGCCGCCGGAGAAACGATCGGTCCTTTCTCGGCAATTCGGACCCAAAAACCTTGGTTTCAGTGCTGAATCGATGAAGCTTAAAGGAAGAAAGATGGATCGTTGTTGTTCCAGTTAAAAGGGACCGATTCATGTTGATCAGAAGAAAGTGGCATGAGCAAAAACAGCATGCCATGCCACCATAATATATCAGATTGTGTGTGTAAATGGATATATTATAGTGGGGAAAGACAAATTTGTGGATAATACTGATGAGGGGTTGTCATGAATTTGTAATATTCGTGGTGGGGGTGGGTTCAATTTAGCTTCTTGTGTTGTTGAGTATACAGTTGTGTTGGGTTTTTGCTTCATTTGATTTGAATTTTAGTGCTCTGTTTTTCAATGATGTGATGTTTGGGATAAACAGCAAAGACCAATGGAGGAGCCGAGAAGAAAATAAAATGGGCTGCTCATTTTATCCATCTACGGCTTTTCTTTTATTATTATTATTATTTTCTAAAAGGAAAATTGGAATTAAATTATAGTTTATTTTGAAATTCTAGTTGTAGTTATTTATAAATATTTTAAAAATCTAATTATACGAATAAAAATAAAGACAAATTACAGCAAAAAATATGAATATTAGCATGGTCATAAAAATCCTTTCATGCCATTAATATTGTAAGACTATCTAATAAAAGGTAATTACATACCATAATCAACACTATAAAAATATTTTACAAGGCCAAATACTATAACATCAAAATAAAAACAAATTTACAATACTAAGACACTGCTAATTTGTTCCTTCTCCGTCTTTTTTCGATTTTTTGTGACATTATTCCCATCTAGAAGGTAACATCATCATATCTTAAGCACTATTAAGGAGGTAATAGCCCCCTTGACAGAAGTAATGACGTTATTAATCATACTTTGATACTTCTACATATTCTTAGAATGCGATTTTAATCGGATTAATCACCAAAAAAAAAAATTAACAAACGTTCCCTCATTTTTTATTTTAATTAATCAATCATCTTCTGTTTATATGTTTAAAATAATAAACCTTGAAAGATTGTATCATTTTAAAATAAAAAGTTATATACCGTTAACTAAAGTAATAGAATTGATTACATTATTTACATGACGTTATTTTTAAAAAATTATTAATTATTTCCAACATGACAGAATTTATTTTTTTAATTATTAAAAAGAGAAGTCACTAAAATTACTAATTTAGTGATTGACTTTCAAATTTAGTTCAATTCAATAATATTCATATGTACATATAAAACTTATTTATTGCTAGAAGTGGGTTAAACTAACTGCAACTCCCCTGCATGAAGCCGAAATCGCTAGTAATCGCCGGTCAGCCATACCGCGGTGAATTCGTTCTTCTTTTTCCTTTTTTTTAATGTTCGTCTTAGTTGCTGCAAGTATATTATCCGGAACTTAGGAAATTAATTAGTCTAGGAGATGGGATATATTACATTCTATTTTTCATTGTGTATGGTTGTATTACGGTTCAAACTCTTCGTATTTATGTTAATAGAAGCGAGTTAATACCAGATAAATCAAAGATTGGTGAGCTAAATTAATTTAAGTCAAAGTGAATTTACATAAATGCCTTTACTAACATCGGAGTTAATAATATATAAAATAGTGAAAAAATACCAACAATATTAATTTAAATTGATCTTATATTTTATAAGGTGGGAATTAGTTTGTGCTTTTAGAAAACACAACGGATTTCAGTGCTAAACTGTATTCCATTTCCAAATATATCACTCAAGCATTTAAATGAAATATGGTTCAAAGTGCTTTTGGAAAGTGATATTCGAAATCCAAGGAGTCCAAAATAAGATATTGGATTGTAGATGTTATTTCGATTCTTTCGGTTAAATTTTTAAAAAGGATTGCAAATTTATAAATATAAAATTAGTTGATATAATTATATAATGAGTTATGATTGTATTTTATATATATACTCATATTCTTTTATATTTTCCTATACGTGTATTTAATAAATTAGATTTAAGTCATCGAATACACAACTAGACACCTCAAACAAACTAATCCAAACAAATACAGTTTATATATGTATATCTGAGGCTAATATTTATAAAAACAACATACATATGAAGAAATATATAAATATGAAGCACATATATATATATATATATGATGATAATCTTTCAACAACAAAAAAAAGAACATAAAAAGATAATAATAATCGGTGGAGAGTATATTCATCTTCATGTTCCAAGGTCAAACTGTCTTCCATCATGAAGCATAATATATCACACTGCATGCACAACACAAAAACATCATTTGATCAATACTTCGATAGAGATTAGACAACATCCATATCCATGATCATATATGATAATGTTTATTTCAGTTTAAATTTTAAAAAATTTAAATTTTTATTGAGTATAAAAATTTTATTGTGTAATTTATATTCTAAAAATTTAAAATTTTCAAAATTTTAACCCGAAACAACCGTAACCTATATAAAAATAAAAAATCATTCAACTTTATATGATTGCACATATATATATACAATGTGATGCAAGTGTCTGAAACTTGAAATATGTAATGCAAATCCTGGACAACAAACTTCGATTGAGGTCAAACTAGATGGGTCACACCCAAAAGGTCCATCCATCAACACCAATACCAATTACGCCATAGCGTGAGTCGTTTTTTTGGCCTCGAATCGTTTACTATTTCATTATGATTTTTTAAATAATACAATGTATTTTCGTAATTTTTATTTTTTAAATATTTTTTTGTTATTTCTCAAAACGTATTAGTAGGTTATGGTGTCTTGGAAGCCGCCAAATTTTATTATTCATATTTGATAATACAAACGAGAAATCTAGGGTTCTTTTAGCATTCCCCAATTCTTGTTAATTTCAATTCGTCTATTGTATTTTTTGTATCATATAGTAGTATATGCATACAATAATGTGTGCACTCGCACGCACGTATAATAACGTTTTAATTTGTTCAAAGTGAAACTCCACTTGATTGTGCATTAAAGTTCTAACATATGTACATTTATACTCTAGGTTCGCCTGTATCATAAGTTAAACTCGAACTTTTTGTAGGATTATTTTTTGCGTATAGCAAATTAATTTTGTCACCTCCAATTTGTGGAAAAAATATATGCATCAATGTTTTACTTCGAACATTAATTGACTGTTGGTTCACATTCTATTATTTCACTCTCTGTAGCGGAAGGTATTTATAGTATACCTTCTGTTACGATTGTTGGTTCGTATTTTATTATTTTATTTTTTGTAACGGAAGGTTTTTATGATATAAAGAACTTCCCTTAAAAATGTAACTTTCAGTGTTAACAATTTTTTACCGACTCCAATAGATAATTTCATGGATATGTGTGTACCTTAGGGACGAGGATCGGAGCCCTGGAGGTTGGGCTGTGTAGGCTGGAGGCGATAAGGGTAGGCGGCAGCGGCGGCATGAGGCTGAGGAGAAGGGGGAGGAGGGAGGAGATCAGCCAGTTGAAGTAGACCAGGGGTGGTAGGTTGGTGTTGATCTGCTGCAGCAGCTGCATAGAAAGGAAAATGATGCTCATCCAAATCAGCCACCTGTGACGATGATTCTCCTTGCAGTAGCTTCAGCTCTGTCACTGCCTGTTGGTTTTCTTGCTCCATTTCTGCTTGCCATTGTTGTTGCCTCTGGATTTGACGACTCATCAACTATTTCAATACCATTCCCCCAATATATTTTAAATCAGTACTGTTGTACACACGCCTTACGCGCACACAAATCATGTGCCTATTTATATATATGGATACATCTCTAGTAATATATATTTTTATAAAAGACAAAAGTTAGATCGTACATATATAGGTCTAATAATCATATGAGAAATGAATTAGTTTTTATAAAATTTAATTATTAGTCATAATTTTATTAGAAATGATCGACAAATTAATGAAACAATACTAGTTTCATAAATAATTTGTATATAGCTAGGAGACATAATTTAAGATAGTAGTGTAACTAGTAAAATTCCAGTTACCTCAGTTATTCTCTTGTTTAAAAAAAGACAACATTTGAGAATAAAATTTGTTCAAAAAAAAAGTAACATTTACATAATTTTTTCATTATAATATTATATTTTTCAAAATTTGTCATTATAATATTTTTATATGATCTTTACTTGAATGATCAAAACAAATTTATTAAAAAAAAAATTATTTCTACATGTAATTCTTAATCAAATATATAAAATTAAAAGTCGTCAAAAGTTCAAATGTTACTGTTTTTGTGAAATAGAAGGAGTATAAAAATATGATTTTCATGCATTTAAATAAAATTTTCACTGCTCGATCACTCACCCAATGATACATCTCCTGATTTTCTTTCTCCAGCAAAGTCTCCTAATTAAATCATAAACAATCCAAAATACACTTGTTAATGTAACAAAAAAAAATTAAAATTCTCACAAGGGATATATAATTATATATATACAGAAAAAGAAAAATACGTGAAAATCAGAGAAAGAGAGTTTAATTGAGTGAAAGTACTACCGTCCTCTGCAAATTTTCCATCTGCTGTTGAAACAACTGAAACTGAATACACATAATCCACATAAATTGATTTATTAGTAACAACATTTTCAAAAGAACATGATCAATATTTTTAGAAAAGTTCAATATCAACAAATTAAAATCCTTAATTTGGCTAATGTACATGCAAAATGCATGTGAAATAAAATATGTACATATAAGTATGTACAATGATATATCATAAATTAAAATGAGAACAAAAATGGTACGTATATATACCTTTCTGGAGCGGATTTTGTTGATGGAGTGCTCGAGCTGCTGTTCAAGTTTATTCAATTCATCAAATTGCACTGAGCTCAAGTCCTCACCTTTGTAGCGTTGGAGACTCAATTGCAAGTTTAATGTTTCCTTCTTGATTCGACTCAGCTCGTTATACATTTGTTCCTAAAAATAAATACCATATCAAAGCCATATTATTGTTAATAAAAAACGTTCAATATAAATTTCAACATTATAATTCAATAATAAGCTTAAATTATTGGTTTTGAGTGTTTTGTGTGTGTGTGTGTGTGTGTGTGTGGAGCTAGCTTCTTCGATATGATATTTGTACCCGGTTATCGTGCTCAGGGATACAAGTTCCGGTGACCTTCAGGTACCTTTCAACTATTTGTCCCATGCTGCAATTGCAGTTCAAGTTAATACACGTAGTAAACATCAATTTACATAATTAATTCACAGGATATATCAAATTTATTTCATATTACGTACATATACAAATTGCTTTGAGAGTTGTAATTTCTTTTCCAATGTTTTTTTTATTTAGATTTTCACAAATATACAAATACAATATTATGAAGTTGAAAGATTAAAATGAATTCCAGATCGATTAATTGGAATGATAGATTGCCAACTTAATTACATACATTGGCAACATGCGAATTCTAGACCTATTAATTGAACTTCAATATAATATTGGAAGAAAAATGGATATAAAATAAAATAAAAACAGAGAAATTTTATAGAAGCCACAGCATGCATCTGGACCACAATATTAGCTGTGTACTGGTATTTATGATCATGACTTACAAGTTTAATCAGAACCCATATTCTCTCTTGAGATTTATTTTGAATATATTAACTTATGTTTAATATATTCCTCATATATTAATATTTGTCAATTCTCACATCTAAAGGTAAAGATCAAAATAATTGTGATGATAAAGATGGAGATCTCTAAATTAATTTATTTCATTGACAAAGTTAAAAAATTAAGGGGAAAATTAATAAGAGCACAAAAAATCTGAAATTTTAACCCTAATAATTTGGTAGTAGAAGCTTGAAAATCTAGCTAGTCAAAGTCAAGGATCAGTCATTGTTCAACTGAAACCCTCATGAGTCTAATGCTGACTCTCATCACTACACTACCAGAATTAATATATATATATATATATATAACTGTTAAAATCAAGAAAAAAATCATAATACGACGATTAAAATCGAAGCGTGTGATTCAGATTTTTTTTTTTTAAGAAAAAAATTGACCATTGTGCACCCTTATATATAACAACCGCTCGTTTTGTTATAACTTGGTGTAACCAAAAATCAAGAAAAAATCATGATA
>CM025784.1:37431290-37457465 GCA_014636745.2 Centella asiatica | reverse complement strand
CATTACAAATAGTGGCAAACAAAAAAAATTGAAAACTTTGTCCGCTACAAATTGTAGTCGACAAAATTCTAATTTTTTTTCAATTGTATTCTTCGTCTCCTTCTTTCCATCATCGCTATTGATATTTTTTTTAAATTCTCAATCATGTATATTTTTGTATAACACTATATCTAGTAACAAAACCTAATATATTTTTCCTCCATTTAACGTTACAAAGGGCACGACATCGATAAACTTACATTCTATGTCGTGAACATTGTCATAACTATTTTAAGTCATAAGTTGGGAGAAAAAAGTTGAAAGTTACACTTTTAATACAAAACAAGCAGAGATGTATGTATTTGAGAGTTTTAATAAATTGTCAATTGTGATAAATTAATGATTTCAAAGATGAAAATTCTCATCCTAATTATTTCAGGTCCACCACAAATTGTGGCAGACGAAAAAAAAAATTAAAAATTTACGTTAATGGCGAATGCAAAAATTTCAAAAATTATCTTATCACCCTTTTTAATCTTAAACGATGAGAATTGAGCTGAAAAAATATGCATTTTTTAGCTCTCTTTATGAATCAACTACCTTTGATATATATATATATGATGAATAATTCATGGCTAAACTTGAAAAAATGTACTTTTTTTTCCAACCCAATATCCACCGTCCGAGATTAAAAAAGACGTTGATAGGACTTTTACGTCCGTTACAATTGTAACAGACGTAAAAAAATTGAGAATAATAGACGAAAACTCATTTTTTTTCAATCTTATTAATCTTTTTCTTCATCGTCATTGACATTCTTTTAAAACTCTCAATCAGGCATATTTTATATAACACTTTGATTACAAATCTAAATGTCATTCTTCTATTTAACATTGCGTATGATAATCGCTAACGAATATCATCATAAACATTGCAAATGTAAACTTGCACTTCACACCGTAAACATCATCATACAATTTTAAATCAAAAATTGGAAGGAAAAAAAAAGTTAAAACATACACTTCTAATTCGCTACGAAGAAATATGTTTGTATTTAAAAGTTTAAATAACTGCCAACAATGAATTAAGAATTCTTAAGGATTTTAAAAATTAGAAAATTTTCATCCCAATATTTTTTTCATCGCATTAAAAACATGGCTTATAAGATGTATTTACAAGTTTATTTTATAAAAGTATATGTTTATAAATATCTGGGGTGCACTGTAACTAAGCATTTTATAAGCATAAAGCCAATAACAGCTATTGAATTATGAGCCATGTATCACTGAATCTCTGTGATTGTCTGCAAATGCTCCAATATATGAAATTTGACTATAGGACAGATAAAATCGGCAAAACTATATTTCCATAAATTACTTATCCAAATCACTAATTTTCAAACATGAGAATATATAACATTTTCTATTTAAAAATATATATATATACTACAGCCAGAAAAAGAGCGATACTCGTCCAATGTGGCGGGGCATTTTAACATTTTCACAACTGTTGACAAAAGCAACTGATTTGCTTCAACTCCACATGTGAAGACGAGACGAAATCTTGTTGCCATACTGCTTGCTATATGACATTGACATACAACTGTGGTTCATCTATTCAATATGACCTTCCAAAAGGCCCACCGAGTCAAACAGCAGTAGGAGAAACTGCCATGCATCATATATTTCTTCAATTATTTCAGTCAGCATCTCCAAGTCCATCACTTCCATCACCTCTCTTGGAAATAGGGGCAAACTTGGAGTTAGGTTTCTTCTTTTGTGAAGCAATCTCAGCATTTTTACGCAACACTGCTCCAGGGGATGGGTATGGGCGTTGCTGGAAGAGAGGACCCTGAAATCATGTTTAATCAACAATTAGCCCTGCCTGGGGGAAGGATGGATGATAGAATGCTAGATACAGTGAATCGCTACGTAACATTCAAGTAACTCGAGACAATGCCATTCATAAACTTAGGAAATGAACAAATCTTCAAAAATAAGTTTATTAGATGTTCATTACATTGAACACTATACCGATGGATATTCCATCATAAGTGGAGTCTACCATTCCAAACACAAAGTAAAATTTCGACTACCCATGAAACAAAACACCTCCAGAATAACCATCACCATCAGGAGTTTCTTGCACAATTAAATCTTTACGTCCAACTACTTCAAGAAACAAAGTCACGAATAAATAAGTACGAGACGTGTACAATTATAATACTACAACTGTGACTAACTGCGATAGTGGGCTGGCCCACCACTTTTTTCTCTTTTCTCTCCTCGTGCATTTGTAATGTTTAGTTCGCTTGCCAAGATTTACTGTTCTTGCACCATTGCCGTTAATTAAATTTACCTAACCCTCACATCACCAATCAATTGCCTAGCCTTAACTCAAACCACAATCCTAGTGAAACTATAGAAAACACCATTACGTATTGGAGAAACAATAGCATCGAGATGCTTGTGGACTCGATGTCTTGCTCTAACCTCTAAACTTAAAATATATTGAAACTGGGAGCAACGCATTCCAGGTCTATAATTATAGAGATAAAAGAACTGACTTGTTGAATCTGACTAACTGTTCATCAAACTGCTAAATGCATCTGAAGTTTCTCTGCTTATTTAATAGCAAAAAATAGTTTTAATTTACCCAACTTGCAAAAAATTAATTTCTAAGCAGAAACACAATTTCTTTGCATACTTAATTTATTTATTGCATGTAGATTGAAATCGTCTCTTTTCTTACTCTCCCAGGTTGCACAATGCAGCTTGCTGAACTACATAAATTTGCCATATAAATTTCAGCGTGAAGCTAAATAATACAAAATCTCCTGAGCCAATAAACAATGCTAATCTAAGGACATCTTGTTAGAAAATTACATTTTCATAAGCTCATTCTGGTTAGAGCAAATTCAGACGTATAGAATATGTTTCATAATCACTTTAAAACATAGTACATTGGCCTGAAACTAGCTTTAAGTTAATCAGGTAAGTACTTTTCACACACACGCATGCACAAACAAACAAACAAAAAAACATAACAGAAAAGAAAAACACTAACTTCTTAAGCCAAGCGATGTAATACAAAGAAACCAATAAAACAATTTTCTGCATTCCTATACTTTGTAAACATGTTAGAAAGCGATAATAACCCGAGTGTTGCAATTGTCTATTTCTTTCTCACTCTCTTGAAAACATATATACTACTTGTATAATAGACAAATCCTACACTTAAACTCTACAAACGACAAGTTGCCATACACACATTATCCTTTGCAGAAAACCTCACTCCATCTTTTCAGACCTTTCATTGCCTAGAATATATTGGAAAATTCAACAAAGGAAATTAGGGTTCTTATAATTTTTTTTAAACTAAGGAGATTGAAATTAGAGTTGAAAGAAGATTATGATTTAATTCATTAGGGCATAGCATTTTGTTTTATTATAAATAGTAGCCTTAACAACTTGCTACAGAAACTTATGCTCACATATAATATTCTTACATTTTGCTTCTTACAATTGCAGAAAGTTTTGCTTTTTCAGTACCTTCCAATTTTTTTTTGCTTTATGTAGTTATATCCCCTTAAGCTTATAAGATTGCATCTATGAAGTTTAAGTTTTCTTTCTTTTCAATCTTGATATGACACATGCATAGACAAGCTTATATTAAAACTTATTGTAATTTGTATCTCACCAAGCAAAGATGTAAGAGTTACATGAAAAGTTACACATAAATCTACAATTTCTTGAAGCTCATCATGAAGGTGAGATGCAACAGGTAAGGGTACAAAAAAGAAGTTTTCAATGTTGAGAATCACAATGGTCATGAAGAAGTGGAAATGTATAATATTAAACTGAATGACATAACATTATTTTGCATAGACATATCTCTACAGGAAAGTAAAAGTCATCAACAAAGTGAGGATCATGTAAGCACAACGATAAAGGAATAATTGAAGTGAAACATGTTTATCTTCTGATGCAGGACAAAATTAAAGAACAATGGAACAGAACACACTGAAAGAACACTGAAATATGGAAGAATAACAAGAAAAGATAAATTACAGAGATTTAATTGCAAAAGAATCTGCTCTACCTAGGGTTTCCCAATAGCCAAAGGGAGAAAATAACAATTGCAACCGATATAAGAGAATAATTTCAATATCAATAAACAAACTCCTATAAACTTGTCGAGAGTACATCAATATATTATATATATATATAGACATTGAACCCTAATTTTACTTGCGGAATAAGAAAATACTAAAGTTTAATACCCTAACGATTAATAATAATTCATAACAAACTTAAATATCCAAATGCCCACAAACTATATATTATACACACACACACCACTCTCTCTTTGATAAAAAGAGTGCTAAATTCTCAAGCTACTTCAAAAACCTTATCATGTCAGTTTCAAAAGTTGAGTAAACTGGATTGCGGCTCCTCAAGATATGCTCACTGATATTTTTCCACTGGTGTTTATTGGTTAGCAATTATTGTCAATGAACTATTCCCAGTGGTCAGGAAAATTATTAATGTTGATAAACAAGAAATAAAGACATCATTAATTTTCTTACTCTCTGTCTTCTTTAAAAGTAGAGTGTATAGATTGCTTTAAGTAATTATCATAGATTCATAGTGCATTATATTAGATAGCATAATCTAGTTACTAGTAAGATAAATATTAGGAGCATTTTTCTATATTTAAGTAGATAGGTTTAGTAGTGAACAATTAGTAGGAAATAATTAGAAGCTATTTTCTACAGCTTTTATTTATTTATGGTAGTAGGGTCCTAGATAAAAGCATTCTGATCTTCGTAATTTGTCAGAAATTATTGAAATTAATTAAGAGTAAATCTGAAATTTCCATTATGCGTCTCTACCAATTCTTTGCTGAGATAGGAACCGGTCAGTCTATCACCCTTTCAGTCTCTTCTTTAAACTATTTTAAGACCTATTTTGAATTGCACATTAACACACGCAGAATCAAAGAGCAATACCAGCAAAAACAATTAAAATTAATATAGGTGTAGAAGGCAATGATACCGTCGCAGTGGTATCTGCTGCTCGTGGTTGCACTCCTTTCAGACCTACAACCCTACAAAATCACTAACAGATGACGTAAGCAGCAAGCAAGGCAAACTTGTCAGGTGACTAGAAGTAGATACACGGAAGATTCTGATATTAAATAATCATGTACGACATACCAACCACCACGAGGAGCATCAGAATAAGAGCTTGGATCCATGGGATCCAACTCATCTTCCTCGTGTGCACGCTTCCTGCCATCTTTTTTTGTGCCTTTTCCGGTAGGAGGTTTCAAAGTAGATCTACATGAAAAAAGAGAATTATTTAGGCTACATTTGAACACCTTCAAATCATTGCCAACTTTTTCTTTTACAACTTCTAGAATTCTTTCCCAGTGGTCCAGAATTGTTCAGCATAGAGAATGCTCCCTTTTAGCTAGAAGAATATATCTTTGTTTTGCAAGTGCCAACGACAATTTGAAGTAGATGCTAACAAATAAAAAGAAAATTTCCATTTCTTTGCAACAAGGCAAGGGGAAATAGCACCTAACACATCATCTTTAAAAAGATAGACAAGAAAATATTACAGCTTCTTAAAGAGATTGTCGGATTTCAGCAGTTCAGTCTGGATGCACACCTACAAAAAGTATATCTTTTCAAAAAGGAAACCCAATTTACTGTAACTTTTCTGTTTCTATGATAACTCCACGAGCATTACTCATCTCCCATTGATTTATCTTAAAATTCATGATTTCTGCACATTTTAAAACAATTGATAATATCTAGTGAAAGTCCTCAATGTTGTCTCTTTTGTTATACAATTCACAGATAATTGACCGTGCAAAATACAATCTCAGCAGCAGGGAAAAAATGACAATTTAATAGCATAAATGCAAATTTGTAAATGTAGTTTTCACAAAGGGAAAAATAAGTACATAACAAAAAAGATAAATACCTCTGCATAGACAATCCTTTGGCCGAATCTTCTTTTGTACCTTCTGAATTGATGACAGATAAAAACTGACATTGAGGAAGCTTGAATACACTACATGAAAAGAAAAGCATAGCTTGTCAAAATAACGGCTTCAACAACTAAAAAGGCAGTGAGACAAAACTGTCCATAAGATGCTATACGGAGCATCTATGGACCTGCAATGCTAAAGGGAAGATTCAATTGAACAGCAAAGAAGTCTGCAATGCTATACTGAGCTGAATGTTGGCCAGCCAAGAAACAAAGCACAAAAATGAAAATAATAATAATAATAAATTAATTAATTAAAAAAAAAGTAACTGAAATGAGGATGTGTGGTCATATAAAGATGGATAAGATAAGAAATGAAGATATTCGACAAAAAGTTGGAGTTGCACATGCAAAAAGATGAGAGAATGTAGAAATCTCCAAGGGCATATATATACCCATGAGAGGAAATCCAAGAAACTCTAATACTGACAATTATAATAATAAACTATGAACATGCCTGAAGTGGAAAAATTGTGGCTTTTGAGCTTTCACTTGGAACTTCAATTTTAGCTTATGATCAATATAATCAGTTCTAAAACATATTTTTATCAGAAGATTGAATGTAATAAACCAGAAGAACGTTTGTACCGTGTGCAATGCTTGCAATAACCCCAAGCCTGTACAAGGCCCACTCCCCAACCACCACATCCTGAGCATTTCTTAAAGGCAGAAAACTGATCACCCTGATTCTCATCAGCTGACTTTGCAGAGACCTTGTCATCATGATTACTTGAGGGAACCTGGTGTGATGATTCAGGTTGCTCCCATTGTGAGGTCTGGGTCTTTGTGTTGTAATAATATTTCTTACCTGAAAAGACGAGAAATCTATGATTCTATAACTAAAGGATAATATCGCATTCTAATAACCTAGATATCCCTGAATAAATAAAATTCCTGTTATAGACTGAAATATAACTGATCAGTTACAAAATTATGTACTCTTTGAACACGACAGAAGTTTAGTGAATAGAAACTTCTACCTTAGAACAAATTCTCAAACTATGCAACTATGAAAAGGAAGTACTTTTGATATTCACAGATTCTGACATTTAGGCAAGGAAGCTAATCTTTACATAGTTCTACCTTGAAATCAAAACACAAAAAGATGAATTTGTAGAATGACCAAAGGTGATGAAGCATTCTCACAGCAATCGAAGAGTTACTATTATCTTTGAAATTCACATTACAAACTTACAACTCGTATCCTATACAAAGCCATTTATAGAACCCTCTCTAAGATATGTACTTAAAAGCTTTCTTATCATTGATGCTCCACTTTTAACTAGCTAGCCAAAGTTCAAATTCGCATAAAAAACTAATATTGTTAGCTCATAGCTGTCCTCGCTTAACATATCCTGAATATCTCATCTCAGCTCAAATGAACAAAGCCCTTTTATTCCAAGCTAGTTTTGTATACTGCAAATAAATGCATAAAATTTCAAAGTGAAGAAACAACTTCCTAACACTGACAAGTAACATGAAAATAATATAAATTTACAAAATTAATGAAAGAAATAATGAAAAATCATTCTATATGAAAATGAGAGAGCTATAGGTGAAGAGGAAGAATGATAAAAGACTAAATTTATTATCTGGATATATTAAAACAAGAAATAAAACCGCCACAAAAAAGGTTTTAAGAAAGCTGGAATCTTCTACTTCTAGTTTTTTCTCAAAAAGCCAGACTGACCAGGCCAGGCATTGATGCAGCCTAAGGACCATCTAAACTTTTAAACTGTTTTTTCAGTGCCTAATGTCATATTTCAAGGACGGGCTTCTGTCAAAGCCAAGGCAGCCGCCTAGGAGTGTCAATCCCTCTTCATAACATTGATCTTACAAATTATAAATTCATATATATAACACATACCAGTTGTTTCATCCACCAATTCTTGCCAGTCTGGAGGAAGGTAAGAAGAGGTTGGTACGTCTGAATTGAAAGCAGCTTCGACAGGCCTTTCCCACTGACTTTTCCCAGAATTTACATTATAATAATAGAATGCACCACTTGCAGGGTCGCTAGCCTCAATCTTAATGAAGATTTATGGAGAATAACAGCAGCATCAGAAAGGAAGAAAAGTCGAACAACAAAACAAAATAACAAATGTATTCGAATCAGCAAAAGCACATTTTTTTATTTTTTTTGACAGAACCTCATCCACATCTAAAAATAGAATACGTACAGAAAAAAATAATTCAAAAGAAAATACAATCAATTTTTCCATTCAACTGATTATTATAGCAGGCTGGATATGTGTTCAGATGAAGCTTGTGACCACAAGAATTCAAACCTAAAGTACAAGCATTGAAAAAATAATAATTTAATATTAAAATATGGTTCCTTCAAATATAAAGGAATATACTGTTGGCGACATTTTATTCTCCCTCCATCCCATATCGTACTTGACAAATTTTTTTTTTTTTGGCAGAAAGATTAATAAAATGGTTCCATTTTCCTAGTTTACCCTTTTAAAAATTGTCACTTTAGTCTTACCCAATACCATACAAAAGTAGCATATGCTCTATAAAAAAGCAACAGGAGAATAATATATATAATCCAGACACCAGACCTCAACCGGAAAGGAAAAGCAAAATGGTGCTAATGAAGAAGGCGACAAATACAACAGTTACTTCCAATCATCATACTAGACCTCTAATAATCAGTTCACATCTTTATCTCAGACTCATGTAGTAGAAGAATCACTCACAAAGTAGCGAACTGAAAACTCCATAAAGGAGAAGGAAGAAAACTCCATAAATGTAGAACAATTATTAGGTAAATAAATAAATAAATAAATAAGGAGAGTGAAATCCAGGGGGGAGACATTGTAAAAGTAAAGAAACCTGCCCACAAACCACAACTAAAGGAGGAGCTAGTTCTCTGGTTAGAGAGGAAAGGCAATGTATGATTACCTTAAAGTTGATTGTGCAGTTTCAAAGCCTTGACACATGTTTTCTTGTTGGCATATAGTAAATTCAAATTTTAAAATTACTGTTCAGTGCTCAAAATATGGTCTACACCCTACATCTAGCTTTTTTCTTTCATATAAAGTAACTACAGTCAAGCTCCAGCCCAAGGATGCAATCAGTTCAAGTTTGATCAATAAATCCCAAACTTTTCTCTAAACAGAGTACAATCGCAAGCTAACTATAGTCAAGCTCCAGCAAAAGAATGCAATCACTTCCAAGTTTGATCAATATAATCCCCAACTTTTCTCTAAACAGAGTACAATCCCAAGCTGGGTCTCCAAATGAACTTTCTGCTGCTCCAGCCCTGAAATAAATCTCAGTTGAACAAACAAACCAAACAAAAATGAAGGGACTGAAGCTGCAGTTTAAAAATATTTATTCAATTTCCTTTACTTTCCCAAGAGCCAATTTCTCAAATTATTGACAACCTCACTGCAAGAAGTTACCCAATATCGCTTTTTATTCTCACGAGGATGAGTGCATGAGCTCCTCAGATAATTTAGAAATGTATTGGATTTTTTGGTTCTATTTTCAGACAATCCAAGTAATCATGTATGTTTTTATTTTGGGAAAAAAAAAGGCTACACATAAGGATCTCACACTAGATTAAATTTCTTGATAAAATTATATATGAGTGACACAAGCACATCAAGATATACATATTTGATACTCCAAAACAAAAAAAAATTAAAAATGAAAATAATAATAACAGCAAACCAATCTAACATTATAAGTAGCAAACTTACCCATCCAGGAGGCAGTTTCCCTGGCACCATGGTTCGAGGCTGAGTCTTCAAACCCTGGAATATGAAAAAATAGGTTCAAAGTTCAAACAAGAGAAATGGCTTAATCAATTCCTTGTAAACTCTAAACATAGTTTATCAGACAAGAGGAAGATGAGAAGCAAAATGTACATTATCTGAGAGAGAAGTATTCTCCTTAGGTTGGTCATCTTTTAGAATCCCCCTTGCTCTCAACTTTTGCTTAAGGTACTCAGGCAATTCACTGGCCCCTTGCTTCTGTTGAGAGCTCCCATCAAGCTCCAACTTTCTCTGGCCTGTTCAATGACAACAAACTCCATAATGTAAGTAAAACTTCAAGAAACGATTAAAACTTAACCCATAAAAAAACCCTTACAGTCAACTGGGCCTACCAGGGGACACAATGTTAGGCCTTGATGCACTAGAATAAGCTCCTCCACCTGGTACACCATATCCATTTCCAATTTCCACATTACCTGATACAAAAGGAAATTATTATCATTTGATGCTCTCTTTTTTTTCAAGTTAAATTTTGAGCAACGGGCTATTCCATAGAGTATAGAAACTTGGGCCAACATTATTGCAGAACAACAGAATACGTATGCTTCACATAAAAAGAGAACTACAAACTTAAGCAAATAATGTAACGACTGAAAAGAAAACAACTTAAAGACATGGATAACCACTTTTCCATAGTGTTGCAACTGCTATAAGCTGCAACGTTAGTTGTATTTCCTAGTAAAAAGATGCTTGCATGCCAGATTTATAGTAACACCATAAGTGCTGCTAAGGTGACCATATGCAACTGAAGCAGTTATGAGAAGTACATTAAGTCTGTGGTTCTTAAGTAAATCAACTACTATGTAATCTCAGATAAGAAAAGAACAAGGAGGCTGGAGAGGCAAAGGCTGAATTCCTATAGGAAGTTACGCTGATAATCGCATGTTAACTGTCAGAAATACAAGTTCATATCGTGTACTTTGCTAGAAACTAGGATTTTTTAGGTCATAAAGAAATAATAATGAAACATAATCAGCATACATCCTATTAACTCGTTTAAAATTTTATATTTTGAATAAGATGTATACAGGGTGGTGTCCATGTATACACAGGACATACAGACTAGAAGTTTCAAGGATAAACCGGTGCGAAATCGAAACAAAAAAGGAGCTAGAGATAAGCAATCTAAAGGCAGCCAAAAGTGGCACATCAAGCTCCAATGCTTAACTCACATAAGACACAATAGATCGTCTTAGATCCCATATCATGACATACTCCCTGTCCCAAGTTATGTTGACTGAAATACAATGTTATTGTCTGAAGTAGATCTATGTCTCTCAACCCCAATAAGAAAACTGCAATTAATGAAAGAGTTGACTTCAAAATTTATGCAAAAGTGAACTTCAGAGATAATGAGAACCCTTTGTTAGGACAGTAGTATAAACCAAGCTCAAAACCCAAAACCTAAAATGTGATAAGGATGACAGACCACTTTCCTGTCCATCCACACGTCCCACCAAAGGCAATGAGACACCATATCCCACACCTACCAGCACAACTCATCTTCGCTACAAAGAACATCACCGTCGTGCAAAGTGTCATCCAAAGAACCACAAAGGGCAAAAACATCATATCCCAGATTCTTATAAACTAACAATCTTAAATTAAAAGAGGCAACAGCTAAAATTCTTATCCATGATCAAACGATTAGCATTTAGACTATCATGCACTTAAGCCCCATGATCTCCAGCTTGAAAACAGACGGTTTCGTCCACAGGCAGGAAGTTCAGTCAGAACTTAATTTAAGGTTTTCAAATTCTCAATATCAATAACAGCATATGGAACTTTGTGATCACAATGCAAGACAAACATAAAATTTTTAATGTCTATTCATAATTTTACAGTTTTAGAGTATAAAATGAAAACATATGCTTACTCCTTCCCATAAAGTACCACACTGGAAATGTTGCACATAACCATCTTCACTGTAAGTATGGAATATAGGATCTTTGAAGATTGAAGGACAAGAAAACTACAGAAACTGTCAAAAAGAAATAGTATTCAAATTTTTTTATTTGTTCTCGGTGTTATTTCAAATCTGAACTATAGTGTTTTTAAAAAAAGGAATGTTAACTACTCTGTTGGTATTCGAAATGGTCTTAGAATTGCAAGTTCTTAGCAAAAAGGGATTAAGTTATTTCGGGAAATATATTCAACCAACTCCAATCCTTTTACCCATTAACATCTTAGAAGATTTCACAAAGCCTTTATCGCTTAGTTTTCAACTTTTCGGAAATTTATTAGCTGATGAATTAGTAGTTGTTGTTCTTGTTTCTTTAGTACCTTCAGTGGTTCCTATACCTGTTATGTTCCTTCCAAAGGGTAAACTCTCATTTGCACCCCAAATTTTACACCGAAAATTTAATTTGCACCCCGAATTAAATTATGGTTTCAAAGCACCCCGAGATTTGTTTCCGTATTTTTATTTTCACACACCGATCATTATTCCGGCCAACTCAATTTTAGAAATGCAACCTCTATAAAAATAAAAGAATATTAATTTCAAAACCCACTTATTCCCTCCATAAATAATTCTGCAACTACCTGGCCTCCTCTCCTTCATCCCTCCATCATTGTATAGGAAAACTAGGGTTTTATAAACGAGAGAAATCATCCATGGATCAAATTGGGGAACTGTGGGAAACCTGCCACATGAAATGCGTATTACAAGAGCAAATGCAGGGAAAAGGCTACTCAGATGCTGCGATTGGAAGGTAATTACTGTGGGGAGTTTGGCTACTTTATAAAGTACATCAACTTGCAGAAAGAAACAGCAGAGGTAATAATAAACAATTGTGTAAGACAAAAACAGTAACCAAACTTCATTGTTTACAAAAACTAGCATCAGATGTAGCATTTAAACTATCTCTACCGCTTATTCAACACACACCATAGTCCAGTGACTTTTTTTGAGAATAATTGTTGTTATCTTCTTCCAATCTCACGAAATATTTGACGCCATTGTTAGTTTTCTCCAAGCCGTAATCGTGGTCAGGTGCAACTTGAAGAGTATAAATGGAAAATTAGGGCTTTCATTAAATGTTTTAGAAATAGCTTTGTAGGCAACGAGTACTTCATTAAATCATACATTTCCATATACCCTCTATTTTTTAGAAAATCATTAGTAGTTTGAGTTTGAGTTTGTCGGAATAATGATCGGAGTGTGCAAATAAAAACATGAGAACAAGCATCGGGGTGCTTTTAAACTATAACTAATTTTGGGTACAAATCAAATTTTTGTTGCAATGTTTGGGGTGCAAATAAGTGTTTACCCTTTTCCCACTTAAACCTTATAGTGCTATACATACGGTGACACAGTAACAATCTTGAACAGAAAAGAGCAGCACAAGAAACTATTTTTCAAACATGACCAAAGCTCTCAGTTTTTAAGCATTTTCTTGATGCCAACGACAGGAAAACATTTTTAGTTGTACTCCTTTAACAAAAGAAGGGATAGATAACCTGGTCCTGATAACTAACATATATCTACCAGCGTACAAGAGCATGTGTTTAAGTGGACAGCTTTCGACTTTTAATATTTTTCAATTTAATTGTTCATATTTGTAATATCATAGAGATTGGCGTTATTCCTCTATATTACCTTCTTCTTTCGCACAAAACTTTCCTAGTATTAAGTATATAGTAACCTCGAATCAAATTAGTTTTAAAAAATTTTTATTGATGATCACGATTCATAACTAATAAAGCTTCAGAGAAGGAGGATAAGAATGAAAATACACTAGTGAACAACCTTCCTCAGAAAGGCCAGACTTGCCACGTTTAACAGCCATTTGAGAACGATGTTCTGTTGTCATTTTTAAAAGATGCTCCTGTATATGTTTAAAAAAAAATGAGTCATCATATACACATACTATCTGTTGTGAGTCTGTAAAAATATCCACCATTCTAATAAGAGAAAAGGAAAAGGTCAAACAGAAGGCAAATTCCGTATACCTTTATAGCATTTGGATCATGACGTCCTGCCAAAATGTCAGTATGATCCTCTGGAGGTTCTGTTGTACCTCTGGATTCTCTGAGATCAATTAATACATGAACAAGGGTGAGATATCTGTATTTTGTTACTTAACTGATTCAATTATTAATCAACGGTATTCTGATGAATAAATCAGATCACACCTTTGACCATGTATCACTTTTTGGACGACAAGTTCCTGATAAAAAAAATTAGATAAAAAATGTATTACTCAAAGAATTACTTGCCAAAAAACATATTTACATGAATCACAACTGAGAATGGGGATATATTTTTTACTGATCCTCTATGGACTTACTTGTTCATGCAGTACAGCCTCCCTCACAGCAGTTTCAATATCATTGGTGCCTTCTGTATGCACCTTCAAGTAGCTGCCTGTTGCAAAGTTTTATTCATTCATTCAAAAATGAAGTAATACATAATCAATTCAAGTTAAAGACAAAGTCATTCTATTACAAAAGATGGCTTAACTCGTCTTATGTCAATTATTTGCAGGGCCATCTTACCTAGCTCATTTTGCTTTTGTAATCTCTCCTCCACTAGGTTTTCAACAGACTTTAGTGCTCTGGGAACCGCAACTTCATTTTCTATAACAGTCTTGAAGGACCCCTGTTCTCCTTTGTCCCCTTGATGTTCTTCCAAAAATTTAGCTTGTAGCGAAATATCAACATCCTCTTCCTTTGCGTGCTTGTCTGAAAATTTTGATTCTGCTAGATAAGAATTCCTTTGTGCACCACCAACTCCAAGATTTCCTGATTGTGGCTGAGAACCATCAGATATCATAGGTGAATCGTGCAGATGGCCTGCTGAGACCTCTGAAATCGGAAAACTAGAACTGCCATTTTGGCCAGTTGGAATGCCAAATTGCGTGTTATTGCCACTTTGAAAGTTATTAAAGTGTTGGACCGGCATGCGAGGGGCATATTGAGCATAATTGAATTGGGGAAAAGGATTTAAATTTGGATAAAAGCTTTGAGAGGGAAGATTAAGAGCTGTATTCGAAGGAGGGACACTATATATATTTTGCTGGGGAGGATTTATATTGTTGTGGAAAGACTGCGGAGGATGGCTGGTTTGCATATTCAAAGACGAGGCTAAGTATGGTGTGGAACTAGGCATCGGCTGAACACCAGGAGGAAGAGGCTGATCATAATTTTTATCCATAAGCTTTCACAATTATTCAGCTCTGACAACTGTAATATTAGAATGGTTTACACTAAAGAAAAAAACAATGAAATGTCAGCATAGAATTCCATGAGAGTTGATTAGACCTGAACAAGCAGATCTTTTCTGAAATGCTTTAGAGATCAAAGCAACATCTAGGCCAGTATCACTCAGTCCTTAGAGGATCGGAGCTCAAATTATTTTTAGCATTCAACACGCAAGAGGTATATGATAAGTTAAAGCAGATATCAATAATCTAAATACCGAGACAATCACAAATGAACCAGAAATCAGATATTTAAAGTTATTCCTTTCATTCATAACTCTATTAAGAGAACCCTCACTTTAAAAATATACCGACCACAGAAATCCAATTTCTGTGCAAATATTCAGCTTTACGTAGTGTTTCTTCAGATTCTATCACGGAGTGTAATTGACTAGCCACCAGCTACATAAGTCCCATATAATCCAAGTCCTATAGTATTGTATGCAGAGACTGAGCCGATGACCCGCCGTTGGCTTTAAGCAACTGGCAAGTGGCCAACACAATGCAGATAAAATTCGTAACTAGCAATGACAATTTGAAATAAAACTGCAAAGTACTCACATTCCACCCCCACCCCACACTCCACACACACAAAGCAAAGGAAAAACACATAGACACACACACAAGACAGAGAGTTAAGAGACTCCGGCAAGACACAACTGTTTTATGTCTATATGATTATGAACAATTACAATATACGCCATTAACAATATACGCCATTAACAATATACGCCATTAACAATATACGCAATTACTTCAGAAATTATGCAATTAAAAACTATGAAAACAAGCAATAACAAGACCCAAATGTCCAGAATAATCGATTTTGATGCAATTAATCACATTGAAGCATTGTTCTTCCTGTTCCGCAATTATTACTTCCCAAAACCAACAAATATGATTTATAAAGAGAAACTAGAACAGTAAATTTGACATACCTGAGAGAAATTCAACGAAACTAGGGCAAAAAAAGCCCTTTCGACGGGAATTAACGGAGTAGATAGCATAAATCGTCGACTCTCTGCGTATACAGTACTCCGTCCGAATTCACAAGAAGATTTTTTTCACTTAATTTTAGGTAACTTTTTATATGTTAAACTTTTTGTTTAGTTAAATTTTTTATTTATATTAATTCTTATTTAATATATTTTTTATTTATAACTTTTTTAGAATTAAATAAAATTTATAACGTATAGAAAAAAATTACTTAAAATTACGTATAAAAAAGCCAAATTTCAATTATTATGAAATAGAGGGAGTATTATTGTTTTTTTTTTCTTTGCAATTTCTTTTTGTTTTTGAAACCTTTTCGGTCGTTTTGGTAGATGGTGTCGGAATTATTAGAGCGGATGTTCTTTTTCGAAGGACAGAATCGAAGTATAGTGTCGAACAAATAGGTGTAACTGTTGAATTTTATAGTGGTAAGATTAACGGAGTCAGTTATAGTGATCCTGCTACTGTGAAAAAATATGTTAGACGCGCTCAATTAAGTGAAATTTTTGAATTAGATCGTGCTATTTTAAAATCCGATGGTGTTTTTCGTATCAGTCCAAGGGGTTGGTTTACTTTTGGACATGCTTCTTTTGATTTGCTCTTCTTCTTTGGACATATTTGGCATGGTGCTAGAATCTTGTTCACAGATGTTTTTGCTAGTATTGACCCGAATTTGGATGCTCAAGTAGAATTTCGAGTATTCCAAAAATTTGGAGATCCAACTACAAGAAAACAAGTAGTCTGATACATCATCGCTTTGGTGTCTTTCGACTATATTTTTCTTTTTGTTATTTTATTTTTCTTTCTATAGGATACCAAAGAATTTTTTATTTGAATCATCTTTTTGGCTCTTACTCTTTCTTTATCTAAATATGAGAGATGATCACAAACAAAAAAAAACAAACAGGTATGACAGTTATAATTGTAAATCACGATCGAATCTATGGAAGCATTGGTTTATACATTCCTCTTAGTCTCGATTCTAGGTATAATTTTTTTTCGCTATCTTTTTTAGAGAACCACCTAAAATTCCAACTAAAAAGATGAAATGATTTTTAATTAACTCAATCATTATCTTAATTGAAGTAATAATGAGCCCCCAAATATTTGGAGGGCTCATTATTACTTCAATTAATCCTCATGTTCTTCAAACGGATCTCTTAATTGTTGAGAAGGTTGTCTAAAAGCGATATATAAGACATACCTAGTAAAACTGACAAATAAACCAAATAGAAAGATGGTGACTAGGGTTACTGTTTCTATTTTTATAAAATTTCAAGATCACAACAGATCTACAATAAGATCATTTATTTACAACAGAATAGTATACAAAGTCAATAAATCTCAATGAATATAATAGGATTTATGGCTACACAACCGAATATAATTACTCTTTATTTTTACTCTTATAAAATTGTTTTAGCCGAGAGATTCCAATTTTTTACGCAGATTATTAATTTTCTCTCATAATATATATGATATAATATTAAAATAATAATATAATATATTTAAAAAAATTATTTACATTAGTTAATTAAATCTATACATATCTTTAGAACAAAATATATAATACGTACATAAAATCCTAATAAATAAACAACAACGCTATCTAATTAAATTTAACTAAAACATATATAAAATACCGTCGAGAGAAATTACGTAAAAAGGAACTCGTTAAACACACCTAAAGTAATCCACAAGATATTTCCAAAAGAAAAATATATTAAGACAAAAGCTATCTAGATCCAAGCCTAACATTAGTACTATTTACTAAAAAAAATTAAAAAAAGAATAATAATTTATTATAACGATTGTGAAGAAACTATGACAATATTAATTTTATATAATAATGTTTTATAATAGTTTAATATATCAATAAAATAATTATTAATTGACAACAATCAATAATTTAAGTTAATATTCAATATGTAACAAAGAACAATAAAGAATACTTGCACAAATTAATAAACAGTTATTAATATATTTTTATTTTTCAAATTATTTTATACAAATTTATAACAATAAAAATCAATATTATAATTGTTAAATTTGATATTGATCATTAATAAAGTGTAAAGGATAATGTTAGAATAAAATTGTAAGTTTAATATTCAAATTTAATTTGGATTAATTTTTTTTTTCATAAAAGATGAATTATTGTATTAATTGGATTAAACATCTAATTGATTTTGACAGAAATAATATACCGCTGATTTTATTTTACTATATAGAGAATGGTTTAGGTTTAGATGTTTATTCCCATGATTGTCGGTAAATTCTTTTCATCGCAATTCAGTACGTTGGGCAAAAACAAAAACAAACATTTAAATGTAATAACAAACTTATGTTGCGTTTGGTTCGATAAAATTGAATGACATAAAAATGTAATGAATTTTACATTATTTGTTAGTTCATTTATATGTAAGGTTCATTTCTTATTTCATTCAATTCTATAAATTATGTATATTTTTAAACTCACCCTCAAATATGAAGCTTGTCAATTTTATCACAATCAAAGTTTTACACACAATTTATCATTTTTTTCATTCTCATACTTTTCTCATAATTTTTGTGATCATTATCTTCTATCACCATTTTCTTTTTAGCGACTCATTTTATTCTCGTGTCATTTCATTTTGTTTCATTCAACCAAACGCAAATATTGCATCGGCTGAGCTTGAAATCGTGCAATACTTGATCATTTTTGAAACTATTTGAGGCAAAATGAAGCTCTCAATAACAGAAACAAAGCAGTTTAATCGATTTGAACAACCATGCATGAATCACGCCGAAAAATCGATCGGAACAAGCTAGGGTTCATATGTTCATATTATATTCTTGAATTTTTATTTTTATTTTTGAATAAACTTTAAAAATCAATAACTCACAATTTATAAAAGCTATGAATATGTGTGATACATGAAAATGATACTGAAAAAAACATTCTACACAATGGTAAAAATAGAAATGATAATAAATGCTAAAATAAGAGGGCAGTGTATTACCTCTTTAAAGGTTTAATGAACAAAAAGCCAAAACTCCAATAATTTTTCTTAAATGAATTTTCAGATTTTTGTGAAATATTTGTTGGAGAAAATAAACTGAAGTGAAGGCTAGGGATTGATTATAATAGTATATTTATATAACTTTCAATTCATTTTTGACCATTGGATTAGTTTTTAAAAAAAATTACTTAGATTGGTAAAAAAAATTCTCTTATTTTTGTCATTTAGAGATATGCTGAAAATTTGAATTTAATTAGTGTTTAACTTGATTTGTTTAACCACTAATTGAATTTTAATAGTTATGCATTGATTTAATACATAATCCGAAAAGTTTATCCGCACTGGTGAGATAAAAAAATGTGATCATAAAATTATTATTACAATTAACATCTCATAATTTTTATAATGTCACGTTTGTTATAATTTTATCATTAGTTGATGTGTGTGCATCGATTTGCGTAAAATACATGTATACTTATTCGTAAAATTTATCGATCATTAAATGAAACGAAAATTTCATAATAAAACGAATTTAATTAAAATACATTTTATTTAAATTTTAAGATTCTCCAAAAGAAAATGAAGAAAAAGAATAATAAAAACGAATTCGTCAGCTGTGTGATTTCCCCCCTCTCCCTCTTACAAAGTGTCGCGTGTACCTACATATTGATTTAGTTTTTATCTGACAAATTTGTCTACAATTTTATTATGACTAATCTAACTTTTTTATATAATTATTATATTTTAAAATTAAAGATATATTAAATTTTTTAAAACTTCAAAATTAATATAATAATAAATGTTAGACGTAAATTATGTTGTGAATAAAAATTTTTCCTTTTTAAATGATAAATTATATGATTGATTAACTACATTAATATCAATTTTAAAATTTAGTAGACGGTGGTTTGACTCAAACACAAAATATAGCTTTCAGTTGACACGAAAGCTAGTATTAGCTTTCACTTGGTCCTCATTGACGATTTAAAAAAAAAAATCTTTGTTAAATTAATAGGTCAAGTCACAAACTCTTATAATCAATTTTTTCTTCGAAAAATCTCCTTCTACGCACTCACTAATAGTACATCGATAATTACCTTGTAGGAAGCAAATTTGAAACTTTAAGCTTTTCCATTGAAAAAAATTCCAATTTCAATGCAAGTTAGGTGCTAAGGTTTGGGAATTTTTCTTCCATTGATTTCTTCCATTTTTCTTGTGATTGAGTTGTTAGAACTTGAAATAATTTGCATGAATGAGTTTCTGAGTGTTTAATTCTTCGAATTCATGCTTGATTCGTCAAGAATGGTGAATGATTGAATTTTGGAAGCTCGACTGCGAGCTCACCGCTGTTAATGGTGGGTTCACCGGCGGTGGGCATAAAAAACTTACTCCGGTTGGTTTCAGGTCGCAGCATAGCGGCTAGGGGCACATTGGCCTCTAGCAAAGGCCATGGCGGTGCTCCTACTGTTGAAAATTCACTGTCCGTAATGGTTTTGGGGTTGGCAGTCGCGACTCCGATGAATGCGGCGCCGATGCACCCCCCACCCGTGACCCGACCCTGTTCTAACCCGGTCCATGATCTGATTTTGACTCGGTCTGACCTAATCCAATATTTTATTTTTTCTAATTTTTGGTCCAAATCCAAATTTTAAAATAAAATAAAATTAAAATACATATACAATTTAAATTATTCAATAAATGACTTTTGAATAGTTATTTTGACATGTAAATAAACTTTTTACATGATTAAAATTTTTATGATTTTAAAATAAAATTAATCTATGATGTCAGAGTTTCTTAATTATCACAATTAAGTGACGAATTATTAATTCATAAATGATTATTATTTAATTAAAATAATTAAATAATAATTAACGAATAAACTCCAAAATTATTAAATGATTAAATAAATTTAATTGAGAAATAATTCTTGATTAATTAAATTAAGGAATCAAGACCAATTATTATTTAATTAAAATAATTAAATAATAATTAATGAATAAATTCTACATGACTATTAAATGATCAATAAATCATTTAAATTCAAAAGTAATTAAGAAATAAATTACTTAATTGATAAATAATTATTATTTAATTAAAAAAATTAAATAATAATTTAAGAACAAATGTTTAATAAAGGATAAAGGACCTATAAATCTTTTATGATTAAGCTTTAATTATGAAATGATTATTGTTTAATTAAAACAAATAAATAATAATTAAGGAATAATTTTTGATAAATGTTAAATGATTAATAAAGTCATTTAAGCTAAAATTGATTAATTAATATTAATTAATTAATCTAAAGCCTCTAATAATTAAATTTAAATTATCGAGAGACTACAAACGATGTATTACCAGTTTAGAAATTTCTCGGATTCCAATTCAATTCCAACTGAATCCCAATTCAATGAATGCCAACTCAATTAGTCAATCACAGACTTGAGAATTTCACAAACACTTTGCATGTGCATCCTTATATGTAGTTAAGTTGAGATTTCTTATATTATTGCATGCGCTTGTTTTACATAATTATTTCCTACGCGAGTTGTTAAATCTAAAATTTACTAAAGATTTGAGGCAAATATATACTCACTCTATTTTTCTTTCAATTAATACATATGATCATTCTTTCGATATACGTAATATTATTATGTTAAAATTCATGATTCAATTTTTTCAAAGTTAAGTAATGTATGATCATTTGATCCGATATACGTGAAAAATATTGTACTAGAATCAAATATCCTTTGACGACCGTTAACTATTCAAATTGGCTAACACGCCAAACTAAATCTTATATGGATGTAGAATTTTTTTTTATCCCATACTTGTAAAGTATATGCGTGTGGGTAACTAAAGGCTAGTGAGATGTATCTGTCTGGCATCCCAGGTGTAGGATATATAAGAGACGAGAACCGAGGCATCGGTAACTGAACTCTCACAGATAAAAGATTTCTACATCGACTACGTATGTCATTATGATGAAATCAGACGATGGTCAGTCTTGCCAGTTGATATACTGTTTGATACGAAATTATTAAGAGCATGTGCGCCAAATGAACATGGTTATAAGACGCATGTGAAATTATTCTTTATTCTTTTAGGTAAATGATCAAATCCCTCGCTATCACTTGGGGATTCTAGAACCTATTTTCCTCCAAGTTATTAAGAGGTGATAACATTGTTTCCGTCCAATCTCATAAACACTTAAACCCAATAAATTATCCATCTTTCAAAGTTCATCCAATATTTGATTATATACTTGCGAACGTAAATCACTCATGTTGCCATTAACAAATGTTTTAGAGGATATGACGAGAAGGCCGAGTCGTTTAATAAAGGCAATGCGAGAATGACATGATGAAAATTTCATGATTGCCCTCTTATGAATGACATTTAGGAGAACAGTGAAGCGTGGAACAATTATTAAACTGTTTAGATTGTAAGACCTGTGTGGGCTTCACATATACTTTCGCCATTAGAATATTAATTTGGGTTAAATGTAATAGAGATTACTATTATTTTTCTTTTTTTTATTATTATGCATGCTTGGATGACATTATTCTTCTTTTGTCAATTATTGAAGGCACCTGAAGTCCGGTAACGAATTTTTGGGACCGTCACATTCTTCGATAAATATATTAATTTTTTTTCTCATTATATATTTTTGTGAAATTCTCTTACGAAATAATTTGTCTGCAAATATTTTTTCATCATGTTTACCTTATTCCTACGACCACAAAACTAACTAAACAAAATTAAGAATAACTCTACTAAAAAAAAATAAACTTTAAAAGTTAAAAACAAGGTAAGAACTTAGGATTTAGTGATCTAAATTATCGAAAAATCTTGCATGTGTAGCTATACATAAGAATTCAATTCCTCAAATTAAAGTTTTACCCTGTCTCCAAGCAAATATAAACGTATAGGGGAGAATTTTATGATTTTTCTCATCATTATTACAAGAAAATCGACTCAAAATTGTTGGAGTTTATCTCAAATTTCGTTTTGATCTTGTTTTCAAAATATCTCAGTTTAGGTTGGTGCTTACTTCTGTTGTCACGCACGGCCTGGGCATGTGAAAATGCACGTTTGTGCGATCTTTTGTTTTTAGAAATCCTACTTCATTTTGGCTTTGGTCTTAGTAATATATAAGTTATTCCTAGGATTCGTTGAATTGTTGGCATAACTTTTAAAGGTGTTTTTTAAGAGTAAATGTGAGATTGCGAGAAAGATTTGAGAACTTTGTAGTGTGATTCACTTGTACTTTATTTTCATATAAAAATTTGAAATTTTTTTTGCTTGTTCCGCAATATGACCCATTCAAAATGGGATCATATATTTTAGGCAAGTAAGCCTTTTTACTCTTATCATTACATAATTTAGTACTTTTTTTGAATATATCTAGAAAAAAAAATCTTGTGTCTAGAGTCTTAATTCTATTTAAAAACTCGTTATTTAAATTGTTATTTTTGTTTTTGTTAGTATAAACTCAATGATTGTACAATTCATCCGAAGAGAGTTTTTCTACTGTGGACAATAACATCCTTTTTTGTATCATTTCTCCAAAAGTTGACAAGTTAGGCGGATACGTAAAAAATATTTCTTTTCCTTACCTTGTAATTTTTTCTTATATTAGGATTTTTACGAAAATCTTGTGTTCTTGTGATTTGTTATATTTGTTAATTCATGTGTTTATCCGGTATACTTTATAACAAAAATAATTAATTAAAAAAAATGAAAGACAAGTAAATATACTATAAAAATACCTGAATTAATCTACTTTTTCTATCAATGATCTAGGATGCACTAAAACACAAGTAAGCATACATGGCGACTGCTCAATTGCTTAGGTTAAACTATTCATCTCTCATTTGCCATCCCTTGTTTTCTTCACGAACTTTATAGCAAAAGTAGGATGTCTAATTATTTATCGTGGAAAAGATAAATAAGCTACCGTTGAAACAATCACTAACATAAATTTCATATGGATTCCGCTTCTTTAATTTGCTTGATTGGATTTATTTATCTACTTCCATAAATTTTACTTCATTTATCATTCGGTTCAATTTAGTTTGAATTTAACCACATATAGTTAGTTAATATTCGTGCTTATTTTAATATGATTTTAATCCCACATATATTTAACTAACATTCATGGTTGTTTTAATGTGACTTTAACCTCATATATTTAGTTAATATCCATGACTGCTATATATATAAATATCCATGGTTGCTACATATATAGTCTATAAGATTCGAAACTCTATATAAATATCCATGGTTGCTATGTATATATATAGTCTATAAGATTCGAAAGTGTAATTTCCTCTTTAACTTCCTCACTTTTGATGGATGATTAAGTCTCTAACTTCTTCATTTTTTTGTTAATAACGGTCAGGTCATGACCAATTATCTAATTAATATTAATGACCAGTAAAATCAACGATCAAGTCATTAATGACTAGTGAGGATTGCTATATTTAGGTAAACGTTGAATGTCCATAACCTTTTATTTATTTATTTTATTACAACAGCAAGATGTTCTCTCTCTTTTTAAGCTTTTTTCATTACAAGAGCAAGATGTTTGAAATAAATTCTCGTGGCCACCATCCGAAATATTAATCATTCATAATAGCAGACTTTACCATCAAGATTATTCCGTTCTCTCCCCAAACTGATTTTCAGCACAAAAGTTGTCTCCAGCAGAAAATCTGCACCATTCTGAACATCTGATTTCCCAGAATCCAGATTGTTTGCTTGTTTGATTCGAACAAACACCGAAATGGTTAACCAAGATTACAACAGCTAAATTTGAAATTTGAAGTTTCTCTTCTCCCTTCAAATCAATGGTAAATTACTAATATACTTGCGATGCATAATGAAAGGTGAAGAAATGCACATGGAAAAGATTTTCAGCCATTATGAAAATTTCATATGAAATATAGAGAATCTCCCTTGGCCACAAGGCTCTTGATTATATTCTGATTCAAAATGGAACCCCATGTCAAAAACATAATTACAAAACTTAAAAGCAATCAGCCGATCAACATGCTCAAAGCCGTTGAAAAGTAAACACCATTAGATCATAAATCTGAGCTACACATATCTCCAGCACGACAAACGTCCTAACAAAGCTAGATATCATGTTAGCATATATGTTCAGAGCTAGGAGCAGCAGCAACTGACTGAAGGTTTGTTTTCTGCGAAGAACCGGCAACCTGCTTAAGAGATTTGTTTCGTTCGTCGGCCAGCACTGAAAATTTCTCTGAACGGGCATGAGTTTCACCAACTTCCATTTCTGGCGTCCGCTTTACTTTTTTTTTGGGTACTACTTCTATTATTTTCATGTCATTCGAATTATCAGAACTTCCTTTAACCTTCTCTTGCTTTGGTCGATCCATGTCAGGACTGTTAACTGCAGGAGTCACCCGTACAGTTGCATCTGCACCCATTATATTGGAAACAGATTTGCTTACTGAAGCTGCACTTGAGTCAGTCACTAGCTTTTCCTGCATATACTGGGACTGCCCAACAGAATTAGGTTCAACTTGAAGAGTCTCCTCTATCCTTGGAGTCAACTTCTTCCGCTTTATTTTCTCCTGATCCTGAAAGTTTGAAGGGCATACGAGATCATGCTCATAAATATCAGCTTTAAGGGAACAATTATGCAACTTTGCATGCATGAGCTATTGAGCTATAACCAAATCAGATCAAATATTGCATTTCTTCTCTCTAAAATTCCCTCCTTGCTATGCATGGACATCATTGAGCCGAAGCTATCAATACAAAGTGCTGAAAGTATTTTAACTATGAAGATAATACTGATATACAAAAGGATGAATAACAACTATACCTTATACATGCTGTGCAATGCTTTCTTTCTGTCTTTGGCCCTACATATGGCACGTTTAATCCCATGGTTGTCCATGAATCCTTTTGGCCACAATTCGGCAAGCTGTGTAAGGTACAAAAACGAACATTTAAATAGAATAACAAACTTGTACAAAGCCAAAATGATGTCTAAGCAGTTTTAGCACCGGAGAGGCTGAGATGTACCAAATATAAATTGTCAAATTGATGATGAAGGGGCAAGCGAAAGCCAAAATAAAATGATAACCAAGCAGTAAAGATTAAATGACTT
>CM025784.1:37256690-37431280 GCA_014636745.2 Centella asiatica | reverse complement strand
GCCAAAATAAAATGATAACCAAGCAGTAAAGATTAAATGACTTATACCGAAATTGATAAGCAAGTAAAAACGCGTGTGTGTATGAGAGAGAGAGAGAGAGAGGGAGAGAGAGGGATATTAAGGCACTGCAGAGTTGTCAATAGAACCGTCTCTTCTAGAAAAGTAATACAGAAAGTGAGAAAGAACAGAGATATACCTCTGCATAAAGCTTTCTTGCCTGTGGACCTGAATCTTCTTCCAGACCCTACATTCAATTCATTATGAAAGTAAGATACATTAAAAGTGCTATGAGCAAATCATTGAATATTTGAATGTGAATGTAGGAAGACAAATTGCTACCTCAATGTAGAGGTCATAGAGGTCGCAGATTTTGTCTTCTAATGCATCATCCATGCTAAATTTTCTTTTAATGAGTTCTTTCTCTGCACTAGCAATTTCTTGAAAATCATCAGATGATCCAACTGGTTGATTGAAAACCTGAGGCATGACAATATGCACTCGGTATTATTTGAAAGTTAAATTGCATGATGATACTATAATAGCAGCAGGAAGCACCTGCTAGTAAAACAATTGTTTGAATCAGATGATCAACATCATTAGTAAAGAGAATCGTTTTGCAGCTGGATTGCAAAATGACAATTATATGAACACATAGGAACTAGAAGAAGAAAATGGCGGGTGTAGGGCATGGAGTTAAGGGCTCGTCCAGAGTACCTTGGACTTCAACAGAGGAATACGAATTTTAACCATCTCATCAATTTCCTTCTTTATCTGCTGAAACCTAGCATCTGTTTCCTGCTTCGCCGACAATCCCATATTGACCATGATTTTTAAGTTTCTCTGCAACAAGAAAATACTTCAATTTTTCGCAACTCATCAATTGTATATATAATAAGTCTATAAATATCGCAAGCAGAAGTTTAATCTATAATTCTCATTAAGCACTTTGCGTAAACTTTCAACTCAACAGCATTAGCTGTAGGCCTGTAGCTCTGTAGTACATCAATTTTGCAACACCATACAGAACTAAAACAAAAATAGATTGAGAAAAACAGATAACGAAATCAAACGGCTCCAATCCTCACTCAGGTAGACAAACGAAGATTTAATTAGTGAACTTTCAACAACATTACCCTACAAATAAATTTGTGTGCACTAGAGAGATTTTATTCCTCTATTCTTTTTGCATACAGAAAGATTTCTTGACACCATAAACATTTGTGTGCTCCAACGCACATCAACTGAAAATAATTTTATAAATGAGTTGTACATTAGTTCTCTGATTTAAGAAGTAATAAAAAGGAGTGTTACCTTCAATGTCCTTAGTTGTATCAAGTGGCCAACAATGCTCATTAAACGATTGAGAAGCTCCTTCGATAATTTTCCATTGGTTGCCTGCTGCGACACAGAATTATAAGTTTAATTTCTTAATGACTTCCCAAAACAATGTTGAAATGAGGAAAAGGGATGTTTTAAGGAATGAAGACCACAAAAAGTGAAAAGACATGATTAATTCACTTAAAACTTATAAGAATATAATGCAAAAAGTAAAGTTAGCAATTCCTAGTACCGCTAATCTAGCAACTTTAGCAAGCTTCTGCTTTATTTCAGGTGGCATCCTTCTTTTGATGGCCTGGGACGAGATATCAGCGTCGGGTACCTCCATACTTGGCGGTCTTGCTGTCATTTATATATTATGAGAAATTAATCTAAAAATAGGATTTTAAAAGTATTATCCAAAAGAATCACAGATAAATAGAATAGTAGGCAGACATACACTCAGCAACCACTTTTTCCAACTCCCTGATGGCTTTTTCAAGCATTGAACTTCTTGATTTGACGCTAGAACCTTCCTTCCTCTGCATTTGCGGAACCTTCTGAACAATTTTTCAGAATAATAGCAGTCATATAAGCATCACGAAAATATACAAAATTCATGGGCAGGCAGGATTGACCATGTTTGAAGTGATGCAATAAGGAAATACTATGCCTGAGGCTTGGATATTTTGATTAACATTTTCACATGTCAGCATTTCTATTTACTTCACAAGACATGAGTTTGTTAAGATATTTATTATTATTTTTTCTTAAGGTTATATGATTTCAAATACAAATACAATAGACTTAACACATCATATAACATTTGCATCAAGAAGATGAAATTAAAATTAAAACCATAGCAAGGTTGGAAAACATTCCAAATGTTATCCACGCAAACACATATCAGGAATGTCAGCTGTTCTATATTTCAACTCATAGCATAAGGACATCAAGATTAATATTATACAAGCAGCAAAATTTTACATAAAGAATTGTAATGCAGTAAAGAACATGTAATTAGGTATAAAAGAAACTTTTGAAACCCACTCACCATAGCTTGCGTGGAGTTCCTACCCTCAGAGACAATGACGTCAGATCGTTCACGTGGTCCATTCTTTTCTCTTTGTTGAGCTGATTGCCCCACGTCTTCACCAATGTTCGGTAGTCTTCCAGATTGGGTTGAGATTTTTTCAAATGAGATCTGATTTGGAGGATCAAAAAATTCATTTCCTTCTTTCAATTTATTATTACTATGTTTCTTAGAAGGGACTGCTGCCTTAAGCTTCTCACTCTTTTCCTCCACTATGGTCTCGCCATTTGAAACTCTTAAGGGAGACTGTTGCAATGAACTTTTTGTATCAACTGATTTCTTTTTTGCTCCAATATCAGAAGAATTTATCTGATTCTGAGATTTCTTATCATCACAGCTTACAGTTGGTAGAGCCATAACAAGGGTTGGATTCGTCAAAATTTTCTCTGCTAAAGGTAATGACCTTCCAGCAGCTTTTTTCCCAACTTTTACTTGTTTATTTGGGACATTTCCCTCGTCACTCCCACCTTGACCTTTTGCCAAATCTTTCCTTCTCCGTTTCTTAGGCTGTTGGTGTGGTGATATGGTAGGTTCATCTCTAATTATATGCAACCAGCAATTAGGAAACACAATAAAGAATATAAAACTATTAATCAAAATATTCCCCAAATCTCTTGCACAGAGATTAACATACACATTTGAAAGAGTAATAAAATAATGTACTGTGTGACACATCCATAGAGAGAGAAAGAGAGAGAGAGAGAGCTAACACAATGCAGTTCATTAAATTAACATTAGCAACACCAAATTCCCCTGGAGGGCACAGTCACACAGAAAGTACTGATGTCCATAATCCATATTCAGATTAATTAGTTGAAACAAGTATTGGATTTTCAAGGACAAGTCATTAAGGTCTTCACCAAGCTTCTTTTTTTGCATAATACTTCTTCATATAGTTTGTAAGTCTATGTGTTCCTCTACAGCACTTAGAAAGCATATAATATAATAATCAACCACTCAAAATATATTTGTTAGATAATTGTAATTGAGTATATGAAGCTTAGTTTACTAGTCCAGAAGCAAGTCGAGTTGGACTCAAATATGAAGTACGCCTACAACAATGTTGTTACTGAGCTTACCTAGCTCCTGAGTTGAATAGACTTGAGTTCAAGTGGTTTTGCAACCTGCACCTATTTGTTTATAGTCTAAGCTGTCTTTGAGGGTAATAGCAACCAAATTTTGTCTTTTCGCTATTGTCACTTATTCTCATAGCAATAATGAAGAAGATAGCATCTTCTCAAGATAAGGGAAAGTTATAAGACTCAAATCAAAATAGAGAATGGAAAACACGATATAGTTTATTTACAAAAGTATATGCTTTCTCCTTCCATAGTGCATTGCTAATAAACTCCTATCACTACCTCTCCTTCTATTCATGCATTCGCATGAAAAGAGGAAAAGAAGGGAGCAAGAGGTTCAAAAACCCAGAATGTGAAGGCCTGTTTTCATTTTTTTGTTGAACTTTTCTGCTTTTGATTCTGAAATTCTCTATGGATGGATAATAATTTTTCCCTCTTTCCAATTAAGTAGAATTACCAAAAGCACAAGTAGAACTCTCTAGTTGCCATTCCAGTTGTCCTGTTTGCAAGGAGCAGCAGAAATTAAGTCACGGACATTATGATGTCGTAGATTGATGTGGTACTCCTACATGTGATACTTTTAGCAATACAATAGTCGAAGCCATTTGCGTCTATTGTAGTGTGGACCAATGTGGGCAGTCTGTCATTATTTACATTTTAGGCAATTTAACTCTTAATTTAGAAAGTTCACTGAAAAACATCTTTGGAGTATTTTTAGTCAGTAGGGGGAAGGGAGATGTAGTTTAAAAAAAAAAACAACTTAAAATTCTGACATGGGGTGGATGCTTGAGATACGTATCTCAAATGACAAAGCGAAGTGAGAATTACAGATATGAGCTACAATTTTCAAGGCCAAATAATGTTAAATTTATATAGGGACAATCTCATCAAGTTAAATTGCTAACTATGTAAGCAGATGTCATTAATCATATATTAGTAGTAATAATCGAGTGGAGAAAATAAGAACCCAGTAGACAAAGCTACAAGATAAAATTTGTAGTGATTCAGAACATGAAGTTAATCTGGAAAACTAACTTGCGTTCCAACGTCCCGCGATTAACAAAGAAGCCATCATGCTTAACTGCTGAATTATCAACCTGAAAATATTCATCCTGCACAGACGAGACAAAAATAAAAGAAATCCAACTCAGCCCAGATTGTAATATGTAGCAATGTTGCTGCAACAGCATCCTAAAATAGTTCTTGCTATTATAAAATAGATCGAATGCTGAACTTTTTGCGTCTAACTGCCCCACTAGTAACCTGCCTGGGTGCCACCACTACCGCTGCATGATTTTATTTTATTTTATTTTTTTGGGTTGTTTTTCCTTGGAGCGGGTGGTAGGGGGCGGTTTCTATCCTTTTGTCGTGCATGGTAGATTGGTATTTAGATTAAACGTGCTAGAGTAATGATGTGAAAATAATAAATGCAGTAACAAGTCCTTTGTGTTGATGTGTACGAGAAAAGAATATTATTTATTACAATCAAATAGTCCCTCCTTTCCACAAAAAGAGTTACATCTGAAAATGAAATTTATTCTAGAAAAAGTGTTGCAATTGTATAATTTTTTTTTTATTATCATGCGATAATTTCTAATGCTTATCGTTACAATTTTCTTATCTTATCAGCGCTTTTAAATTACTAACAAATTTTATTTAAAAAACTTATTATTTGTAGTCGTAGATCTCAATCAAATACGCAAACTTAATATTTGCAAAAAGAATGCAAATATGACCTTTTTTTTTGGAATAGAGGGAGCATATAGTATCACTATTGACAAGTAAGCATTTGTAATTGTATTATGCCATTATCTTATCATTGCATAATATTAGAATAGATAATTCTAGAGTATTTAAGAGAAAATTATTAAGAGTTCCACGAACACTTAAGTATTACCAGGAGGTTTATTCTGGTCTCATTTGGGTTTTAAGCTCCTGTATAAGGAGGCCTAACACTATTTTTTTTAATTCTCTTTCATTCTTCACTATCTGTCTTGCACTAATCTAAAACTCATAGCCATTCATAAATGTCTTAATTTCTGATTACTTCTCCAAACACTCAAAAAAGGAATGAACACAATAGTTATTCAATCCTCAATCAAATATTTGTTTATAACTCTCAATTTTAAATCAAAAGAATGAACAAGAAAAAAGGCGACTGCAAAAAGACCAGCTATATCGCTTGTAGAAGCAAAGCAGGGAAAGATGCCAGTAGATTGAATTATGTTCTTCTAATCGCTTGCCATCGCCTATTCAATCAGATAATTCTGTATAAAGTGCAACTATTCTTACAGAAAGTACAGATATGAAATGGCTTTACCAACCAGTTCAGCGTCATCAATGAAGGAATCCTCCGTGTCATATTCATCATCATCAGGTACATCATTAAGATCTTCGTCACTACTATTCTTCCCCTGAAGAAGTATACATGGTCAACTTATTGCATCTGATGGTATCATATGATCTAGAAAGACTAGTTCAGAAATATTAGTGCTCACAGTATCCTATATAACAAGTTAATTTCTTCTTTAGTTATGTATGATACTATGATGATAGTAGCATATAGGTAGTAAATAAATTTCATACCATGTACAGACGTTCAATCTTCTCAATAACAGCACTAAACCGACTTGCAGGGGGTGCATCGTTGGCATCATTTTCAGGAAGCTGTCCAAACAAAACAATAAGACTAAGGCGAAAGATAACAAATAATCTTCATCAGGTTGTATGCGGTTAGACACTACAAATAATGCAGATAGAAAATAGTACACACTCATTCTTACAAAAGCCTAAGCCTATCTAGGATATAAAAAACCCATCACTGTTTCCTATTTCTTAGTTAGCAATTCCATCAGCTTGCTTCCGTCCCAGTATAAACCATGGACATGTCCAGCAGCAACCTAAAAATGCAGTTAGCTTGATCTTTACAGATAAAGCCACAACCACCTCCAAATTTAGTATGTAAGAAGAATATGAGGTGCATCTATGCACAGTCGGTGATGACCCTTAAAGGGTCCGACAAAAGTACTTCTTTAGGACTTTGATGGACTACTCATTTCAGACTAACCATAACTAGTACTAGGTGATTAATCATGTCATTTGAACAACTGCATTTCAAGTGCTTTATTGGATATACATCCTTATAGTTCCTTGTAAGTAACATTAACTATTAATTACAACATAGAGTTTCAAAAACAATCAATTGCTGCCAACTAACTTACCCAATGCATAAGACCTCTCAGAACTCATACATGGGGAAACAAATTTTCACACGTAACAAATAAAGAATCCTCCACTGGAAAAAGTAAAAGATCATTCTACTCAATTATATGGATATAAAAGATACTAAGAGAACCATCAAACACAATAACTGTGATTAACTCGTTACACAACTTTGAATTCCATCATATTTCTTATAGCTAACTGTTATTTCCAGCTTAAGTTTTCAGAAGATTCACAAGGAAACAAAGATCTCCTTCCACCAAAGACAGGGCATGCACAACCACCAAATTGGGAGTTAGCCTCGTGCAGGAAGGACCACCAAAGCTAGTGAACAGATCTGACAATAGTTCCAATATTTCTGAATCCAAGATAAATTATTATTAACTTTTATTTCCCTTAAAAATCGGAGCTATTAAGCTAGCAATTCCTTCACATGTATAAAATATAGTACTATAAAACAAAATAATCAAAAGAAGCAATAACATCTGAATCTAGAAAATTGAAATATGTGAAGACGAGTACTAATTTTAACAGTGACATATTGGTGGGAAGACATTCTCATCCAAAGTTCATGATTTAAAAAAATTGGAAAAAATCGTATATAATATCTGAAAAGCCACCCAAATATCGAAGGTAAGGGTTCCAATTTCTAGAATTCTGATAATTTTAGTGCTCCTCGTATCTGTAAACTCACTGTAAGGACATTGTAATAGTTTTGCTCCTACTTCTCATTAATCTACGATACATAAAATTATGTTTCAATGTTTAGCTCGTTATTTTATAACAAAAATATCAGTGAACTATGAAATATGAAGACATGAACAAAAAAAAACCATTTCGTAAGTTTAACTTAGTGTGCTTCAGTCACAAACTATCTCCCATGCACAATAATAGGAGAATACTCCCCATTCCCAGAAAGCAACTCATTTTACTTCCTTTCCAGATGGCACACAATCAACAAATAGTACTCATATACGTTTGCATTTTGAACTCCAGCAACCAACAATAACAGCAATTTTGGTTAAACGGCAATTAAGGAGACATTAGAACTGCTCAAAAGTGACAAGTTCTTCAGGGGCAAAGAATTCTTCCAATAATCCTAATCGCCCAATCATCTCAATACGGTCCCAGTTTAAAGAAATTCACTTCTGTAACAGCTCAATTACATCATCTCTAGAGAACAAAACTGCTACTGGAATATCACTAACATAAGAATAGAGATTAAATGAAGCAATTTTTCTCAACTACATCAACCAAATTACAATTAACAATGAGCACCAACATCAACTGGTTAGTAAATTAGAAGCACTTAGCAGTATATATAAATGAATAACACAAAAATAACTCACAGGAGCAATGCGAGCCTCAAGACCAGGTTGAAGAACCGATGGCAGCTCCGGTGCCGGCGACTTCCCTTTGGCCGCCTTATTCGCATCTTTGGCAGCCCTATTATGCTCCTTCACCAGCTTCTTCCACGACACTATTGTCGTTTCCCCGGGCCTAAGCTCCACTTCAAACCGCTGACGCCCGCCGGCCGTGTAAGACGTCGAAACCCTAGCAGGTTCACCACCACCTCCACCGCCTGCAGTACCACTACCACCGGCTTCCTCCATCAATTAGTGCCCCAATTACGAATCACAGAATGCTAGGGTTTCGCAAAAAACCCCCAAAATCGATGGAGTGAATTTGGGAGAATTTGATCTCGGTGATTTTGCTATTTTAAAAATATATATTTTTGATTAATTTTAGCTAAGATGCGCGGGATAGTGAAAGTATGTAATATTATACCTTTAACCGGTAAGCAAACTCTTCTTCTTCTTCTGTGTTTGTTTTACTTTTCCTATTTCCATCTCTTCGATTCGGTGCCTTCTCTCCCCCAAAATTTTCTTTTCTCTATTTTTATTTTATCCCCTTTTTCTTTTTCTTTTTCTATTTTTGTGAATGGCGGTAGTACAAAATAATAATAAGATAGAAAATGGAAAATTACTACTGAAGTTTTCATCTTTTTTTTACCACTCCCAACAAAAAGGCAACAAGGCCCAAAATAATGTTGGTCTGTTTAGGGCCTGTTATATAATTAGGTTATTTTTATTTTCTGTTTTTAAAATATATATATATATATATATATATATATATATATATATATATATATGCGTATGTATGTAGACATGCATGCATGTATCCAAGTATGTGTATATATATGTGTGTGTGCATCAGTGCATGTGTATGTATGTATATGTCTTATTTCTGAAAACGACTTTAAAACATTTCATTTGTTTAAGCAAAAAAGCAGCAAACAAGCAAGTAAACATATAAAATCACTATTGTCCAAATCTCAATCTAAGTCGATTAATTCTCTTCTATTATAAAAAGGCTCCGCACGTTTCCTCAACTGCAATTCGTGAAGCCCTCTTAACTACTACTCCATATGTTTTTATTCCCTCTTAATTATTACTAGTTTTATTTGACACACGCAAATATTTTTTTTATAAATTGTATAAAATTTAAAAGTAAAGAAAGATACACCTGTATAAATGAGAAGAAAATTTTATTTTTCTAAAGAATACGAGAATAGAAAATTAATGAAATAATTAAAAATTAAAATAAAGGTAAAAGAGATAAATAAATTAAAATAAGAGTAAGAAAGAAATAAGATGGTTATTATCGATAATAATGGGTGGTAACCGGAGGTTAAAAGCGGTTAAGGTAGTGTGTGTGTGTGTGTTTTTTTTAAAGTGATTACATAAAATGTCCATGACAACTATTGTAAGGGCCAAATCTTTAATGAATAGAGATGTTTTTACACATAATTACAATCCCTGAAATTAGGAGATAGTGGAATAACTTCTATTCCCTCTTGTTCTCATTATAATTGGGAAAAAAAACATCAAAGTTTTCGTGCATATATTGTCAAAAAGAAAAAAAAAAACACTACGTTATAATAAATAAAAACACACACGTAAGTGTGTGCATAACTGCTAGTTTTAATTAAATTCCGTCTAAACATTTAGCGTTGTCTTATTATTACATGTATTCTCCTAACATTTTTTATTAACATTGTGTAAAATAGTAACTCTAGATTAGGCCATCGTTATTTTTTCGGTTAAGTTATAAACCCAAATGTTCATATAAATCTTTCTCAAAGTTTAAAAAGACAAAATTCTCGCCAGTACACTATTTGAAAAATAAAATCTTCCCAGTGCACTTATAAATTTATCATTTCTTCTAAGTAACCCTTAATTAATTCTCAATATCCTTTGTGCATTTATTTAATCATATTTTACATCTTCCTTAAATTTCGCTTTACAGAATTTGAAGCCAATTTTACTTCCTTAAATTTCGCTACCATAATATTATTTCTCTATTCAAATTTCAAAAGTGAATAAAACTCTTCATATATTAGTTCTTTTCAGCATATACGATATTCTTCATTATTTAAGGGAAAATAACTGGTTGGTAGAATTGCTATATCAACATCAAATGTCCTTTTTTAAAATTAATTTAATAATGCAAATAAATATTTAATAATATTAATAGATAGCTTAATAATATTAATAGATCAATAAGTAATATTAATATACTATTTAATAATATTTTGTTGATATTATCAACGAGTATGTTAAAATTACTAATAAATGATTTAACTACAAGATTTCAATAGTATATGAATGGTACGACTTGAAAACATCACCGGTGGAAATAAAATATATTTCATTTAAATAACAATGATCATTTTTTATTACTCAAATCTCAAAAAAAAGTATTATCATATTTTTATTTAAAATTTAAATTGAAATCTTCATTTTCACCGTCTACTTTTACCTTTAATATTTTAACAATTATAAAATATGCATTTGGCTCCTGTCAGTTACTACTTTTCCTCAATTTTTCTTAATGCATTGTATAATTTTAAATAACATATATCTTACATAATTTTAACCGCATAGATAAACAAAATGTTAAAAATATGATGATGTGACAAGTTTTATACAATTTGACAATGTAAATATATTTTAATAGTTAAATTTAATGTAATTTGGAAATTAGATGATTTTTTAATTGTTAAAATAATATATTTTACATTGCTAAATCCATTAAATATGTCAGAACGATAACATGATTCATAAGTATTAATAGTTTGTTTTTTTGTTGCGTAAAGTTTAAGTTGAATAGATCTCTGTAAATTAAGATATATCAACTGTGAGCATATCCATGCACACAAATAAACTCAAGGAGAAATACACAAATCAATAAAAATTTGACATGTAGATAATTTTATTATTATTTTTCTTCAATTAATTTTCATGCATGTTTGTGAGTTTTTATCATGAAATAGTTTGTGTACAAAAATTTATTTTAAAAAATATATCTAATATTTTGGACATATGCTTCTCGATCTTCTTAAATACTATTACTTCCGTTCCTGAATGATTGTAACCTAAAATTTGTGTTGGTGAATTTGATTTTAAAATTATGCCAGTATATTTATAATGAAAAATTATAAAAATTAAATATTATTATAAATTGTATAAATTTCTTGTGATTATAATTTTGTTACTTATATATTTATAACAAATATTTTAAGTCAAATTGACAAAAAAAGTCAATAAGCGTAAATTATAAATGAAGGGAGGAAGTACATATATTGTACAATGAATCTAAATGTGAGGTGTTATGAATATTTTAGTGAATTCAAAATTTTTAATTTTCATTTGAGCGGAAAATTTTTACTGTACAATTAATCTTAATATGAATATATATATGTGCAATAGATTTATGAATACGTACAACTAAACTTTTTAACCTAACAAGACTCATGTGGGTTTATAATAATTGTAGTTTGAATTTTTTGTGCATAAGTTTAGGTAAATTTTTTTATACGTTAAATATTTGTTTAATTTTTAGAAGAAAAATAACAATAAATATATTAATATAAATAATTTTTTTTAACTAATATACAATATTTATCATATAAAAAATAACACTTAAAATTTACGCGTAAAAAATGAAAAAAAAATAGGAGAGAGTACGGAGTATTATCTTCCGGCTGCTAAATGCTAATCGGATGAGTTTGACTGTTGGACTTTCACATTCTCCAATTATGTCAATAGGGGGATGCTAGAGAAGTAGAGAGAAGAGACTTACAAGTTACAAATCACAGTGTCTAATTATCAAACAGAGGTCAAGAAAAAAACATCAATTAATTGTTGATATGATGGTTAAATTAAACTTAGATCGGTGTTAAGTGCCATCACACATCAAATTTTGTTTTTTGTTTCAAACCAGGTAAATCACTCCTCTGTACACAACATGCAAACCCCTCATTAATTATTTCAGTCCTCTGTTTAGTCATGTCCCCCATCACTAGATCACTAGTCAAACCTTAAAACCCTCGTTGGTCATTTCTTATAGTTCAATCCATTGCTATTCTACTAAGTAATTTTTATTTTTATTTTATTATTGCCTATAAACATATTTTTATGCTATTAATTCATGTAAATTTTAATAATGGTATGTTTATGTTATTGAAAATTTTAATTATTATAAATAATGAAACAAAATTATTCCGCCTCTTCTACTTATTACCATATATATATATATATATATATATATATATATGTATATATATAATGATATCATACTCTCACAATCCGTTTTCAATAATCTTCAAGTTACAATTGAATTTTGAGGTCAAACAATGGCATACAATATTTAAAGATATTGAAGTAAATTTATTATGTATCTTGCACAAGGAGACAAACACATATATATGTATGTATGTATGTATGTATGTATGTATGTATGTATGTATGTATGTATGCATATAACAAAATCATTAATCACAAATTTCATGTCAATTTCATATCACATATTTAATTCATAATGTATACTTAATTATTTTTCAAATGAAGAAAGTATATATATGTGTAGATTATAATACAGAAATAATGTTATTCTAATCCTCTTTGAGGCTGTTGCATCCCTTGCCTTCCTTCAAGTTAAACTTTTTATAAAGTTATTGCAACGTAAAAAGATTTAAAATCAGATGGTATTCCCGCAATTTAGAATAATTTAGCATGTGGAGATTAGGTTAGAGAGAGAGAGAGAGAGAGAGAGTCCAAAGGGTAAGAAGGTGAAACACGAACTTGGGAAAAGCTAAAAAATCAAAGCTCTTCCATAGAGATGAGCAGCTGGCTTGGCTTTGTCAAAACCCCATAAACAAACCCTCCTTTCTGAACCACTTGAAAGCTTCATGTCCTCTAACCTATTATGGAAATAATACCACCACCACCCCACCCCACCCCCCACACATTTAATTAATGTTCACTACTTTCCTCTCTTTCTTATATATCTACATTCTCACTTTATCTCTATCTCCACCTCTTTCCTTTATCTTCACATTCTGAGACAAATTTTAATTCACAACAAATTAGAATTTCATAAAAAATAGAGATCATGGGGAGAGGGAAGATTGAAATCAAGAGGATAGAAAACTCGAGTAATAGGCAAGTGACTTACTCCAAGAGAAGAAAAGGGCTCATCAAGAAAGCTAAGGAGATCACTGTTCTCTGTGATGCTCAGGTCTCTCTTGTCATCTTTGCTACATCTAACAAGATGTATGAGTACTGCAGCCCTTCCACAAGGTACAAATATTTTTAAATTTATTTTTTCTTAACTAAATTACCCTTTTCTCTCATAAAATCTTTGTGGGCATTTCTTAATTTTTTTTTAAAAATTTTTGCTAAATAATTTTTTTTGTTACAGCTAAATATATATGTATTCCTTAAATCATTATTTTTTTGTAGTTTAACTAAAATGTTGGATCGATACCACCAGCACTCAGGAAAGAGATTGTGGGATCCTAAGCATGAGGTTGGTTTTGAGAGCTCTATATGTGTGTGTGTTTTATTTTATGATATACCCTTTTGTCCATTATTTTTTGACATGATTTCTTGCTAAAATGAAATCTATGCAGAGATCTACAAATAGGATGCAGATTTATTCTGTATATCCCTTCTTCCCTTTTAGTATTTTTAGTAAATTTAGTGTCAAAGTACAAGAGAAAAGTGTATATTTGTATGTGAGAAGTTACATCCATCCATCAAAGATATCTGCTACTTTTATAATATTGTTATTCTTCTTCTCTTCCATTTTTTTGCAAGATTTTGTAACTATATATGCTGCAGTTTCATTTTAGCTATATACCACAAGTAGCTTCTTAGCACAAAATAAGTCAGTCTAGGTTTGTAACAGATTTCCAAAAAATATAGATTCAATAATTACTATGAACTCTTTCTTTTGTCCGGATTCTTAGTTTTTTGCTCTGGTTTTTAATCAAACAGGCTTAAGTACATATACGTAATATGCACAAACTCCTAGGCTCAAATGAATAATAAACAGTTGAAACACAATATTGTTTGTTAGTAATTTTTATCTCTCCTTCAATTTTTATCGTATTAATTAGTTCTTTATTTATTTATGTTTTTTTAGTGATTATTGTTTACACCTCATGGCTCTAATTTGATATATGCTTGTGATAAATTGAAAAAAAAAAGAACCTCAGCAATGAAATTGATCGAGTCAAGAAAGAGAATGACAGCATGCAGATTGAGCTCAGGTAACCAAATAATTAACTAAATTTCATTTCTGTTCTTATGAGGAAGTAGTATTTAACCTCCATTTTAAAATTAGATACGCATCTTGAGCTTTCAAACTTAAATTAAATAAGTTTAAATTCAAATATATGTTTCTATTTTGATATTCAATAGAACAGGAATTTAGTTACTATTATATACTTAAAAGATACTACAAGAATCACATAATTGTATCGGTCAAAATTAAACAATACTATATATTTTATATGAAAATGAGTCGACTTGACTTTGAAAACTCAATATGTATTTAATATATAATTTGTAGGCACTTAGATGGGGAAGACATCAACTCTTTGAATCACAAAGAACTCATGGCTATGGAAAATGCCCTAGAGAATGGACTCACAAATATTCGTGAAAAAAGGGTAAGATTACAAGGGAGATGGAGGATTTCTTTCTTCCATTTGTATGTGTTTATAGAAGCTTATATATCCCCTTAACTTATTTTGATTTTTTTTTGTTTCTTTGTTTTTCGATTTTTTGATTTTTTTCACTTTAGAGGGAGTCATATGACACAATGGAGAAAAATGTAAGTTCTCATTTATAAGTTATCCTTTCACTCTTGCTGCCTCTTTAGAATTTCCTCATGAGTTTGAAGAACATGTAGAAACATATTAATTTAAAGTACTCACTCACTTGTATCAAATATGTCATTGATTTTTTATTAGGGACTGCGTTTGGAAGAGGAGAATAGGCATCTTCAATATGTTTATGTAAGTTCAGATTATGGTGTTTATATATTGACGGTAATATTACGCACAGACGTGCGTCGTCCTGTATGTGTGCTCGCGTACGTTTGATATACATATACTAAACAATTCAACATACTAAACAATCTCGTGTAGATGATCATAATTTTTTGGCTAACACTATAGATGATCATAAATTCGAATCTGGAAAATAGCTTTGTTTTAATTGACTTCCCAAATCTATAATAATTCTATTCTCCAAAAATATTCTCTATATTTTAGAACAGATGTATGGATTTATTAACAGACTTACTCTCACAAAATTTGAAATTACTTTCGATTTACACAATGTAACATACACTAGCTACATACAAAAAAGAGCGCGCCCACACACATATGAACTCTAGGAATCACATGCATACATTGTTTAGCACCAAAAGTAAGGCAAAAAAGATGTTGACGTAATAAGCCAACCTTACACACACACACACACACACACACGTGTGTGTGTGTGTGTTTAAGTTGCATCTCTTAATCTTATATGGTAGGTTGTGGGTTATGATAATGATTACAGCAACAGCAGATGGAAGCAATGGCTGGAAAAGTGAGAGATGCTGAGAATGAATATGCTTACCAGAAAATGAGAGACCACTATGAAGCTCAAATGCCTTTTACCTTCCGCTTGCAGCCAAATCAGCCAAATCTACATGAGATGATCTTGGATTAGTGATAATCAATTAATAAACCAGTTAATTATTTCATGCGAAGCTACTTAATCAATTAAGTTGTATAATGCAAACTTGTAGATTAGCTTTGCTTGTGTGATTATTGTGTGTTGTTCTACTTAAGTGCTTGTGGTCAGTAAAATGTAATTAAAGACCTATCTTATTTTCATGTTATCTAGCTTCTTATAGAGATTAACTAATTCTATATTTGTATTAATATTTATCTTATATCATTATCATCTTCTTCTCCTCCTCCTTGTTTAGTTTTGTTTTATATTTTCCAGATATGATTCATGGATTAAGTCTCCTAGCCTCCTCATTAACCTTATGTGATTTAACTTTAAGTAATATTATTGTGAATGTAATATATTTTTGTGTATCTATATCTAAAGATGAGCCTATGGTTTACAATTAATACTCTTAACCAAATCTTTCTACTATGTCTTTTCTGTAATGAAATTAAATAAAGGAAAAAAAAAGGAATGTTATTTTCTTGCACTTATGCATTAATTAACTAGCTTCTCTATCAATAAATTAAATTTTATGGGTTTATTTGTGTAGATGTTAATTAAACCAAGAAAATATTAAAGGTAAATTTATCTTTCTCACATGTATTTTCTTGCATTGAAGTATGGGAAATTATTAATTTGAAGGGAAGTTAGTATATTTGGAGAGGTAGAAAAGGTAAGAGCACAGATTTTTGCAGTCAAAACAAATTATGGAGGAAAATAACTTCCTTTTTCCTTTCCTGTGTATTCTGAAAGTAAAAGAATTTTCAGGGAAAAGAAGGTTCCCTCTTGTCTAATTATGTACTACTACTCTACCCTACTATCTTTTCACAGATAATATAATGAATTTAATATTTGGACATATATGGCATAATTTGGTGAGCTAATTCGAACTCTTTCTTAATTTTCTGTTCTTTTTATATTTACCTATCAAAATGAAATCAAGTTTCTTGTGTTAATGCTAAAAAAAATTGGAGTAGAGTTTTGCTAATTACTATATAAAGCCCGTAATAACGTTACTCTTTTTATTTAAAAATGCATGACGTTTGATTTTTTATATATATTTTTAGATTAAGTTTAATATATGTTAAATATTTTATTTTTTAAAAATAAAAATTGAAAACCAAAATTATTTTAAATGAAGATTAATATGATATAAAAATTATAATTATATAAAATATTTAACATATACTAAATTTCATCTTAAATTACGTTAAAAAAATAAAATCAAACGTCGTGTATTTTAAAATAAAGATAGTATAATTTTAGAGTTCAGCGTTGCCTCTCACTCCTTTAATAATCGGTCTGTTTATATTTACCAAAATCAAGCTCCTCCACTACTATGGCTATTTTATTGCGACTTAAATTTAAAAATTTAAAAATTTTTGTTACACCGTCAAAAGTTAATTAGTGTTATCAACTCTTAAAATTATAAAAATCAATGCAAAATTTTCATTTGTTATTGTTGTTATATATTTGTGAAATATGCAATTGATGAATTAATCTCAGTTGACAAGTCCTGCATATCTACTTACATCATGGATACTTTAAGATCGGACATTTTTTCCTTGCAATATGATCCTACCCTTCTCATTATCTTGTGAACAAAACATTTGATTTTTGATTTGACGGTTAAGATTTGATCAATATACGTACCACATTAAGTACCATCACCACTCAAGCCCTATAGACAAGACCATCACAAACTTCATGGCTCCTGCTATCACACGCAGCCCCATTCAAACCTACAGAGCGCACCCCCACCCCCTCCTCTCCCCCCACCCCCACACCACCCACCACCCACCACCCTCCTCTCTCCCCTCCCTTATTCCAATGCCTAATAAATCTGAGTTGTAAGAATCGTGATTTGATTCTTATTAGTTTAAGTCAAGTTATTAATAATGGAGATAATGAGAAATTTTTGGTTGAGTAGAATTTGATATAAGCGGATTCAGAGTCTACCACTAATCTTAATTTCAAATGGATGGCTAAACCAAATGAAAAAAAAGATTGAATATATCTTGTGGATGGAGACCCCGGAACGCTAAACAGCAAAAAAATAATAATAATAAATATATATGTTTTTCAAAAATCCAAGTTTGACCCAAATCTGATTAATCATAATTTAAAATATTAGAGAACATTAAAAATAAAAAAAACACTCACTATTCCGAAATTAAAAATATATTTTGATTTTGTTTTTTAGTCAAATGACTGTATAATGTACTAAAAAATTAATGTAATTAAAAAAAATTAGGATACAAATTATGTTATGATGGTCAAAAGTTTTTGTCATAAGATTTAAATAGTTGAATTAACCAAAATTGACTAAATTGACATTGACATTAATTTAGACGTCTAATATTACAATTATTTATTTTAACTCACAAAATTAAAACGTATCACTTGTTTCGGTAAGGGTAGTAAAAGATACCAATACAGACATTAATTGTAACATATGTAGTTCCTGGTGTAACGTATGAGTGAAACCCTAATTAGATAGCCACTATACTTCTGTTCACAGTTTCATCATGTTCCCCATCACTCAATTACCATGAAACTAAAAACCTTAAAATCATCATCAAATTAAGAGAAAGTGAAAGACGCATACAATTAATCCTAGAGATAATAAGGTGTAACTAGCTAGGGTTAAGAAGATGAAAAAAAGGTAGTATATAGCAAAACCTAAAACAAACAACAGATAATAACAAGAGCTACCTAAGTTTGACCTTGTCAAATTAATTGCCATAAATAACCCCATCTTTTGCTGAACTCTTGGAAAGTTTATTGTTTTCCAACTTAAAATGGAATTGCCCTTCTGTAGTACTCTTAACTTTCTTGATATATATGTCATCTCTTTGTACCATTTCTTTGTATATATACATACATTCTAAAAAACAATTAAAGCAAAAAAAAAAAGAAAGAAAGAAAGAAAGATCTAGTAGCTAGCTAAGATGGGTAGAGGAAAGATTGAGATAAAGAGGATAGAGAACTCAACAAACAGGCAGGTGACTTATTCAAAGAGAAGAAATGGGATCATGAAGAAAGCTAAGGAGATTACTGTTCTTTGTGATGCTAAAGTCTCTGTTGTTATCTTTGGTAATTCTGGGAAGATGCAAGAGTATTGTAGCCCTAACACTAAGTATGCACATCGATCTTTTCTATATATTCTATGTCTCTCTCTCTCTCTCCGTGAATCTCAAAATTTCTGTTTTGATTTCTTTTTTATTTTATTTTAGTTTTTTTTTTTGTATTTAAAAAGTTTAACTCTTTAATTTTTTTTTTTCCTTTTTTGTTCTTTGGTGTGTATATATATGTATGTAGTTTAGTTCAGCAGCTGGATAGCTACCAGAAACTGTCTCATAAGAAGTTGTGGGATGCTAAGCATGAGGTAATTGGTTGGTTGGTCGGCTTCATTCTCTCTTTATTTCAATTTTCTTAATTCCTCAGAAAAGCATATGGATTTTAGGCTTCTGTTTATGTAAGATGACAATGGTTTTTTTTGCTAAAAATATGTCAAGTGACTTGAAACACAAATTCTATGACCAGATCTACTAATAGCTAGCTAGGTTATTGCACTTTTCTTCTCTCTTCAGAAACCCCCACCCCCCCCCCCCCCCCAACGCCCACCCCACAAACCTCTAGATCTATGTTTGCCTATAATTTTTAAATATAAGAAAGATAAATTGATAACTTACATGAGATGTAACATCATCTATGAACGGATCTGGTTCTTTTTTTGTATTCAAAATGTAGAACTCTTCAGTTTTATCTGATTTTTCCTTTGTTATATAGATCTGGTTTTTCAATAAAATGTTCATATTTATTTTTGTATACATCTTCATTTCATATTTATTATTAAATAAAAAAAAATCAAGTACATCTACAGGTTCTTGTTTAAATAGATCTGCAAATTATCTGTTTTCTTTTATGAGGTTTTACAATACTTTGGCTTAGAGATTGGGTACAGGAGAGCACTATATATGATATTTGAATACATAAATGCTTAAATATTTTGTATATAAATTCTCAATGAAAATTCTTATGGTGTTAATTTGTGATTGATAAAACTGGGGGGGAAAAATAGAACCTCAACAATGAAATTGATAGGATCAAGAAAGAAAATGACAGCATGCAGATTGAGCTCAGGTATATTTAAATCTGGTCTCTCCTTTTTTTTTTCTTTTCTCTCTCCTTTTTTTTTCTTTCTGTTTTTGTTTATTATTATAATTCTTCTTCTTCTTATTATTATTAATTTCATTTTTGGTTCTTTTTTCAAACTTATGTTAATTTTAGCTTGTGTTTAATGAATTTGTAGGCATATGAATGGGGAGGATGTTACATCTTTGCACTTACCAGAACTCATTTCCCTAGAAAATGCCCTTGAGAACGGCCTTAAGAAAATTCGGATTCAAAAGGCAAGTCTTTTATTTAATTATATGCACACTGATTACACATATACATTATTATTTATTGTATATATATAATATTGTGGAGCAATTTAATTCTTTATACTTAATTTAAAGTATGTATTATATTATATAGTTTGGGGAAACTGATAATATAGAATTAATTTATCTTTTTGTCTACATTTCAGATGGAAGAATTTGAGAGGATCGCTCAAAAGGTATGTACATGATATGAACATCTCGTGGCATTAATTTCTTCTTTACCTGCACATGTTTATACTTCCTAATAAGTAAATACTATTGCCGATTATGAGTTTGACTCATTTTCAATAAATAAGTAAAGATTTATTAAGTACAAGAGATGTTAAATAGAACTAGATTACAACACCCGAGCGGAAAAACAACTCACCAACAAAAAAACAAATTCATATATCCACTCAATAATCCATACTTCATGCTTGATATATATGTGTGTGTGAGAGAGAGGGAGAGAGAGAGAGTTGTCCATTTGGTTTCGATTGATATATACTACATTATATAAGCATGTACAAACTTTATATTATGTATCTAATATCTTATATACTTTGTTAATTTTAGAATTTCAAACATATCACATCAACTCCAAAATTGAAAAATAGTGAAAAATGAATTGTGTTGATTTTCAAATTCAGTATATATCTTCATATGTTCTAAAATAGAGGGAGCATATATGTTTGATCAATAAGTGGACAGAGTATATATATATATATATATATATATATATATATATATATATGTTTTATTTGGAGTATAGTATATGTGTACTTATAATATTTTGGATGAAACATTAATTATCTAGGACCAAATGCTGGAGGAAGAAAACAAGCGCCTCAACTACATCCTGGTAAGTGTATGTAATTCAAGAGTTAATCCCCTTAATTCATCCTGGTAAGTGTATGCTTTTGTGTATGTATTTCTGTATTTATTGGCTGTTAGAAGAGTTGAGAAAAAGAATTACTTTTTTTTTAAGAAAATGAAAAGCAAATCCTTTATATGTTCATTTTGAATGCATTAAAGGTGGATTTTTTTAAATGATCACATTTTCTTAATTTATAACTGGTGCAATTTCTTTAGCTTGATGTAAGATGATAATAAGTTATAGAGGGTCGGTGCGGTCGATTTTTATGCGAAATTATTAAATCCATTACTAGTTTGATCATATTGGTGAAAATTTTTGAAATGATTCATGTTCACGTTGTTTGTTTGATCGATCTTACATTTTAAAGGTTTTATATTCTTATAGTGTAAATTATATTGTCAGAATTTAAAATTTCTAAAATTTGAGTCAAAATAAATTAAACTATAATATATAATTATATATAAGCTCCTGAGGTTTTTATATTATATGTATGTATATTATATATATAAAATCACAGCAACAACAAGAAATGGCAGCAGCAATGGATGGTAACATAAGGGAATATCAAGGCCATGCCCAAATGCAATTTGCGTTCCGTGTACAGCCAAATCAGCCAAACTTGCATGAGAGGATTTGAAACTCTTCAATTTACTTTAATTAAGAAAAACAAAACTAAATGGTTTCTTTAAAGAAAACATTTTTAGTTAATTAATTCATGTTTGTGAAGCTTGAACTTCTTTAATTAACTATCTGTAAGGAGAACTTAGTTTGTAATCTCAATTGCATATTAACATGGCATATATGTTAATTACTTTTCTTGCTAGATGATGCTTGTTGCATCCAATATATCTTATATATGAATTAAATTATGTGTTTTGTACGAGTATATATTATAATTATGTAACGGGGCAAATTAAGGAAATATATGTTTAGATACAGGTAAGTTTACATTTATAAATTTCTTCCTTCATGCACAAATAAACAATTTTTTATATGATAAGATTTGTCAATAAATTATGTGTTATCATCATTTTTAAGGATTAAATAAGCCATTTTCCAATTTTAGTCCCAACTGATATGTTTTGTTAATTGCATCATGAAAAATTCATGGGAGAATTAAAATCAAGCGAAGAGTTTATAGGTATGACAACTATTTTAATACTCCGTGCTATTTATGCTAATTTAAATATGTTCATAAAATTGTCTATTTGTTTACGGAAAGTAGTATAGTATATACCAATAATTGAAGTATTTTCTTTTTATACATATAAGTATAGACTCCATCTATTCTAGAAAAAGAGTTACATTTAAATTTTTTTTTTGTTATTTTGCTATAAATTAAAAACTTTCAATTACAAATTTATAAATCTCGTCATAATTTAAAAATTCATAACATATTTCATGAAAAAAAAACTTATAATTTGTATATTTAATTTTTAGTTAAAAATACAAAATTAAAATTCGTCTGTGAAAGAGATAGTACTAAATTACTCCCAAAGAGATGCGTAAAAATACACAAATGTCATAGTTTGGAATTTTTGATGCAATTGATACGTTTATGTGTACTACATCATCACTGGATACATGCATGATCCATTAAAAAGTTACCTTGACCCATGCAATTATTTCTGGTATTGTAAAGGATTCAATTAGCATTACTATATATTACTTGACAAGTGTGGATTTAGGGATATAATTAATTTTGTTGGATCAGTTTATTAATTTAGATCATTTAATTTTTACTATTACTACTAAAAATAAAATTACTTGTTTAAATCCAAATAATATTAGGTTTGAGATCAATAATGCCAAAAAATATTAATTTTTCAAAAAAAAAATGTTTGAATAAACTACACGAAAATAAAAAAAAAATACAACTGAAATAATATATAAAAGTTGTATCTGTATAAGATATAAATGAATATATTTACATGTACTAAACAATTACAACTGGAAAAAAATTATTAAAACAATATATTTTATCATATGAAATAAATATAAATATATATGTATGTATGTGTGTATATATATATATATGGATAAGTCTTTTGTAGACAAAAATATATAAACCGAAAAGAATTTGTCAGTGACATGACAATCAAGGAGAATGACTTGTCAAACAATTATATTCATGGTGGGATCTTACTTTGATCTTTTCACCAATCTCGTGTTATGAATCAAGTTTCGGAATATTTCGATCTATTAATCTGGCCTATGGTGAAGTAAATCTCTTAATATTGCCTAAAAGAAAATTTAAAAAGACCACTTAGAATTAATCAAAATAGTCAGAAATGGTAAGTCTGTAATTTAACATGTGATCTATTATTCATTATAAGTCTCCTATTCTTTTACATTTTAATTTGATTTGTTGGGTACACAAAGTTTCGTTGAAGAAATTTTGTAATGTCTATTATAGTTATATACCCGCTAAAGATGAATAATCCTCAGTTTCATAAAAAATAAAAATTTATTCTATAATAAGAGTTATTTCCTCCGTCTAAATTTATATGTCGATTTTGAGATCTACAAACTTATTAAAAATGATATTAATACTATCATTTTATAATAAATGTTGATGTAAAACTATATTTTTATCCTTTTTTATAATTAAATACTATAAAAATCAAAAACTAAACTAATATATTAAATGTAAGGGTAATATTGTGTGCAACTATTATTTTTGAACAAATACAAATACCAAATTGACATAAAATTGGACGGAGGAGTACTTGTGTATAATTTTTATTATTAGACTATGATTTTTAGAAATTATCATTACAATTTTTTTATTTTGTTATCAATTTAACATTTATAACAATTTTTATGAATTTTTATTATTATTTAAACACGTAAATTCTTAAACATAAAAAACTCAAGTATAACTCTATTCGTGGGAGAAAATAATTATATTTTAGAGCTAAAGCTTTGGTACTTTACATAATTCTAAAAACTATTCTACACTTCGGTCAAAATTTTAGAATTTCTAATGTTCTATTTAGGATTCGAGTCGATTTGAGACGAATTCAAGCCGAATTTAATCAAACATGTTTATAAATAAAACGAATTGAACTGAAATTAAAATCCTTAACAAACGAAAAATCGTGTTTATGATTGGTTCGTTCAACTATTTGAATGAGTTGATTAGAATTGAACAATGTGAATTAGTCAAACTTACTCGAGTTTTCAAATTCGATCTAAATCAAATCGAGACTAAACTTTTTAATAATTAAAAAATTATGTTTAAAATTGAATCATTCATTTTCAGCAACCGGATCAAACGCATTCTAAATGAGTTATCATAAAGTTGAGTTTTCCTAAGCCAAAAGAAAGTAAATTTACAATAAACTCAACGCTAATTTTCAATCAAGTTAAATTTTCCCAAGCCAATAGGATATAGTAAATTTACAATAAATTTAGTGCTTGTTTTTTATGTCAAAACTGTCGCGATATGTTTTCTCATAATTTGTACTAGTTTTGTGATTTATTCGGTTGCACACAACAATGAGACCGAATACTACTTTTAAAATTTATTAGTTACTTTTACGATAATATTAGAGATACTGACAAATTATATAAATAATAGTACACAAATATATGAGACAAATTTTAAACCATTAATCTTTAAAAAGTGAACCTCTTAGAATTCACCAATCCTCTAAAGAATTTAACCACACTGATTTATACACATTTATTTGTATACAAGTTAATGTTCCTACACCACTCATACTTTTATTACTCCTTCCATTTTCATATGTTTGATCATCATTATTGTTATAACTTTTTTTCTATTTCAAGAGTGTATTTCACTCTATCTTTCAATTAATATAGTTTAAGAAAATTAAATTCTTATTAAGAGGATATTTAAGGAAAAAATGAATTTAATTCAACTGAAATACATAAAAGTGACTTGAGATAAAAATAAAAAATGGAAGCAAAACTAACGAGTCTTAACATTAGAAACCGAAGTATCTATCATCCGCCTCTATTGTTACTTTGATTCAAAATGCTCTTTTTCTTGGTAATATTTCCCTTCAAAGTGGTTCACATTTGCACAATAGTTGAAAATTGTTGTTTTGGTTTGTCCAAACTCCTGAAAAGAAATGGAGGAAAATTCTCCCTCCTTACTTTTGTACAAGTGTTTTATAAATTTTCACACATTAAAGTCACTAATTATATATTAACATTATATAGAATGTCAAAAATGACTATATATTTTTTCATTATACAAGAGTACAGATTTATTCTCAATCTTAAATAATTAACTTTCATCAAATTTAATTAAGGGTATTTTTAAAAATAAATCATTACATTCTCATTAAAAAGTTCAAATAACTTGTGCAATGAGACATAAAAAAATAGTCTAAAAGACTTATTTGATAAGATAGATGGAGTAATAGTTACCGAGAATAATTAATCTATAGATGTAAACATTGAATTGAATGGGTGTTGAAAGTGAGTTCATGAGGTAATGTGAGTTTCCTAGGAGTTGAACGAATGTCGAAAGTAACGAACATCAGTCATTCAATTGAAGATACATTTAAATACTACAGATCAAATGATGAGATATTAAAGTCTTTTGGCATCATCGGAAAATAATACCTTGCTTCATAAAAAGTATTTTGAATTTTAACAACATTAGTATTACATATTTGATTGAAAATTACGTGTTCAATTGACGAGAATTTGCATGAGCAGTAAAACTACCAGGGCAGGTATTTTTAATTTATTAGAAAAATGTGACATTATAATAATCTAGATAATCAACAAACTTTAATTTCATATCCTAGGATATTAAATATCACTACCAAACGAAAGGATGAAACTTTGTTCATTTTTCATAATAAAAGATGCAAATTTAAAGCTTGTCTCTAAGTTCAGCTGAAATTTAATTCGACATAATCCAACTCACAGCTACTTACAAAAACACATTTAACTGCTTCCTGCTATCAGTTGCCAAAATAATGTAATTGCTGCCACTCACTTTTTCTTCTCGGCGCCACCTCCAGCCCTGTTGATAAACCCAACCGTAAATAACACAACACTCGACCAAAAAAAAGGGGCCAGAACAGAGACAATAAACGAAAGCAAACCTCAAAGGCCAGAACAAAGTGAAACGAAATCAAAGCTGGATGAAATTGAGCAAGTACCTCATCTTTCGGAGAACATTGGACATCTCCTCACGCTTCTTCTTGGCCCTCTTGTGGGTTCCCAACTTTCTCTTGGCCACTTTAAGTGCTCTCTTATCTTTTCCAACTTTTAGAAGCTCAGTAATTCGCTTTTCGTATGGGGCAAAACCGGCAACTTCCCTGATGAGGTTCCTAACAAAGTGGGTTCTTTTGCTGGTTTTCTGATGTATGACCATATAAAAAATCCAAGTTAATATAAAATAATTTAAAATTAAAAAAAACAGCAACACATATAAACTCTGATGTAGATAGAACCAATAAAAAAGATGACAAAAACACCTTAACGACAACATACAAAATAAGAGAAGAAACATAAACTAATCCTACAACAATATAAATCGAAGCTATATAACTTACTCCTTTTCTATCAGATGGACGTGGTGCCAGCTCCTTCTTGGTAACAATATGTCCTCTGTTCAGACCCACAAAGAGTCCAGTATTTGGCTGCTTTGGAGCCATGTCTGAAAATGCAAACATAAATCATATACTCATCAATAACTTCATAAATAATACAAAAGAATGAACAATATTCACTTCCCACAAGAAATTATTTATATAATAGTTATCTACAAATTATAGCAATGATTCGTCTATTTGATAGCAAATGATGGACCACGTTAAAAGCTGATACACAGAATACAATATCAAAATACATACCAAAACAAAATTAGAAAAACAAAGTATATGCTCAGACTTCAGAAGAACACCAACTATACTTAATCATAACAGTAACACTGAGTCCCATTACATGCACTAATATATTTATCAAGTAGGTATCAACCTATGGCAACCATAATATATAATAAAGTGATAAACACACAACCCATCAATCAAAAAGTGCTAATGACATGTCCCACATTATGTTAACAGCATTTAGTTAATTCACAAGGCACATAAGTACACAAAAGAATGTTTTTCTCATGGCCTGTCCAAAGAGGCAATTCCAGAGATTCTGCAACACCCCAAGGCGATAGGATATGAGAATGCCCCTCCCTTCAACCAGAAGGAACCTCCCACCCATTAAAGGGAAGAAGGCTCAACCTCTTTTACATTGAAAGAGAGCTTGATCTGTGACAATTTGCATTTGGGATTTGCGAATATACTGATTACTTCGCCCCAATTTCCCTGTAAATTGTCACACTAAATAATCCACCAAGAAAATACTGTGACCTTTCCCCATGGCAAATTCCATATCCCAACTATACTTGCAACAGAACAGCTATACCGAGCCCTTTGCTTGCAGTAAAATATTTATGAAATAGGTATCAGTACGTAGTTACTACATAACAAGGTGATCACAACCCATCTATCACAGAAGTATAAAGGCTCAATATATCATCAACAAAAAATGCTAAACCTGACGTGTCCCCTGTGAAAATGCAGAAAGTAAATGCGTGCATAAATGAATGTTTTTCTCATGGCCTGTCCAAAGAGGCAATTGCAGAGATTCTGCATCACCCCAAGGCAATAGGATATGCGAATGCCCTTTCCTTTGTCCAGAAGGAACCTCTCACCCATTCAAGGGGAAGGCTCAACCTCTTTAACATCGAAGGAGAGCTTCATCTGTGACAATTTATCTTTGGGTTTTGCGAATATACTGATACTTCACCCCAATTTCGTTGTAAATTGTCATACAAAATAATTCAGTAAGAAAAAACTGTGACCTTTCCCCAATACAAGTGGCCAAATTATCCCAACTAGATTTCAATCAGAAAAGACACCCCAAACCCATTGCTTGCAGTAAAATATTTATCAAGAAGGTAACAATCCATAGTTAACATAACTACATAAAAAGGTGATCACTCTCATCTATCATAGTATACAAAAAAGTATATGCCTATTTGACACTCAAAATTTATCAATGAAAAAGTGTTACACCTGACATGTACATTGTGAAGATAATGTAGGAAGTGGCTGCATGCACAAACAAATGTTTTTCTCATGGCCTGTCCAAGGAGGCAATTGCAGGGACTCTGCATCACCCCAAGGCGATAGGATATGAGAATGCCCTTTCCTTCGACCAGAAGGAACCTCCCACCCGTTCAAGGGGAACAAGGCTCAACCTCTTTTAAATCAAAGGAGAGCTTCATCTGTGACAATTTGTCTTTGGGTTTTACGAATATACTCATTACTTCGCCCCAATTTAGTTGTAAATTGTCACACTAAATAATACACTAAGAAACTGTGTCCTTTCCCAGTGGAAGTAAGTGGCCATATCCCAACTAGATTTGCATCAGAACAGCAACATGGGGACTAGGTATCAATTTATGGTCGTCATAACTACATAACAAGGTGATAAAAGTCACAATCATATATGAAATGAGCATACAGAAAGACAAACAAATAATCAACGAACCAAATTCATCAATAAAAAGGGCTAAAAATGACATGTACTTTGTAAGGATGTACCTTGTAAGGATGCAGAATGTGCATACATGCACAAAAGAATGTTTTTCTCATGGCCTGTCCAAAGAGGCAATTGCAGTGACTCTGCATCACCCCAAAGCGATAGGATATGAGAACACCCCTTCCTTCGACAAGAAGGAACCTCCCACCCATTGAACAGGTAGAAAGCTCAACCTCTTTTACATCAAAGGAGAGATTTTTCTGTGACAACTCGTCTTTGGGCTTTGCGAATATGTTGCTTACTTCGCCCCAAGTTCATTGTAAATTGTCACAATAAATAATACACAAAGGAGAAACTGTAACCTTTGCATATCCCAATGCCAGCGGACGTGACTCAACTAAGACTCGCATCAGTACAGAATCTCCGGTTACCATAACCCATCGATGATATGAGTATACAAAAAAGAATTACAAAAATTGATGCACAAGATCAATCAAACTTGCTAAGAATTACATGTATTAGGCTAATAAAAAATTTGCGTCAAGTGCACAAAAGAATGTTCGTCCCATGGCATGTCCAAAGAGGCAATTGCAGAGACTCTGCATCACCCCAAGGCGATAGGATATGAGAATGCTGCTTCCTCCAACAAGAAGGAACCTCCCACCGGTTGAAGGGTAAGAAGGCTCAACCTCTTGCGATCAAACAAGAGCTTCATTTGTGACAATTTGCCTTTGGGTTTTGCGAATATGTATTGCTCAATTCGCCCCAATTTCATTGTAAACTGTCACGCTAAATATCCAATAAGAAAAAACAGTAACCTCTCCCCAGTCATAAGCATTCCCCAACACATTCATTTCAAACCATATTAAAACATAAATTCAGCTTATTTTCAAATACAAATTCAACACTTCAAACGTATATATCTGAAATCCACATGACTTTTAATTCACTAAATCCATATTCTCAGCACATCATTCGAAGACAATTGAATGAAAATCCGATAACCAAAACACTTACACAAAAGGTTATCAGTTTGATGCCTAATTAATCGAATCTACGATGCAGATCTCATGAAAACCTTGAAACGATGAAAAACAGCAAATCAACAGCAAAAAGAAAAAACTTTTAATTACCGATCAGCTCCGCCGACGTGGGTTTTGCAGAAAAATCCTCAGGTAAACCTGTAAAACCAAGAGATTGAAAATGTTAAGTGAATGAGAGGAAAGTGTTTAGGGTTTTGGACTGTATCGTTGTGAATTACCTTGGGGAAGAGATTGGTAAGGACGCCGCAGAAAGCGAAGCTAGGGTTTTGTGACTGTCTATATTTATATACTGCTGGAGAAGCCAGGTAGAGCTTGCAAATATGTTAAATGACCGAGGGTAAAACGGGTATTTAAATAGAGGATCTTTTTTCTTCCTCGTTTTTTTTTTTTTTTTTTTTTGAGTATTTTTTGTTAAGACAGGGAAATCGATCATATGGGCATATAGCTCACTTCACTAGTACCAATCCACCTTGGGGATATTTGTATTAATAAATTTGCGAAAAATTGAATGAAAAGCACTCCCTATGTTTGAATGCCGAGAGTGAAGAAAAGGACAAAAAGAAATTCGTAGTATTTTTTAATATTTATATTTGCAATAAAATTTTCATATTTAGTTTCTTCAAAAAAAGAATTTGTTGGTGGAATCTTCCTTGTTTTTTCCCCTTAGAACTCACCCTTTGGGATCGAATAAAATACAAAAGTATCCTTGAAGATAAATGTCATTTGCAAAACCCTTCTCCAAATAATATTTTGTAAAATTATTTTCTCAACTTATCAACATTTATCAAAATTATCCTAATATAATTTTTAAGCCAAAAAATCTAAATAAAGTCGATAATAATTATAAGATCCATTAACTGACATGATAAAACATAATTTAAATAGCAAAAATATATATATAAAACAAAGAATATATAACAATCACAATTAAAAATGTATAAAAAATGAGATGGCAAAATAGTTATTTAAATAATTGTGAGCATTATTTTTTTTATAGTTATTTAAATGATTCTTTTGTTCTCACAGTCAATGGATCTTATAATTATTATTGATTTCGGTCATATTTTTTGAATGAAAAATTGAATCGAATTAGTTTTGATAAATTTTGATAAGTTGAAGAAACGATTGGGTACAAATATTATTTGAAGGGAGAATTTTGAAAATGACCCACAATTTCGATGAACGATTTTGCATTTTAGTCCTTTGGGATTAGAAAATTTTAGCATCTTTTTAGTATTTAGATTCCAATAAACTTTAGGATTCAGTTTCCTCATTTTTTTAAATAAAAAATATATATATAGTCTCCAATTTTTTCTCAAAACTCATCCTTTGAAATTGGCATTATTTTACATAAAAGTTATAAAAAGTGATGTATCATATTCAATTTAATAATTACTTGTTGAGAGATTATTTTAAGTGTATTTAGTTGTGATGATGACAGATAGTAGAATAGTTAATAAAAGTTATTTAAACTTTAATTAATTTAAGTAGAATCCTCACTCTAAGATTTGTTTGACTTATATGATATTCCTGTGATTTTATTTGTTCATACTTTGATACAGAGACGAGCCTTGAAAAATATTTTCAAAATGATATTTTTATATATCTATTTTCAAATGATCCTTGAAAAACATTGAAAATAGTAACTATATGGCTAGAATTTTTAATATTAATATCATGTTGACTAATTTCATGCATTAATATTTTTTGGGTAATGACTCCACAAGCTCTCTCCACTGATTAACTCTAAAAATGATTTTAATATCGAATCATGAATATTTCTATACATATATAGATTTATTTTTGAAATTTCCATATCCAGAGTTTATAAATTATGAAAATATCAATTTCATTCTTTCAGCCCTCTAAAAAGCCTTATTGCCCACTTGAATTGTCTTCCACGATTGTTCAAACTTGTTAAAATTCTATAAAGTAGTGTTGGAAGGACCCCAAAATTCCGAATATATAAATTAAGAAAATTAATATATTTTTATTTCATATTATTTTTAATCTTACACTTTTTATACTTATTAGAATAAAGTGAAGTTGTGATTAAAATGTTTATATTATCATTTAAAATGAGTAATGTGGAATGAATTAATTTAAAATTGATAAAAGTAGTGAAAAAATAAAATTATTAAAGTAAAGTAATGTAACGTAAAATAAATGTTAGAATGATATTTTGAATAAATTAGATGATGAAACAAACTATAAAGGGTAATGTTACAAATAAATGGACATCTAAAAAAGGAAAGTGTTTCAAATAGACTAGGACATGAGAGTATATAATACATTTGTATTTTTTTGTTCTTTTTTGTCGTATTTCTTTTGAGTTTATAATTTAAAATTAAAAAAAATGAGATTCATTAGTTAAAGTAAAAAAGAAAAAAAATATAAAAGAAGAGTATACTATAGATTTTAAGAAAAAACTTGTATTTTTAAACGCGTTATGATATATTTTTTTTTTATATCCTTAAAATACGAGGACGGAAGAACAAACATTTTAGCAAACGTGCTTCAAGCTTTAAAATCCTATGAATTAGACTTGTGAACTCTCTCCGTACTAAAATTGTTACATACTTCCCTCCCTTTCGCACACACCAAAAAAATGTAATATTTTATTTTATTTATATTAAGAGAGAAATCCTAAAATCTATACTATAGCATCAGTTTAATAATATTTTTATATAATATAAAAAAATTATTTTGTTGAAATTATACTGTAATTTGTCATGTCAATCATTTTACAATCAAAATCTATCATTTTTAAATTAAATTTTAATAACAGACTTCCGCAAAAGTATTAAATAACTTTTTAAAATAACACTATTTTATTTTCAAAATAAAGGGAGCATATGATTTGACAACTTTATATATTCAAAATTATTATGATAAACTTATTTTGCCGAACCTTGAAAAATCTTTAGCTCCTAAATTTTTACGAATTTAATATTGCTGTATGAAATTAAAATCACCATATATGCTAAAACTATCTGGATCGAAAGGAAAGATAATTTCAAAAGTCTCTCCCTTAAAAAAATTTCAAAATGATTTAATCAAACATTCATAACAAATTTTATGAATTTTTTATTATTATTTATCCTTACGGTTCATAATCAAATATAAAATATTAATATTTATCAAAAATTTAAACCTAATTCGTTTTAGGAATGAGGGAAGTAGTAAATATATACTTTATATCGATTATATATCGTACAAGTTCATAAAAACAAAGTTATAACTAGAGGAGATAAAATAATGCTTGATTAAACCATTTGATTTTCGGGTCCGGTATTTATCTATTAGTCAAGTGCTATTGGAATAAAGTAATTAACAAGACATTAACCTGAAAATCAAATGGTTTTATGGTTTTGTACGTTAAATATCTCTATAAAGAATGGAGGACATAGAAAACAAGGGCGAGAGGAGAGAGCGTTTTCTGACAGGATTAGATTATGTTTTGTTTAGAGGATTAAATTTTGGAAATTGTTCCATTTATGTTTATATTTAGTTCATGTTCCGCTCTGACTTTTAAAGTAATTTTTAATTTAAAAGTTACTTTTTAGATAAATAATAAAATTTTTATACTAACTTATAATCCAAAAAAACAAAAATAAATACTATTTACTTTTTAAAAAATCATTTTTAAATTAGAATTGAATTATAACCCAAAAGTTAAAAATTGTTAACTTTTAACTTTTTGGATTATAATCCCTAGAACATGTTGCAAAGGTCTGTCTTGAATTATTTGATGTTCATATCTTGTACGTATTATTATCTAAGTCTCTTCATTGAAGAACAGTAACCATCACACTGAGAGAAATATGCTCACCACATAAACAGAATAAGAAAAAAAGGGAAAGAAAGAAAGAAGAGAAAAAGAAATTACAAAGTCATCAGCTTTAACTAAATATTGCCCAGAAAACTTCAATGCTTTTGCAATAGCTTGGATTTCCTACATCAAAAGCGTAGGGGGTCCATACAACATTTCATTTTTCAACTTTTAACCCTCTAAAATAATCCAAAGCAATTTTAGAACCATGTGCACCCCAACTAAAATTTCATAAACCCCAAAACAAAAATGAGATATTCTATACAATTTCAGCATATTTTTACAAAACTTAAACAAACAAAATAACGAGAAAAGGAAAGAGAACATAACATATTACTCCCTCAATTCTCTTTTACATGTCTTTTAAAAAAAAAATCAGCTTATTAAGAAATGCATTAACTTTTTTGATTATGTATCTACTACCAAAAATTTAATGCGTAATCTCAACATTCATTGCATATTCCTGAATAGTCTCATTTTTCAATTATTCAACAATTTCATTTTACCAAGATGTTATTTGTAACAAATTTTGTTGGTTGGTTAATTATTTTATGTTCAATTGACTAGAAAAGGCATAAAAGTCCAATATTATCCTTTGAATATTTATTGAAAACAATGAAAGTTAAACAAATTAATACCAAATGCAAGGATAATATAGGAAATTAAACGAGTAATGTTTCATTGCAATTTGAAAGTGACGTGTAAAACATAATATAATCTTCTCTCTAAAAAAGACACGAAGACATATAAATACAAATGGAGGGAGTATTATTATTTTTCACCACACTTCATGATGCAAGTCTAATGTCTTCTTTCCTATATTCATCAAATGTATATGTATTTGACATTTCATATATTGGCCTCTCTTCAATACCTTTTAAGCATACCTCTGACCCAAAGGAAACACCAGGTCTTCAGGAGTGTTTTGTTCCTTTTCCAGCCACTGAAATACTTTCCAATCACTTTCTTATAACTTGGCCTTTTCTGCACCATACTCCAGTAATTGACAATATTTTGCCTGCTATTTATGTACTCTTCTTCCAAATTTAAGAGCACTAACCGAGCCAGCACGGGAATGAGCATCACGTCCGCCAAACTGAATTCTTCGCCAGCTAAATACAACGATTCGCCTAATTTTGTTTCAACTTCGTCGAGAAGTCTTACTAGATGATCTTCACTCCATTTGAGAACTTCAGAGTTTCTCAACTTGTCTTCAGTTTCATATGCTTTTCTTAGCTTAGCATGATAAGAACTTGCCAGATCAGGTGCCTCGGCCATACGGGCTATTACAACTCGCCTGATGAATTTGGAAACAAACAGGCGATAATTCTCTGGTACATGGGACAATGTGAAATATTTGGGGTTCCATTCTTGTATTTTATGCATCCATTCAACTACTTCTCTACCGCTAAGCATGAAGTTTTCACCACCTGAGGAGACTGCTGCAATCCTATCAACATACCTGCATATTTGAAGTAACTGTTGCATTACATATTTCGGAAGTTAATATGAGAAGTTAAATCTATACAAATTTTGCATTTGGCAAAAAGTTAGTTAGAGTTTGAAAAATCAAAAATGTCTTATATTTTGGAACAGAGGGAGTACTTCATAACTAATTTAGAGATATATATCATAGTTAATATGAGAAGTCTTGTAGAACCACATTTGGAATTTCAAAAAGATACACTATTAAAATTTCTTTAGATCTTCATATTTGTCATAGATCTATATTGTGTGAAGTTTCGTAAAGTCATCCTGACTCTGGAGTTTAAAGAAACAAATTAAATTAAAAATCAAAGGTAAAGGATGAGACATACTGGATTATCTCGATAGTGTTGAATATGACGTGTGAACCATTTTGGAACACAGGAAGTTTGGCAGTTGGATTCATCCGAAAAAAGGACACTTCCATGTTTTTGCCAGTGAGAGGATTGACATGGTATGATGTGTAATCAATGTCCCTTTCTTCCAAAGCAAGCCTTACCTTCTGACTGTCCAGTGAATATGGGTGATGATACAGTTGCATGATCTCATCAGCATCCACTATTCAAATTTATTCTTGTTGAGGAACGTCCGAACTTTCAGTTGAACTTTGAAGTTTGAGCTGTAGAAGAACAGTCACAGTTAGCACCTGAAAGAAAAAAGGGCTAGTGAAACATTCTATTCAAAATAAATAGAAAAATGAGTGAAAACAAATATTTCAGATCTAAACTGCATGTCGTAAACATATCACAGTAGACAAACATAGAGAATAATAAATTTGCTGCAATTGTTCAAATGATCACTGTCACTTGATTTTATGAATAAATAAAGAAATTGAATGATGCTTATCCTTATAAGTTCACCATTAACTAATTGCTCCTCCGATCAGAATGACTGCTGATTATGGATGGTGGATACAGAAAACACTCTTTGATGGAACAAAAATTAAATTCAGCAGAAAAAAGTCTAGCCCATGAAACCAAGGTTTTGAAGAATTTATACAAAAACAAATAGCTTGTGCTTTCATGTTTAGCTGTTAAAAGCTTCTGTGACACCTCATGATTCTTGGGTTCAAATGAGATGGATGTAATCAACTTTACCTACCACTAACTCATATTATAATCTGTCTTCAATTATTAGGGAATCATTGACCTAATGGAAATATGAACTCTGATGCCTCCTAGTGTACAGAAAATAAGATATTCACTTTAATATGCTATATAGAATTTTTTAACTATGGGCAGGCAAGCAGCCAAACCACGTTGCCCAAACCACATAAACAGAACAGAGGAAATATCGCAAAATATATTCGGAGCTTCTAACAATAACTTGAGATGAAACAAAAGGAGAAAAAGCAGAACTTCAGCCATAACAACAATTTCAAATTTGTGAAAGGGATAAATGAACACCTTTGGAATTACGTCATTTTCTTAGCACATGCTAGGTAACTTGTCACGTTGAAGAGATTTAAATTCCACAAATTTTGGTGTTAATAAATGTTACTGGTAATATGGAATATAATTTGTATACCATAAAAAATAGGATGAACACAAATAATTGATAACCACTTGATAGGTTAATCTGGCCCTTAAGTATAGAATTGATCCTGCAACATTGCAAAATGGAAAACAAATTTTCCAAAGTATGCACTCATCATATAGAAAGAACTCATATATGCACTATTTCAAAGTCCAATATCAGAGCATATAGTTCAAGTTTATAAGAAAACTCATATGTATATATGTATGCTACCAATGAGCAATTCTGATTACACATAAAGGACATAAGCAAATAAAACATTGATGTGGCCAAACAAAAGAAACTCCATAGTTGGATACTTAAAATCACAACAGATAGGCACATCCATATGAGAAAACAGGTTATAAGTCACTAAACCAAAACAAGAAGATACATAAAAATTGCAACTGCACAAAGTTGATGTTGACAGGCATCGACTAACATTTATAGTTCATATTCTCCCTTAAATCTTAATGGCAACAAGTGAAATCAGCCTACAGTTTCTGAAATCTCCAGTTTATCAAGTTGGATATTAACTGACTGGAGTGCCCCCTTAGTATAAAGTACCTTTAGAAATGAACTTTCTTAAACCATCATGAAATATAAAAACCAATATATTTTTGTAAACTTGGATTTCAGCAATTAATATAGGTTTACAGAGAAATAAGTATAGAAAGCCACCAAAAGTTGAATTTCCCTCCGAATCGCTGCATCATGAGCAAAGCTAACAAAAAGGTACTTGAGTAATAAAGATTTGAGTTTGAACTTCAGAGAATGAAGCTTGACAAACCCAAATCAGTTTGATCCAAAATTCAACAAAATCATACCAATTCCAATAAATGAAATTATAAAATTAACAAAGCAAGAGCAACACCCTTTAGAATTCAAGCAACCAAAATTAAATTTGCACCATACAAACTGCAAAAAACAACACAGAAACAAAAGAAACACATAACTAACAAGAATTAACCACCAATAACAGACCAACAAAGTTAACTGAAACCAAAAGGTGAGCAACAAGAGAAACATACCCAGATAAAGGAAAAACCAATTGGGAAGTTAGAAACTATCAATTTGAAAAAAGACTGTCTTTCTTTCTTTTTCTTTTTTCTGGGTAATTGGAGAACCGGGATACACGTTGAAGAAGAATAAGAAACCCTTTTTGTGGATGCGTACTCGATAGATGATGACGGTGAAGAAAAAGCTTAAAGGGGGATTATAGTTGTACAGCGAGGGAAAATAGAGAACTTGTAAAGTTAATTAGAGCACTTGCAATCATCTTACAGAATCTTCGTGAAAAGTAAAGGGCAGTTTAGAAAAACTTAATCATGTTTTTTATTTTTATTTTAAAAATTTTTAATGACGAGTAAAGAAAAATTAAGTTATATTAATATTTTTATTTTAAAATTAGTTTGATGATTATAAATAATGAATATATGAATATATTATATTACTATTTACATTCATTAAAAATATAATATTATTTTAATTTATTTTATATTATTCTATAATTCTACTTTACATCAATATATATATACATACAAATATATTGTTTATATTAATATATTATATATAAATTCAAGATAAAAAGTAATAATTATTTATATTTAAATAAAATATTTTTACCATATATTATAGTGTTTAATTAATACATTAGTATAAAATATTAATATATATACTATTGTAATTTGTATTATATATATATATATATATATATATATATATATATATATATATATATATAAATTATGATATATCATATATAATATATTAACATATTATATTACTCTCATCTCATAAAGGATGACTTAAATACAACAAAATTTTGTGCAAAAATGATAACTTAATTATATCAAAAAATTACATAATGACTATTTTACCCTTTAAATTGGACTCACTTCCTTCTTTAAAAGAATAAATAACTACAGTTTTTATATTTAAAAAATGTTAGATAAATCTACGTCAAGGATATAATGAAAATTTTACTTCTAAAAAATGATATCCTTAAATTGTATTTCAGTCGTCCAAAAGACAGAGGGAGTATGTACATTAATAGTTTTTTAATACTATATTACAATATGATTTATAATATGCATTAATATATTATTTATATGTATTAATTTTTAATATTATAGTATATATAAATGTGATATATATATATATATATATATATATATGTATTATAATATATTAATGTATAATAACATATTATCTGTTAATTAAAAAATAATAAATATAAATGATAAAAGTTTAAATATTATTATTTTTATTATAGTGTACCATATATTAAAAAATTGAGTGTAAATGAGATAAATAAAAAATTTATATATATATATATATATAAAATTATGCTTTTAACTCTATAAAATATAGAATGGAACGATGTCAATAGCCAAATAAGGGGACTTATATATTCTACTAATATGGTAACCATTCCTTTCCTACATGTCTGTTTATGGTCTATGACACACGGTCACTTGGGCATACTCTACTCTTTGTCGAGTATGGATACACATACTCGCTTTGTTTTGCTCACGCGTTTACAAATTCTATTGGTCGAAAGTAGGGTGGTCGGTGATATGAAGGATTTTGTTGCCGCCTTGCCGGACATAACGGGCCCTTATCCTCAAGCAACGGTTGGGCGACTATAGTTCAATTGTTTCTTTGTTCCAACTCTACTCCTTATCAAATTTGAGTTAAGAGTCCGTTTATTATTGATTAAGAAATTTTATAGTTAATTTGACTTGAATTTTTATGGCGTTTGAGTAGTTCACTAGTAATTTAAAATATTCAAATATTTTTTAGCCTTTAGTATTTTTTGATAGTTATTGAGTAGCAATTAATTATATTTGGTCTAGCGTCGAGTAACTTCTAATCTAGCAGTAGCAGTATTTATTGAGCATTTCAAATACGACTTGATAAGAGAACGAAGAAAATAAATTGATCAAGTTCGATTCAAATAAGGAATTAACTATTAAGTGAGTTGACTTTGGTGTTTGTTAAGTATACCAAGTATTTGATTTTAATCTAATAAGATAACAAGTAAAATAGATTCAAGAAAATTGAATAGAGTATTTATTGAGTGGAGTTGAATTGATTTAAAGTACACCATATAGAAATGAAGATATTTCATTTGTTGAAATATCGACATTACTAACTTCCATGGCTTTGTGGTTCTATGCACTTGCCTCCATTCTTCTTTCTTCTTACCGGGTTCTAGTTTGGGAATCTCTAATTTCCAATATTCTAAAGAGCATTGATTATGTTGAACCTCGTGCAAGTATTAAGGTGGAGAATCCAGTGTTAAATTTATTGTCCTACTAGGAAGGCTGCTCAAAATTTGAAGTTTGGAGTTGAGAGTTTAAAAATCATACTTTGGATGGAAGGCTTGGATAAGGGAAATATCAAGATTTTAGGTGATCATCTTGGTGCAATGAACAAGATCTTTCTAATAAACTTAGTGTAATATTGAGGAAACATTATTCTAATATCTGATTGAACACTCTCACATGAAATATCACCTTTTATGGAGTGATAACGATTATTTTTTCCACAATTTTATTTTTAGAAGAAGCGATTTATTTTAAACTTAATCTTATATAAGTCAATTGATAAATTCATGCAATTGACTATCGTTAACCAGAGTTACCATGATATATATCAACATATAACATATGGGTAAGATAAATATTCGCTAGATGAAGGATATAGAATATTGCCTAACTCAATACTAGAATAACAAAGTGTTTCAAGTCCACACGTTTGTCCATGTGCAAGTGTTGGACATGAATACTTTTAGATTAGCATGAAAAATCGATCCATGGAAACTTAGATTCGAAGCACCTCCATCCATAAACCTCATCAGTAAGTAGAGATTATGTCATACACAAACAGCAGAAAAAATTCGAAAACAAAGCAAACCAACCATATATTGACTAGGACTCTAGAATAATTGGCACCTATTACTGAATAATATATATCTGTCTTTTGTAATACTAATTTGTTCCAATAAGTGCTTGTTTTCAATTAATCATACTCTCTTTAGTTGTTCTACTGCAAAAAAATTTAAGGTCAGATGGATAAGCCCAGTAACAATCAAACACTCCAGGAATATGTATGGTGTTCTACCAACTTTATATCATACTTATTTCAAACAAATTGAAGATAACACGTACCAAAAATAATTGGTCACATTCAAAGAACATATATTCGAATATTATTATAATTGTAATATCTAATTCATAACTAATTTCAAAAGGTTTGGGCAAAGGGGCATGAATTAAACACATGCAAAGTTTCAATCCCACAAACTTTAAAGCCTCTTAACTCCAAGTCACTAATCATCCCAAACATCATAGCTATGCACATAAACTTCTCTTTCACCGCTTTCAACTTCAGTTGCTTCCTCATATCTTGTCAGACGCTGGCGACACAACGGACAAAGGGGACTTTTCTTTAACCAAGTGACAATGCATTCCGAATGAAACGCATGGGAGCAACAAAACTTATCAAGCTGAATGGTCAAAATATCCACCTCAACCATCCCTATGCACTTCCTAGTCCTATTTTCAGGATCAGTAATAGCTGCCTCAGTGAAGTTGAATACTTCTGGAAACAAGACATCATTAAGATACTTTTTCGGAACATCCAATTGCGAAAACTTTCCAGACATATTTTTGTGACAATCATCGTTTCCTTGAAATAATGAAACTGGAGCCAGCAGTTTGTCCTGAAAAAAATCTACCATTTTGTATCCCTGGCCATCATCATTGTGAAGCTGAGAATATGTCTGAAACAGATAGCGTATACGGATTTGAAATTGGATCGTTTCGGGTTCAGAAGGTGTCATGTTTGACATTGTAGAAGGTAGAATGCTGTTTTGCTGCCACAATCTATGCACATAGCAAGGAATGAGGATGGTGCTGCTAGTGCACATACGTAGATTAATCATAAAGTGGATTGTCAATCAATTACAGATACGCATATATCGCCCAAAACTTGCTCCGCCAATTCTTTTAGATTAATAACGTATATCACGATGTTGCGAACGAAAATGATAATCAATTTCATAATGCTTTCAAGTTTCAACAGAAGTGATTAAATTTATAAAACAAAAAGCTAGAGAAATTATAATTTGAAGCCAAAATTACCGAATTTAAACACTTTTTGCTGCTGATCTACACAAACCAATTGAAACGACATATTACAAGCTGCAAAATAGAGAAGATCGGCGCAATAATTAAGGATATACATATACGCATATACATATATAAAATCAATTTAGAGAGAGAGGGAGAGAGAAATGAAAATCGGAGATCGAATAGGTACATTTCTACGATTGAGGAACTGATGATGATTTTCCTTGTGCGGGGTGCCAAGATGATTCTCTCTCATCTCTCTATCGCTTGGCGTTGCCGGGAGTATTCGAAAGTTCTCTGTAATGATGAAGAGTTGCCATTTGGGTTTTTATGTGAGTATAGACCAGAAGAAGACAGCGTATGGGGCATGTTTGGGCGTCATTGATATTTTTATCATAAGTTTTGAACTTTGGACTTAAAATTAGTTTATACTAAAAATTAAAGATAATAAGTGTTCGATATTAGTTTTTCTGTAGCCAGACAATCGAAGTCAGAATGTGAGACAGGTCATCTGCGGAATAATGGAAGCCAAGACCAGTGGTTGAGAGGTGGCGAACTCCATCTTACTATATCAGGTTGTATATACTTATTATTAACAGGACTCTACAGTAAGTTACTTACACTCAACTTGCCTTCTTCTCTCGTACTTCCTTGTAATTTCTGTCAGAAAGAGAAGCGGGTGCGGTCTCGAGGAGACGGGTAGAAACTAGACAACTATTACCTACGTAAGCTCCAACTCACATCAATAAAAAAAATTGTCAAGAGTGAAGTCAACAGAGTCGGTATCAACATTTAAAGTCGAAAATCCCTCTTTTTCGGGATCAGTTCCGTCTGATTCCATGTTGGAGAGAATTTAGTCGTGTCTATCTCTTTCTATACTGTATTTACTTTCTCAAAAGAAAGGAAACAAATGAATAGCAAAAATTTACTTCTAAACTTGTAAATTTAGGTTAGAAGTTAAAGTACAAAAAGGTCTCGAAGCAAGACGTAAATAATATATTTCTACTATTGTAATAAGTAACATTATATAAAATAAAAGGAGAAAACGAACTAGTCTTACGAGATCTAACTTAAAAGTTAATTTATACGGAGAATTTTATTTAAAGTTTTAATTTTTAAATATTTCAAAAAAAATAATTATTAGAGTCTAGGTGTTTAGCATGAAGTCTAACTTTACCGTACCACCATATATTATATTCCATATAACATAAGAACGTGATCACGAAATAAGAGAATGAGTTGATTTGATCTCACATTTGGTGTCTCATAACTCTCATTACCATTATAGGGTTTTAGATTTTCAATAAAAAAAAATTTTAAAAAACAAAGACTCGTTAATTGTAAAATAAATGAGACATAGAATGCGGGAAAAAAATCATATAATTCTACTTATTAATCCATTCCATTTAATTTTCATTCATTACATTTTATTCAATCAAACACAACCTATCAAAATAATATTTTATAATAATCATCCAAATGCAAGTTTGAAAGTTGATTGGATCTCTCTCCGGGTACAAAGGATTAGTAGAATGTTGATGTCAACTGTTTGATAAAGATCTTACTTAAATCTATGAAATAGTATACCACGTATATGATTAAGGACGGCCTTTTTCCACATTTGATTTAAGCTAACTAATTAACATATAGCATGAAATAGTCCTTTTTATTTTTTGTTACAAACTAAGATCACATCATATTTCCCAGCCTCTGACCCCAAAAATTAAGCTAATCAATCAAGCTTATGCAATATTAGTTGAGCACCATACTGAGGTCGAAGAAGGAAAAAAAGCTCAGGGGCATGGATATAAGATGGAGAAAGCTCGAATGTGAAGCATTTTAACATCATTGCCACAGCAATTTTAGCTTCAATCATTGCAAAATTATGTCCAATGCATATTCTTGGACCTCCTGTGAAGGGCAAAAAAGAGGATGGACACTTTGTAGCATCTGAAATTCCTTTTGAAAATCTCTCGGGATTAAACTCCTTTGCATCATCTCCCCATAAATTGGGGTCGTATTGATGAAAAATGATAGGTATGGTCATTTGCACCCATGGGGGTATAACCATATTCCCTAGTTTTGTTTTCTTGGAAACTGTCCTCAGCACCATGCTTGTTGGTGGATATAACCTAAGCACCTCTTGCAAAATCATTGTCACCTGCAAAATTATACATTACCAAAAGTAATTTCAAATTTTAGTATAGATTCATTTAACTTTATACATGTTTCTGATTTATCTGTGAAATCTTAACGTTCAACTTCAAGATAACTCCTTTGATTTAACTAGAAACGTTTTTTTGAATATTATAAACTCCTAAATAAAAACTTTGTAATTTCAAATACCTAATTACACAATTTTATTATTTGAAATTCTAGATTTCGCAAATGTATTTAGTATCAATTTGACATATACTTAGATGTATGGAGTATTCAAAACAAAAGTTATATATACTCGTATATTCTTTTACCATCAATTTTAAAATTAGAGATAGTAGAAGCTTACTATTTTGAGGTGACTTAAACTATCAAAGTCCAGGTTTTTCTTGTCCTTCAAAACATGTGAAACTTCTTCCCTTGCCCGAGCTTGCCAAATGGGGTGCGCACTCAACATAATCATTGTCCAAACAAGAAAACGAGAGGTTGAATTTACTCCGGTGATAAACAATCCCTTGCACTCATTTATCACTTCTTCAATACTCAGCTCTACGTCTTCATCTTCTCCTTGCATCCTTTTGGAATTGGATTTTAATAAAATACCTAACATATCATCCTCGTTCAACATCCCCATTTTTATGGCCATCTTTCTTCTATCAATGATCTTCATAACTTGTATTTGCATTTCATTTTGAAGTTGAGCCATTCTCTTGTTTGGTTTACGCGGAAGAAACGACGGCCTACACATTCATCGATTCCACATAATTACCATGAAAACGACTCCCAGACTCACGAAAGACCTAACACATACAAATTTAAGTAATTTTTTTTTAATAAATACTACAAAATACTATTACCTAAAAGCTGAAAAATAACTTGTTCCCATCATTAACTGGAATGCAAGATCTGCTTGTTCTTTATGAAGTTGATAGATAGTTATTCTTTCTTCTTGATTACTTCCAAGTGTTGCTCCAGAGACAAGATCAATTGATAAATCTTCTATAAAAGGCCACACATCAACTTCTGAAGAACCATTTCTTGGAACTAATATTTCCCATTTCTTCATCATATTTTCACAGCACAAGATTATTGCTGGTGCCATGCGCTTTCACATCCAAGAAATAGAAAGAAAAAGGTTAAAAAAGTTCGAAATAAATCATGTTCGAAACAATTAAATGCAGATTAATACTACTTAATTAGTGTGAGTAATTAATTGAAGAAATTAACCTTTAACCTCTCCAGATGAAAAGCAGGGTTTATAATCTTTCTATGTTTAGACCATGTTTTACCATGAGCAGACAAGAGCCCACCAACAAGTTGGTCGAGTAGTGGATCTGGATATGGTTTATGAAACTCATTTGGTCTTGAATATATCTCTTTCACTAGCATCGGATCCATAATGTTCAATCTTGGTTTTGATCCAATCCATATATAGGAATTCTTACCTGCCAAGGATTAATCATCGCTCGTATATATATTAGTCAAAACAACATAGGCACTGTTTAATGCAAGGAAGACATTTTCTGCAAAAATATTTTTCAGAAAAGGTTTTGTCTGAAATCATTTTATGAGAGAATGTTCTATTTTTCGGTGTTTGATTACTATATTGAAAATGAGTGAAATATATAAATTGTATTTTAAGAGGTAAAAATAATAATTTTTTGAAAAATTCAAAAAAAAAAACTATAGCAATATGCGTATCTATTTATAGATCTTGAAAATTTATGAATTATGATAATTTTTAAATATTTTTTGGATATATATTTTTAGAGTTATAAATGTTTAATACAAAATAAGAAAAAACAAAACTCACAAAGTAATAGAACCCACTAAAATTTTATTATTTCATCCGTATTCTTACTGTTTGTTCTAGTTTAAAAAAAACACTCAATTTTCCTAAACAACCAAATATCTAAAAATAAAAAAAACAATTTCCAAAAATTTGTTTTCCTCTATCAAACGGAGTCATAGTTTACTTATCCATAGTTTAGTCACGAGTACTTCTGTATAGACAATAATAGGGTTGTTTAACGAATTAAGTAGTTTCATATTGGATTTGATAATTAGTTAACTTGATTCAATTTAAATTATTAATTGAGTCAAATTTGTACACTTTTTATTATTTATTATGATTATCGAGTCGAATTAAGTATTAAAACTATTCGATTCGATGAATTAACCGAATGCATGTCCCAAATTCGAGCCATTTTAGGAGCAGTCCCGAAAGGACTTGACTAAGACATACATATATATATATATATATATATACACACACATAAAAGATAGTTGGTCCCCTAATAGGATAACTCTCCAAAAATATATATATATATATATATATATATGATTTTGATATATTTGTGAATTAGTTTGCATGCATAAATTAATAATGGTCAAATATTTCATTAAAATAATAATAATAATAATAATAATAATAATAATGACAAAAAGAAAATACCATAATTGGTGATGATGTGGTGGTGGAAGGGCAGAACACGAGGCAGAATATCATCGGAGAGATTGATGGGTTTAGATTTAGCTTCCCTTCTCATCCTTGCAAACTCAATCATGTCCCCATGACCAAACTTATAAGGATTGCCATTAAAACCAAGCTCCCTCAACTGCTTCTCCACCATCTTTGGTCTCACCCACAATCTTTTCCATATTTTAAGTGCCCATTCCCCAGTGCTAACTATTACTAATGACAATATCACACAAATGTATACTCTCACTTCCATTTCCACTTCTCTCTCTCTCTCAAATTTTTACTACTCTTATGTTATATGAAAGTCTCACGAGTTTGTTATTTATAGAGCTAGAGAATTAGACAGTCTCTATCTCCTCCTCCCGACTTATTTCTCTCCGTTTACTTTCTTTTTAAATGCATTTTAATTTTATTTTTTTTGTTACATTAAAAGCATTTTATATACTCGTTTATAGAGACAACTTACACGCACACCCACAGTTAAGCTTAGCTCTCTAATCTCTAAGCAAGAGAACTAGACAGTCTCTATCTCCTTCGACTTATTTCTCTCCGTTTACTTTCTTTATAAAAACTTCTTTTTTTTTTTTTTTTTTTTTTTGTGTTACACTAAAAGCATTTTATATACTCGTTTATAGAGAAAGTACACTCACACGCGCGCTTAGTTTTCTAATCTCTAAGCATTTCCTTAATTATACGACACCCATTACTAAATGAATTTCCTTAAGTACACGACACCCATTACTAAATGAATTTCCTCAAGTACACGGCACCCGTTACTAATGAATGTTATTGGTAATTTATATAGTTCATATTTTTTGGTTCTGTTCATAAATTATTCAGTAAAACATTCTTTTACGATGAGATCAACTTATAATATTCAAGAAAGTCAAAACTGAATCTAAGACTACTATAGTACTCGTAAAATTAATTTATTATTTGCTAAATAAAACTTTATTTCGTCTTTTTTATTTGTGTTGTACGTCATTTTTGGTAAATGTTTATGCATGTTAAATATTTTTTTTTTATTTTTTTTTATTCATATTAATTCTTATTTAAAATAATTTTATTTATTAACTTTTTAAAAAATTAAGTAAAATATTTAACACATATAAAAATTTACCTAAAACGACATAAAAAAAATCAAACCATAAATAAAAATAAAAAGGGACGGAGGGATGGAGGGAGGGAGTATATTAGAATTAACTTTACTTACATCACTTCCTCCGATATTAATTATAAATAACTACAAAGCTTTTATTTATATTCTGATACTTTTGTATGTATCTAGAGAAATCGAACAAATAATAGAGTAAATTGAACAAATAATGGGGTGGTGAAATTTTGTTTATTTACGTTGTTAAACTTTAAAGTAACATCGTGATCCCATTATATATTTTTTGTTCATTTAAGTGCACGTAAATTAAAAATTAATATATGGTCTCATATATTATTATGTACGGTTTGAAAAGAGGCATTTTCTCTTTAGCTCTTATTTTTTAAATTACATCTCATCTCTAAATATTACAATTAAAAAAAATTATATCCATATTTTATTATTGATTATCGTAATAAAAAATTAACCCGTAATATTATCATAAATGGGTGACAATTATTGCATAATATTAATCATCTTTGAAGAGTTCTTGTCCTCTTGACATGAAGATTATTTCCGCACGAAAGTCGATAACAAACTGAGTTCGAACCATCGAACAACGGTAGAATTGTTTAGTGACATTAATAATTACTCCGTATTTCATGGCCTCATGGGCTTTTGTTTATTTACTCCATTCATGTATATTATAATCAACGGTATTTTATAATTAAAATATTTGTTTTTATAACAATTGACATTTTTTGTATTTTTAACAAGTTTCACTTAAATTTCGTAAATTATCTTTGCGTAAATTATTAGAGTAATTAAATAATTACTCTTATTCTCTTTATTTGTGTCACACTTATCTCTTATATAATCCTCTCTTTATTTATATAATTTTAATGAAGGGTAAGAATATTAAATTATCAAGATTTTAACATAAATTTTAATTTTTTTTAATATACATATGTACGAACAACAAAAATATCCCTTATTACGGAAGGAAGGAGTATTACATTTGAAAATTGGAAGAGTAAAAAATATATATATAAAGATGATATCACATTCGTCGGCGGCGTATTGGGCAGGTCAACACTGTGACGGTGCGACTGTCTAGGCGGCTCCACACGTGATCAGTATGGCGGTTACTGTCCACTTAATATTTAATCGGAGAGTTTAATCGGGTCTACTTTATTTAACGAGTCCACATGTACTTGGCCTACTACATTGTTCTGTTTGCGAAACTAATGGAGTATTTATTATTTGTAGACAATTTATTATTCGCCTATTGATATCGGGTAAGGATAAGTAAATCGGAAAATGGCATTAAAATTATTGGAAAAAATATATTTGTTATGATTTGTGGATTTAGATTAGTTTCGATTGCTTCAATTTCGTTTGATGCTATCGGGGTATGTGATGCAATTTATAGCGAAATACATATAAGCCGTTGGTGGCGAGTATCCGACGAGAACTTTGCAGCTAAGTTCTCCCGAAAATTCTTAGTACGTTTTGGGTGTTAAAACAAAATTATATTAATTCTTATTTAAAATATTTTAGATTATTTATTTTTTTTAAAATTAAACAAAATAATTAACATATAAAAACATTTACCTAAATCTACATATTAAAAATCAAACGATATTTATTATAAACAAAAAATAATAATATTTATATCAACGACAATATATTCTTACAATAGATTTGAACGGATAGGTAGACAATAAATCAACGACAAGACTTTGAGGGCAGCACAATCATTTCTCTTCTCTACCTCATTCACGCCGAACGATTCATGGACTTGGTTCACTTTCATTATTTTTAATATTTTTTAAATATATTTTATAATTTTAAATAGAATTAATTTTATGTAAATTAAGTGTACGGGTGGATAAAATATGAAAAAATATAAGAATGTATCCATTTCTATACAATTTAACAACGTAAAATACATTAATCATAATAGTTGAAAATTTATCAAATTTCAACTATTTAATTATATTAAATTTTAACTATTAAGATAACTATTAAGATAAATTATATGAAAATTAATACACCCTCGTATAAAGTACTTTTATTTAAAACTATAAAATGCATCCAAAAAAATCGTACAAAAAAAATAATAGAGAAAAACCAAGTCCACCGTTCAATAGCGTCAAATATCGGTATCCTTGAAATCGGGAACTCGCATACGTCTTTGTTCTTGAGCATTTGGTGCGTCAATTTTAACCGTACGCACTCACGGCCATGGACACGTGTATTATAAGTCATCACTTATTTTAATTTAATTGTACTTTCTAATTTTAAAAAATAATTATATTTATTTTTTATAAATATTATTATTGTATATTTAATGAAAACTACTTATCCAAATAATATATCATTTTTATGAAATTTATTTTAGATATTCAATTAATGCTAACAGAGAATGTAAGATAAGTTTAAAAATATAGTATTATAATTTAAGAAACTATACAAAATATAACTAATTTTGTAGAACAAATTATACATTCTGTGTGATAGATGAGTGTGCAATGTTGGTGAATTACTTTAAGCAAAACATTATATATTTAAATTCTTATTTTTCTCTAAATTAATTATTTCCCAAATTATAATTAATTTTTTTATTGCATTCTTCCATGAATATAAAAAACCAACTAAATATCTTATCTATAAATTCTCTAGTTTCATTTAATTTGGTCAGCATCACTATTTTTTTTTTCAATTAAGATTTAATTTGCAACTAACTACAATTTTTAGGTAATAAGACTAATTAATTTTGAGTATTGATTTTTAACTTTTTACAGTTACTAAAATATTTTACAAATTTTCAAATAAAAAATTATATTAAATGGCAAAGAAAAATATTTAAAAAAATATAATATAATACTCTTTTTTGCTGCAAACAGATAAATATGATAAATAAAGTCTAATAAAGTATTATACTTTACATATCCCTATAATATAACTATAACGAAGTATTATAATTGAAATTATCTAATTATGGACTACACATCTATTAGAAAATATTTTATTTCTCATGGGACAAGAAGTCACAATTCAATATTTCAATACAACAAATTAAATAAAACAATCTTATTTTTAAATCGAAATATTTTTGTAACATATCTCCATGTATTATAAATATACCAAAAACATATTAATAAAGTACAACTTAATTATTTTTGTGTCTAAATTTAACTAATTATTGGATGTAAACTTACAAAATATTATTAATTCTCATGACATTAAATTATTATAATTCAATAATGTAATATAATTCTAAAACAATATTATTATTATCATATATTAAACTAATGTATTTCGCACATATTTAAAAACTAATAACCCTAACAATACAAACGAGAGGGGCAGTTCATACCAAACACAAGCCTTTTTCTATAAGCAAATTTTTTGCTTATTTCGATTTTTTTTAATTCATTTTGTATTATGTATTTACTTTATTTTAAAATTAAAAATATGTTACCGGTTCATAATAGACCCTATTGGTTCATATTTCGTTCATTATATTTTTTTACTTATCTAAGTAATTTGTTGTCTTTCAAAAAATGATCAATAAAGACTTCTACGTATATAAATGTATTACTACAAAGTATTAGTGTAAGTGTAGCTATAAAAGTATTCGTATGTTCAGAGCTATAAGATTATTATTTCTCGTTCTAAAATTAAAAATGTATTTTAGTTTACATAAAATATATTTACAATATCTTATAAGTTAAAAATAAAGTTAAATTTTTATTTTTAAAAACTTCAAAATAAAATATCATAAAGTTCGTGAGTAAACTTAAATTCAAATGTTTATAGTTTGGTTATTTTTACAAATTCATAATAAAATTAATTATTAAATTTACAAATGAAACTATATTTATAACAAAATTCCGTCTAATTTTTTGAACATATTGAGTATTATTATTTTTTATTTTTAGAAAAGAACCTTTAATTTACTAATGCATAATTGTGATGTATCGGATCATATGAAACTGAGATACATTGTATTCATAAATTTATATTATAACTTTCATATATATATATATGTGTGTGTGTGCGTGCAAAACATGTGGACTTTTCTAGCTGACAAGTTGAAAACGAAAAACAAAAGGTCTATTTAGGAATATTAATTTCATTAAAACTCTAAAAGATACCTCATTTTACTATAAAGTTAATATTTTAAATTATGAATTAATTAAATTATTACTACTAACTCGGTCAGGTTAAATTAACTCGCGAGTCTATCAAGTTAACTCGTCGAGTTATCGAGGCTGCAATAAACCAAGGTTCTCAATGAATAATTTTATATATTAATTGATTCACTAGAGAATTCTAGACAAATAACAGTGCAAGAAAGATGAGAAATTAATTTTTTACCATTGCATGTAACACAGAGCACAGTTCTCGTCAATACCTTCAAGAAATTTAGCTCGTTTGTTAATTTGATGAGGGAAAATTTATGGTCGACCGTTGTAATAATGACTTCCGGTCTACTCTCTAAAGCCATGAAATCTCTCCCTCTTAATGCATAAAACCCCTCCAAATATTTTTCTCTTTGCACCATTTACTTGGATATTTTTTTTTTGTGTTTTTTATTTTATTTTTATGAATTTATTGTAATTGACTTCATTTTACTCAGTGAATAATCATCCTCTTTCTTTCTCTCTCTTCTTTTCACTTAATTTAATATATTAAACGAAAATTTCCAAACAATAAAAATATATGCACATGCACATCTTAATTGGTGAGATATCGAACATCGTCGGACGTGCGGCCTACGAATGTGGGTAGCGGATTGCATTGTGTTTATGGTATGGACGAGGGTCCAACAGAGCAAAACGAACTGAGAATGGCATAGGGCCTAGCATGAAAGAGAATGGACTGAGGCAAAACTTGCAAGGTTAAGGCAATTGGGAGCGTCTAAGGTTAGCAAGCATATTTAATGCTTCATGGGTTGGGGCAGGGGTTAGACAATTTTACATGCTTATTTCCAATTGATTCAATTCTCCTAAGGTTGCGTTTGGATTGAAAAAATAGAATGAGAGGAGAATTAATTTGATCCATGTATAATTATTATAAGAGATTACAAAATTTTATAATTCTTATGAGAGATAGTGATGGAATGAATAATTCCTACCGTATATAATTTCATTACCGTGTAAGAATTTGGAACGATTCATTCATTTTTTTTCATTGTGCTTCTCCCTTACTCACTCCTTCAGCCATTATTTTTCACTGAATTACTTTTAATTTGTAAAATTAAGGACATATGGGTGTCACTAGCTATTCTTCTGCTTGCCCTTCTGTTCCAGGCTGCAAGCCGATACTATTTTGGATCTAGATGTCGTTGGGCCCATTCACACTAATGGGCTTTAGAAGCTACGTTCTTTCTTCAATTTTTTTAAGCAGCTAATGGCCCTTCCTCTTCAAAATTGAAATGGACATTTTCCTCATTTGATATTACCTACTAGCTCATATGTATATCATATATTTACGCTACTAACAAAATGTATGGTGAACTATTTGTAATTAGTTAATTAGTATATATGTATCTTTTACTTTATTTATTTTACAATGTATAATTGATTTAAAAAAAATATTCAAATTCAAATTTTGTAAGATTCGTTTTTAAATTAGAGATGGTGGATTTGTGGGAGTAATATTTTATCAATACTTTACAAGATGTAACTGTATAACTTAAATAAAATTAAATTATACAAAATTTACGTTTAAAAATAGATCAATTAACTCTTACAAATTAAAATATATTCAGGGGAGTTTTTATTTATACATATAAGTACAAAAATAATTATGTAATTATAATTCCGTTCAACCATTGGTTAAACCGGTTTAACCATTGTACTACTAATTTATTGCCCCAGTCGATTTAACATCCGTTATGATTTTCATAACTATAATACTCTCTCCAATTTATAATAATAGTTGTTTTGATTTTTTACACGTAAATTTAGATGAAGTCTTTTATATGTTAAAACTTTTATTTTAGTGAAATTTTTTATTCATATTAATTTTTATATTAAATAATTTTTTTATCACTAGATATTTAAAAATTTAAATAAAATATTTAATATATAAAAAAATTTAGCTAAATTTACGTATAAAAAGTCTCCAAGGTGAACTCGAGAGAGAGTACAACACTGGTACAATATAATTGTCGGCTAGGTACTATTTCTATGAGCCTCAAAGTATTAATGGAGATTTTAGTCGTCGCAAATTAGGGGGAGGAAGAGACAGAAAAATAAGCGTCACTACGACTCCGCATTTGGGCACATGGGACATGAACATATATAAAATGGTGGGCCAAAACCTAGTGAAAACAGTGGTCTATTGTAAGATATATACATATATATATATATACACACACACATACAAGAAATAAGTGAGGTGTCTAGGTAGACAAAGATTTTTTTTCATGACATTAGATGACTTTGTTTTTTTTTTTTTTTAAACAAGGAAGTATGATTCTTTTTGAATTTTTTTTTTTTATGAAATCTAGCATTGTTATTAAAACTTCACGATATTTGCACAATTTTATAAAGAAATCATGCATTTTGGCATTGTTAAAATATTCAAACTAAAAATCATAAGAAATTTGTGTCTCTTTATTTTATTTTTTTGTCCTTTCAATCCGTATGGTTGGAAAAATTACATGTGCATAATTTTTTTTATTATAATACATATTCTTAAACATTAGTCCTTAGAATTATCTTATCTTATCATTTATTAAACATTATATCATATTTTATTATATAAAAAAAGTTTATATTTGACACATGTAATTTTCAATCAAATATGCAGTATTAACAACTATTAAAAATCTAAATATAACTCTAGAATGGAGGGAATGTAAATTTATTGTAGTTATAAATTTGTCACCTGAAATAATAAGATTAATATACTTTTAAAAAAAACATTTTAAACATAAAAGTTAAACGATACCAAATAGGAATAGAGGGATTACTTGTATCCTATTATTATGTTAATAGCAGGAAACCAAAAGGACTCACTATACATGTATTGCCCGTAGAATTATTTAGTAATGATAAATGTGAAAAAAATTAACGAAAAGAAAATGTTAATCAATTTTAAATCGAAAAATAATAGTAATACAATTGTCAATATGGAATATGCTTATTTGTATACGTTATTTATCATTGATTTTATTAAACAGCTTAAATAGTTAGAAAAATACATAAATAGAAGTAATGCTACCTAATCTATTCTTACATATTATCATAGAACTTGAGATAATACAGAAAATAAAAGGAAAAAAAATTGATTTAGTTATTTAATTACTGAGTTAACTCATTAAGTTACAAATTAAAGTTGAAATAAATTTATAATTATAAACTTTGTTGAACTATTTTAGGAAATCAAGTTTTAATATTTCTTACCAAATCAATTTTGAAAAAAATTATAATTAAAAAAACTGCAATTTTCATATTACAATTCATAAATTCTTAATCGACTTTAAAACATAATTGTATTAGTAATTGTTTTTACCAAGTATATACATTTCACATATATAGTTTAAAATCAAAAAAAAAAAGATAAAACAAAAAAAAACATTTATTTATCTTGAAATAGAAACAATTATAAATCATAATAAATAATTTAAACAAATTAACTACACATAAAAGTCGAAATTTATTTGGAGTTTAGGGTATATTTATAATTTAATTTTTTTGTATCATGTAATAAACAATAAAAATATTAAATAAACAATATTTTTCAATTTATGTGAAGTAATTTTTAAAATTTAATTTTTAATTATTCAAAATATATTAATTGTATCATAATACTAAATTATAAATAATTAAAAATATTGCATGGGTCGTGCACTGGTTTAGAAGTTAGATTTTTTTGTAACAAAAAAATTTGATAAAATATTATTTTCTTTTGGTCTAGAGGCGAAATATGTCATAGGTCTTTGAGCTAATACAAAAAAAAAATTGATTAAAGCTATTTTATTTTGGTCTATAGGCAAAACATGTCATAGGCCTATTTGAGTTAATTATTTTAATTATTTCTCTATTATTTTCACCTCTTTTTGGTTGGGCATATTATACCAAATATAATAATAACTATTGGTTTAACTCTTAAATAAAATTATATTTATTTTTTTTTTATCAAATGACGGGTAAAATCTATACAAATCTAAAGCGAAACGCCATTATTGCTATGGTCCTAGAAACTCAAGATTCGTCTCATTTTCCATTTTCCCAATTTTCAGGTGGCTGCCAACACAAGTACACGAGTAGTAAAGGAAACCAAAATTAGATAATAAGATAAAACAATATCTGACACTTTCTTAGCACATGTAGTACCTTTTACTTTTTATGATGTTTTTTTCGTGAAAACCCTCAACTTCCATTTTTTAAATTAAAAAAAAAAAAGAGTTGGACAAAGTTTTCTCTTTCAAAGAAAGACCCCTCCCTCATATCTCATTTAATTCTCTGTTTATGAAATTTTTTCTCCCTTTGGTCTTATAATAAAATTCATTAATTCGCATTTGGTTGTGTTACGACAGTGTCCACTTAATTAGCTCACACCTTTTTAGTACACAGATATTTAATGTAATGCCTACAAATCTCTTGGAAAACTTATAATAATAATTGTAAATCATCCATTCTTCAAAAGCTTGCAGCATCGATTTAATTTATATTGCATAGAATAATATATCCCAGAAAAAAGGAGAAAGAAAATTTTCATTAATACTTTTATAACAATATTTGATATTTTCAGATGTGATTCATGTTTGTGAATTTTAATGTATATTGTACAAATATTTTATACATAAAACACAGATTTTACACGTAAAAATATCAAATATGCTTGTGAAAGTAATATTATTGTTCAACTTACCACCCTCCATTTTTAAATTAAAGATTTATATTTTTAATTATTCATTGATATATGTGTGTATATATATATATGTATATATATATAATCTTAAAATGTCAACTTCGCTAACTCCATTGTCTATATTACTAACACTATCATCATTAGTGATGTCTTACCATTATTGTCACTTTTAATGTACACTATTACTTCAAACAATATAATATAACAAAAATAAAATATTTATAATATGTAAATATATTATTAATGTAGAATGAGTAGGATATAAGTTAAACCGTGATCAACTATTAAAAATTATAAAAAAGCGAAATTAATATTTAAAAAAGATTCACAAAATATGGATACAAACCTTTTATAAGACAATGTGATTGCAATGTCAGTGTGCCACTCTGCAACCAAATCATAAAGTGTGGCCAATGATCTTAAAAATAATTAATGTCTAATAATTACCACAATTAATTTAATAATAATAATATAAAGAGATATCCTTAATATATTGCAACTGAGATTAGATTATGAAACAGAGCATCAATGCTTGTCAAGTAGGGAGTAATTGATTTAGCATTCTTGCACGTGAAGGGACCAAGGTTGGACCGACCAATAACCAACATATCACGCCAAGCAGTGTAGTGGGACCCATGAAAATAGAGAAGCAAGTATATGTTCAACCGATTTAATCGCAAACCGGGTATGTGTTCGGTCGATTTAATTAAAATTAGTAATTTATAAAAAAATTAAGAAAAATCGATCGAATCGAAAAAAATTAGTTAAATCGGATAGAACTGAGTTTTCTCATTTTGTTCCTTAAAACTGTATATTTTATTTTTTTCTGAATCGGTTTATTAAATTTTTAGAATATTAGATGAAATTATTTTGATTATTAAAATTTTAAAACTTATATTTGATGAATTTATAAGAATATTTATAATTTATATAATATTTTTCCTAAAAAATAATAGTCCGATTAAATCATGAATCAATAGTTTCACCGGTTTAATATCCGATCCGATTATGATAACATTGATTTGAGCATTCTTACTTATTTTTGAATTCTTTTCCAAAATTATCATAATTGATATGATATAACTTAATTATTATATAGATTATATACTCTTATTTTAATTATATTATTTTATTTATAGTAATTTTTGAAGGAATTCGGAAAGTAATAAGGATACAAATATTTATTGCGAAAGAGAGAGGCTCGTCATTCGTCACAACTCGAAATGCGATTTCAATAGTTGTTGGGGCCACACTGATTCGAATAGATTTTAGTGTTTGGAACGGTCCTTATTACTATTGGGCTGGGATATCGGCTATACCGTTATTACTTTCCTTTTGGACAAGATGTTTTAAGTATATTTAAAAGTACATATTTTTATTAAAAAATAAATATATTATTCTTTTATAATTTTACTTTCTCAATTTAACTGAGAACTTTGTATTCTCTTTATTATAAGTTATACATTCAAAAATTACATCAAGAGCAAAAAAAGATAAATATATATTTTTATTCTTTAATTTACGTATTTGGTGTACTTAAAATATTATTTCAAAGATTGAGGGATTATTTTAACAAGTGATACTATGCAAATCTATAATTTTCTTTAGACTAAAAAGTTTAATTGTACATATTTATAAATCAATTGCATATGTTTATATCAAAATTGTATAATAAATATGATTTTTGTCCAAATAACATTTCAAATTTTTGAATGCACCAATATATTTTTAACACATCACAATTAGACTCGTAGATTTATAAGCTCACCCAACATTAATCTATTTTATGTCACATTTAGTGGTCATATCAAACAATTAATAATTAAAATATGTTATTTGAGATAAATATATTTACTTCATACCATTATTATTTTTCTAATTTGAATGATTATTTAATAATCAAATAATAATATATTAGAAAATTATCATTTACTTGGTTATCTAGATAGTTATCTCGTAATCATTTTTAAATTTTTTAGAGGTGGTTATCTTAAATGATTTCACTTACCAAAATTATATGTTGAATTAATTTAGATCTATAACATCTTAATGTAATATACTAATATATATATATGTGTGTGTGTGTGTGGGGTGGGGTGGGGGGGGGGGGGGGGGGGGAGATATGTAAGCTAAACTCATTTTTGTAATCTTATTTATTTATACTATGTTTTGATTTCTAAAATATTTGAAATATATATATAATTAATTAAAATAGCATCTCAAAACAGTATAATATGTAAACTATTTGAAAATTTTTGAACTCATTTATATAATTTCTATAATCATTTTAAAATTTTTAACTATTAAAAATGTATTAATTTTACAAGGTTATAAAAATTATGTTACACATCACGAAAATATAAAATTTTTATTTATTCCTTTAATTTGCGATACTCTTTTAATCCATGGAACGAGCAAGTTACATTTTTTTTCTTTTTGTGTCCTTTACATTTTATAAACATCTAAATACTCCGTCGACTGCTAAGACATGCTATTAGTGAAGGGTATATGGTAATATTTCAGTGAACAGAGTTTCCGTCCATCGTTGTAAAAGCATCGTTTCAACATTCAATTGTTCAAAAGCTGAAAAAGTTACATTGGCGTTGCCCTTAAAAGCTCTTTTACTTATAATAATTTATTAAAAGTAAAGACTTAATTCATACAATTCAGGGGTTTCTTTTTTCAATTGCAGTACTTTTAGTTTGTTAACTTTTGACTTCCACGTGGCTGAACTCTTGCATAAGTATCCATCTGCTATCAGCATTTTATACTACTACTGTTATACTCAAATTTTATTTATTTTGTAAAGTTTGTTGTTAATATTTTTGGTGCTTCATATTTTAGTTATCAAAATCTGATGTATCTCTAGACGTACACACAGTAAATTTTGTAATGGTTAAATTATCAATCGAATACGAAATACGTATAGGAAAAGTTATAGAAAAGTTTATAATAAGAAAACGTTAAGCTCCGATTCAATTTCTTTTTAGTTATAGATTCTGGTTAATTTAACGTTAATCTTAATATTATAAATCAAAATTTAGCATTTTTAAATTTTAGATCGAAGCTAACGAAACTATTTAAACACAATTTTAAGGTACCGCGGGTTCAAAATAAAATTTTGTATGGCACCGTAATAAGTTAAATTTATGAGTACCACTATCATTTTTAAAATTCTTATTACGTACATAGATTATTTCCACGACTTTATGTATGATTATTCTATCAATTTCATAAAATAAAATACAAAAGAGGGAAAGAAAAAAAGAAAGAGGGGCAAATAAGTGTGAAAGTGACTCGATGTTGCGGAACAGCACAAGTCGTTACCATGGCCCGCGTAAGATTGCAGATGTAGGGCCCACATTAAAGGTATACAAAGACGCCACGTGTTTGTCGTTTATAGTTGAAAATTCATGTGTCCATTAGATTCCCGTAGCAATTGTTGGGCCATAAACGTTAATTTTAGGTTGGATTTAGTCGAATTCTTTTATTAAATGAGTTGAGTTTAATATGTATCATTTAAGTGAACAAAATAATTTATATTTGAAATCGATTTATTTAATTAATCGAATCAAATGACATAAAATAATTAAATTAAATTTAAACCGTTACACAAATAAAAAATTATATTTATAATTAAGTCATTTAACAACTCAAATCTAATTAAATGGAGTTTTAACTAATTGAATCAAATCATCAAACAAACAAGCAGTTTGGATTCCTTTTCCCTGGTACCACAGCCACAGGAGCCCGAGGGGTGGTAGATGATGAGGAGGTGGTACTTAACTGCCACAGTTAATGTGGTGGAGAAATGGGATATTTTTCATCAATTATTTTTTATTCCATATTAAATTTATCTTATTATTATGTTAATAAAAATGATTAAAATCTATTAGTAAGTAATAAGCAAGAGGATATTGTTTGAGTGAAAATTATAATATCAAAATAATAATTATAATTAAAAAAAATAGTTGTTATTAACTATATTATACAAGTATTGCTACAAAAACAATTATTTTGACAACATATTCTTTCTTTTTATATAAAAAGTCAAATAAAGATACTATTCAAAACCTCCTCAATAGGTGTCTAAATTAATTCTATCACCGTTCCAACTCGGTTCAACCTTCAATAAAATCGATCATGAACGAGTTAAGAAAAACCAAACTAAAATCACTTTTCACTTATCTAATTAAAAATTTATCCGATTAAAATTTAATTTGTAATCAACTACGATTCTTATGTAATAAACCAATTTATGTAGAGTTCTAAATTCTTAACTTTTTATTGTAATAAAATTTTATTAAAATATGTACTAAAATATATAATTATGAGGAACCATGTAAAAAAACTTATTAAACATATATTCAAATAATCTAAAAAACACTTATAAAAAATTGAAGAAAAAAAACTAACTAAATCGACAAGTCAAACATTATTACTATTTACAATAATTAAAAATATAAAAATTAGTTTAATTTTTATAATTAATTTATACAAATATACAACTATAAAAAATAACTAGTATTTCATAAAAATCAAGATATTCATTCCTATAGTTGAGGATAATTGAAGAGAAATACAACTATAAAATCTAAATTGGAGGTGACATCATTGTCACTGATTTTCAAATTGGATAACCTTTAGATGTTAAAATTTCTTCAGCTAAATTTTGTCATTGAAATTGAAAGACCAAAAAGGAGATGACGGACTTTGATAATATAACATATTAATACTAGCCCGTTAGTTCAATTGATTTTAGGAACTTTATAAAACAAAATAAATCCTTCACATCCTCAAATCCTGAGAAAAAGTTGAAACTATATCTAACTGAAGTTACTATTAATAAATATATAACAACTTATATATAATATATAAGATATTAATATAATATTTTATATTATTCTTTATACTATAATATTAATATTTTGTGATAATATTGAACTATAATTTAAAGAATATATGTATAAATAATATTATATAGAGTATAAAATATCATTTAATATATTATTTGCATTACAATAAGTTATTTTATGTAAAATAATTAATAATAATGTAATATATTATGTATTACAGAATTATAATATATTAAAATAATGTACATTTACATACAATTTAAAATTTAATAATTATTTTATTTAATATCAAATTTGTTTTAAAACGAAAAGATTCATTCAAATACATTTTTATTTTCATTTTAAGTGAAAATGAAAATGACTATTTATTTTCATTTTCATTTTAAAACAAAAATCAACAATAAATCAAACTGCGCTTAGTAATTTGTTGTATAAGTTTTATGTCTCCAAATTCCAATTTAATGCGATGTCAACTCCACGATCATTTTAATGAAAAGAAATTGACACTTATGGAAACATTTAAGGATCAACCATAAACAAATCTTGTGGCTAACAAATGATTCGATTATTGTATAATGAATAACTTGTTTATATTTCAACGTATATCTCCACCTATAATCTTATACATAAAAAATAATATTTTATCCAATTCAAAATTAAGAAATTCATTTCAGTTCATATAAAATAGATAATTGAAACTATTTTTTTTACTTTTAATAAATTTAAAGTATATTATAAAATTCATGAAAAATACCCTTACAAACTTCTAATACTTTTTTTTTTATTTTTATGAATTCATATTATAAATAATTTAAAATTTTAAAAATAATATTATATTAAAAAAATGAATCTCTAATTTACAAATAGAGAGAATACTAAATAAAAAAGTTAAAAAGAAAAAGAAAAGTAGTGGGGCCAATTTGAGACCTAGAATTATCATGGTACCAAAATAATAATATCGAGTGCTCACATCTCTTCAGTATTATCGTGGGCAAGGGTCGAGCTTAAAAGCAAAACCAACCACAACGAACGGTTAACTTAACCATCCTCCCCATTACTCTGTCTCTCTCTCTCTCTATTCTACTACTAATGATTCCAAATGCTACGCCGTATAATTAGTGGGTTGTCGCGAAAAGATAAGTTGGCCGGAATCTGAGTAGAGTTTCCCTCCAAAATGACTCGGAATGGGCTCGCCGGAGAGGCGGCGGAAGCCTCTCAGCGAACGGTGGTGGTGGGGGTCAAAATGGACTCGCAGAGCAGAGAATTGCTCACCTGGGCACTGGTCAAAGTTGCGCAAAGTGGTGACCGTGTCATTGCTCTTCATGTTTTAGGCGACAATGGTAGGTTCCCGGGGATTTTGCTCTTTGGCTTGTTGTGATTGGGTTTGTTTTTTCAGGTGGTTTGATGAAATGGGTAGGTCAGAAATGTGATTTTTGTGTACTAAAAGCAATTGTTAGAGAGAGAGAGAGAGAGAGGAGAGGAGAGAGAGTTCTTATCTTTCTATTTCTGGGGGGAATATAAGGTTAATTTTTTTGGCTACTTCTGATTTATTTTTGTAAATTAATTCTGGTGTTAATCGACTGGTTTAATGAATGGGTCTTTGCAGAAATTGTGGATCCAGATGGGAAGTCATCTCTCCTCTCACTGGTGAAAGGATTTGACTCTGTTCTTGCTGTGTATGAAGGTTTCTGCAATTTAAGACAGGTCTCCCATTTCTCGTCTACCTTTAGTGACATTGATCTTTAATGAGTTCACTAGCATGCTTTATTTGGGTTCATCTTTGCTCCAGTTTCGTATAAATTTCCTTTCCAGCATTTTCCCTGTTAAACCAGCAAAAATGTTGATGTGTTGGGACTTGAGAGGTAATGGAGATGCTCTCTGAGGATCTCCGAAGCCAAGCATCTTTTATGTTATTCTATGCTTTGATAGTGTACTGTTGATAGTGCTATTAATTGACAATGGTTTGTCGCTAAGTGAAAGATGGAGTAAAATCTTTTTTCAACCTTAGAAATGTTCTTACTGGCTCCCAAAATATTGGAAAACGGGAAGTAATTAGGCTTGAGTGAAAGATCGTGGTTATAAAATTTTCATCTCCTTTTTCCTTTTCTTAATGATAAGTATTTCTTTGATAGTCCATTCTTTCTCAATAATGGCATGTTGAGTAAATTGAACTATTAAAGCTTTTTTTGGTGGGTAATGTTCTAGGTGGATCTCAAGCTCAAAATTTGCCGAGGTTCATCAATCCGAAAAATTCTGGTTCGCGAAGCGAAATCTTACTTTGCTACTGAACTTATAGTGGGAACTTCTCGAAAGCATCATAAGCTCCGGTCATCTGTCTCTGTTGCAAAGTACTGTGCCAAGAAGCTGTCAAAGGGTTGTTCAGTTCTCGCGCTTAATAATGGGAAAGTTGCATTTCATAGAGAAGCTTCTTCGGGGTCTACCATTAAGGCGAAAGGTGAATTTTAATTTGTATTTTACTTCTTATAGTAGCTATGAACATGTACGGGTCTATTGGCTTGTAGCAGTGTTCTCAGTTTTGGAATTCTGCAGGATCCAAAGAGCGTCACCGGAATGGTATACTTTCTGCGCTTCAACGATCATTAAGCAAGGAATGCAAAATTACACATGATGACAACATGGTAAATGCGATGGAGAATTGTGAACATGGTACTTCTGCGAATTTAGAGTTAGCCTTGGTGAAATTTGGCTCGGATCTCAAGGAGAGTATCATGAAACAAAGTTGTTCCATTTGTTCGCCTAACTATCTTTTGCTGGAAAATGCCTGTGCCCAATCAAAAGAAACATCTTCTGTCAATGTTAGCAAAGAAAACTCCATGGCTTTAGTGCCAGTACAGAATCTAGAAGGTGCATCTAGTTCTATATCTTTGTTGATGAGAGAGTTGCCTGAAATGAGACCTGGATGGTCCCTTGTTTACCGAAATATGTCCACGAACCTGGAAGCTATTAACAGGCCTTCTGTGCATATTCCTATTCTCCAATGGGCAATGCGTCTGCCAACTAGAAACTTTTTGTCATTTTCTGGTTCTGATGGAAAACAGAACTGTTTCAATTACAGTGAAGGCCAAAATTCTGAACTAAATGGAGAAAATGGTGCAATTGTTCTTGTTGGTAATGAGACACTGTCGGCTCCATCTTCTCCTGTTAGTAATTCAAGAAGCCTACCTGAGGAACTGGTTGGTCTTCACGAGAAGTACTCAGCAACGTGTAGACTATTTCAATACAATGAACTTCTTTTGGCAACATCTAAATTCAAGCCTGGTTCGTTTTTTCATAATCTCATTCTAGTGCGTGAATGTCCTCTTTCTTCAAATATAGTATGCGTGTATATAAAACAATTGTTTTATGATTTTCCAGAGAATATGATTGGCAAGGGAGGCAACAGTCAGGTTTATAGAGGTAGGCTCCCTGATGGTAAGGAACTTGCTGTGAAGACTCTGAAGCAAACCGAAGATGTATTGAAAGAGTTCGTTATGGAGATTGAGATTATTACTGCTTTAAATCACAAAAATATAATCTCACTTTTTGGATTCTGTTTTGAGGACAACAATCGCCTTTTGGTTTATGATTTGCTACCAAGAGGAAGCCTTGAAGAGAACCTTCACGGTTTGTAATCATGCTTGCTGATTTCAAATAAATTTCATATTTTCTACTTATTACTCAATTTTGACTGATGGGACATTCACTAATGCAGGTAATAAGAAGGACCCACATGCATTTGGGTGGAGTGAGAGGTATAAGGTGGCTTTGGGTGTAGCTGAGGCACTGGAATATTTACATAATACAAGTGTTCAGCCAGTGATACACAGAGATGTCAAATCATCAAACATTTTGCTTTCTGATGATTTTGAGCCACAGGTGTTGCATTCATTCCCCTTTAACCTCTAGTCTGTGAAAATTCTCTGCTAATCAAATTTTCCTTCTTTTTTTTTCTTTTGCCCCCCTTCAGCTATCTGATTTTGGACTAGCCAAATGGGCATCAACTACTGCATCACATACAACATGCTCTGATGTTGCAGGAACATTTGGGTATGTAATTATTCTTACCATCAGGATTTACTTTATGTTTTTGGTCCTTTAACTGTAGATCTGCCTTTGTACCTCAGATAATTTTCATAGGTACAGATAAGTAAAAAATTTCATGAATCTTCAAAGTTGAAACTGTATAACATAGTACAATAATGTCTAGTTTGTTAAACATGCGTGCCATTTAAATGGTGTTGAACTAACTAAATTAGACACATTCTGCTTCAGTTACTTGGCTCCTGAATACTTCATGTATGGCAAAGTGAATGACAAGATCGATGTCTTTGCTTTTGGTGTTGTACTCCTTGAACTGCTTTCAGGAAGAAAGCCTATAAGCAGTGAATATCCTAAAGGCAAAGAGAGCTTGGTTATGTGGGTATGTTCTTTGTTTCTCATTTTAGTTTTCATTTGGCAAAGAGTCTTTCATTTACAATTGCAGTAAAAGGTTAAAATTGCTTTCTGTAGGCGAGACCAATTTTGAATGGTGGAAAGTTTGTCGATATTTTAGACCCCAGCTTGGGCAGTAGCTATGACTCTGACCTGATGGAGAGGATGATGTTAGCTGGTACCCTCTGCATCAGACGATCTCCAAGAGCTAGGCCCCATATGAGCCTTGTAAGTCCTCTTAAGCTTATATCAGTAGTAAACACATCTTGCAATGTTCTAGTCATGCAAGGTTGCACCAAATTGGGAGGAAAAACAAAGGATAAAGCTGAAACATTATTACCGAGTATTTATTTGACAGGATACTGCAAAGTAGGCCTTAAAATAGCAGAGGGCATCTTAAGTTTTATCTTTTCTAATTTGTTTCCAATAAAAAAAAATTCATATCACTCCCCATTCCAAGTTAGAGATGCACTTGGTTTCATACCTAATTTGGTTGGGAAATTCTATAATTCAAAATTGATAATAATTATTTGGTTTTAATCAGTGATGTTATACATAATAATCGACTTAGTGGAATCAATGCGAACTTTGTATCTTAAAATGTTAATTCATATTCATATTGCCAATCAAAAAAAAAAAAAGAAAAATTCATATACGTCACAAATTGGTGAAATGTATCATGAATTCTTTTTTGAGGAAAATGTATCTTTAGTTCTAGAATTCATATACTGTTAATTTTTGATAGATTACTAGACAAATTCTCATTTCTTCGATCTCTCATTCTTCATTAATGATTTTATGGCCAGTGATCAACTTCAGACAAAAGCTTCTGCTGTTTTGCTATTTGTTGAATGTAAAATCTTGGGACAACTTCAAATCTCCTAATTATTTACTTCTTTGTTGCAGGTTTTAAAATTACTCAAAGGTGATGTTGAGACGATCAAATGGGCAAGGTTACAAGTTAATCCTTCGGAAGGGTCTGATGCAATGTTACATGCTAATGCTTTCGAAGAGGTGGACACATTTGAGGATGAGGGATTCTCACATTCAAATCTCCAAAACCACTTAAACCTCGCACTGCTTGATGTTGAGGATTCTTCTCTATCCCCAAGCAGCACTGAGCAAAGTATCTCAATAGAGGACTATCTTCAAGATAGGTGGAGCCGCTCATCAAGCTTTGACTAGCCACATTTGCCAAAAAGGTTCAATAAACTGATAGCCATTGAATAACTTTTTGTATATTCCCAACCCCCCCTCCCTCCTTTATTGCTGGCTTCACCATGTGTTTCGGGTGTATCTTATGGGTGTTGGATGAGAGGTTGTTTGTGGGTGTGCCCTCCTCCTCCCTTTACTCTTCATTTCTTCTCTGTTTTGATGCTCTCTATTTTTCTTCTTTTTTTTTCTTTCTTTCTTTTGTTTTGGTTTCTTTTTTCACTTTGGATGGAATATTAGGTTAGCTTTCTCCAGAATAGGAGTCAACAATTGTTGTTAATGTATTATTTGGAATACTTTTATCAAAAAGAGTGAAAGTAACTACTACATATATATATATATATATATATATATATTCAAAGAAGCACACGAAATGGATTGTGCTTTTGATGCTGGAATTTCTTTGTTTATTTGTACACTTTAGGTTATTTCATAGTCTATTAACTAGATGGATGCACATGAGGTGCTTCATTGTGTACGGTTATGATATCATTTTCAATTATAGCCAATGGTTTTACTTTGTGATTGTAGTCACTTTCATGTATAGTTTGAAAAGTCACCGTTTCTCTTGCACCACGTAACTATGCAAATATTACTATTGAAGGCCTCACTTTCGCTGTCAAGTTGACAATTAAGTATAGGCAACTAGGGAAGATAATGGGCCGAGATCTAAAAGATGGTATTGTTAATCTATACATCACTTGCTTATATAAAAATAAATAAAATCTATATCGCTTGCGCACAATCCCGGCGAAGTTAATTTTTATTTAGGAAAAAACTTTCCATCCGGTTCAAATAAACATAGACAAATATGAAGCATGATGATAATTTATTTGAGAAGATGTTATCTTTTAATTTTACACTTTTTTGTAGTATTAAGAAATCAAAAAAAAAAAATTATAAACTAAACCTACTCTTACCCTTATGTTCGGTCTTATCGAATGTTCACCCACAAAATTCATATCGACTCGGAGGGAGTGATCTTACCACTGTGATGAACTATATTATGATATTTGATTTAAGCGTGTAAATCATAATTATCATTAATCTTCAACAACATAATTATCATTATGTATTATTCTCAATGTTCTTCAACATTGTTCTTCTGTATGATTATAAATTTTCATTATATAGCATATAATAGAACCCATTATAGTAATCGTATATTTACTAGAATTACATAAATTTGAAGTATAAATGTTGGTTGAACCAAAAATAAAATAAAATGTACCATATATCTCATTTTAAAATTGTTAAATGCTTAAAAAAAAGAGGATGTTATTTTCTCCCTATCTCATTGTGTGCGGATTGATTAATTTATTTCTGTACTTCGACCAGAAGATACTAGTACAAGTCGTATCTGAATAGCATGACCTAACAAGACTTCATTATTATATAAGGAATTTAAAAGGAAAAAAAAGGAGTTAAATGCTAAGCTTGTATATACAATTAATTAACACTGATGATGAGTTTGCAGATAAGCCAAAGTCACGCGTGGTCTAAATTTGAAAAGTTGAAACGAAATAGAGACGTGACTCTATCTTGTTGCTTGGAAGTGAAAACTTGCTCTCGGGAGTGTTAGATGATAACTTATTAAGTTATTATAGTGCATAATGCAAAAAAAAGAATAAAAAAAATACTCTTCCATAAAAAAGTTACATTTAAATTTTTTATAAATATTAATAGTGTATGTTTGACTAAAAAGTTACGTATACAAATAATAAATTTTTATCATGAAATTTATACAAATATTCAACTGAAGATAAAATAAGAAAATTTAATGATAATTTTTAAAAAAAAACATTATAATAAAAGAAATTATGTAAATATTACTCTTTTTTTAGTCCTTATCTACAGGAGTTCATTACGGAGGATTTCAGCGGTTTGAAAAAAATACTGGCCTTGTGGTTGTTTGTTGAAGTAGACTTCTCTTTACATTATTTCTTATGTTTTGTCAATTATTGCCAATAATTTCTTAACTAGTCCTTTTTGCAAAGGTTAGTGGCTGTATTTGGGTGTATTAAGTTTTCAACTTGTAGGAAATGGAAGAAACATTTGGAAGCTTATTCAATAAAATTATATAAATATAAATGTGGGATTATCATAAAGAAAAGAAATATCAATTCTTAACATATATATATATATATATATACTCCTTCCGTTTGTTTTTTACATATTGTCTTCGAGTGAGGTGAGAGAATACTTATTAAAAAATGTATTGATTTCATAAATTGATCAAATTAGTTGTACAAGTTCAATATTGAAGTTTATTTGCTTATTATTCATAGAACTGGAGGAGGAAAAGAAACTTCAGTCCGAATTTGGCCAACTGGGGAATGAACAGTTTATGTTGATTTTTTTAGTTACATAATATTTAAGTGGAGGGAGACTTTTCAACTTAATATTTAAGTGAAGGGAGATTTTTCAATTTAAAGTTAGGTTATGCCACATATTTTTGAGGGTTTATTATGATATTTATAATTTATTAATGATGACAACAAAAACAGTTGATAAAACTCTAACTCTCAACATAATAAAATTAATAGTGTTCACTAAACTTATCAACTTAATTGATTTTTGTTGTCACAACTTATATTTAATAACATACAAAAGAGTGAAATAGATGGCAGTTGAAGGTTATTTTGGGTTTTTGATATCAGTTTAAAATGTCATATATATACTTATGTCTGATCGGTACAAAACCGGAGGGAGTAGAAAAAAAATGAAATAATAACAAATTAATATTAAATATAGGATGATAGAAGAAATTAAATAATTAATTTTTCATTCAAATCTACAAACCATATATATCCATTTTTACAATGTTTACAAAGAAGCAAGTAACGATCCTTGAAATATTACTGAAATTAGTAACTGTGTAACCAAAAAAAAATATTTTTATATATATATATATATATATATATATTTGGCTATCTCGATTCCTGTGACAGAATTTTTTGAAGCTTATTTTCTCCTTTCTCAAGGTTGAATTCGGAAACTACTACGGAGTGATAATAAAGCAATAACAACGATGGCACTGTGTGTCAAATTTATAACTGGCGGGCAGCAATGTGTCGGTCTGTATTCCCCTCTCAAGGACCAAACTCAATCTTTTACAGACATCACTCAAACTCTTGATAAAACAAGAAATCTTATCCACAACACTAGAGGATATAAATTATGTGGCTCTTTTACTCATTATTATAAACCAGAAAAGAAGAAGAGAAACCCCACTTTCAACAAGATAGTACCAATAGGAAAACTGTTAAGGTGAATTGAACAACCAAAAGTGCACATTTAGCCATGGCAGCAACATCCTCATACATGGCCTCAATGAAATTCTCCATGCTAGCATTTACACCATTGAAGCAAGGACTGAGAAAAAGAAATGCCCTTTTTCGAGTCTCGGCCCAACAAGCCGAAGTGAAAGAAGTGAAAGAAGAAAAGGAAGAAGAGAAAGTGAAGCATCCAGAAAAGACAATGGTTACACCAAGACCAGTTGAGCCTCAATTGAATGCGCAGAGCAAGAACATGAGCAGGGAATATGGCGGGCAGTGGCTCAGCAGTGTCACCCGGCACATTCGGATTTACGCTGCGTATATCGATCCGGTGACCTGTGCATTTGATCAAACACAAATGGATAAACTGACACTAATCTTAGATCCTACTGATGAGTTTGTGTGGACTAAAGAGACTTGCTACAAAGTCTACTCTAAATTCCAAGAGCTTGTTGATCACTATGAGGTACTTCTTTCTCACCATATTCAAAGGTTCACAGCTTTATGCAGTTTGATTATTTTCCATGCTTAGCTAGTTATGGAACATTAAACTACAAACTCGGTGTATAGAAAATTCGATCAAGATCGAACAAAGAGGAGGTTATGCAACATTATAAGACATTCAGAAACTAATTCTCAATATCCAGGAGGTGATTATTTGGTGTTTCACAAATTTTATGGCAACATAGAAACTAACACGGTATGTGTAAACAGGGAGCCCCATTGACAGAATACACACTTCGTCTGATTGGCTCCGACTTAGAGCATTACATTCGAAAGCTGCTTTACGATGGAGAAATCCAATACAACATGAATGCCAAGGTCCTCAACTTTAGCATGGGCAAACCAAGAGTTGGGTTTAACTACAAAGGTGATGATCAACTTTAAGATGTAAAATGCTAGCCTCAAACTAAACAAAGAACAAAGTATACCTGGAAGAAGATAAAGACGGAGTATCATCAGATCTTCATATCCAATGTTTCTAGGTATATGTATATTACGATGCATTCTTATGATTATAGAACGTGTATAAAAATAGCAAGATTGTGCACAAACAAGTTTCAAAATTAAAATAACCTTTACAAACTTCCTTGCTGTTCTGCAGAAAGAAATGTGAACATATGGTTTTCAAAAACATTGTTCACCAGATGTCAGGAATTGGAAGTTCTCAAAACCCCAAGAACATCAGAATTTCCATAGATGAGATCAACCTTATTGTCACTGACCAATGATTTTAATTAACTCAAACATTACAATCTGCATATCATTTTCCGGTCCTTTTTTTGCACATGAAAAATTGAAAATACCATCATTAACTGTTAATGAGAGAAAAGCATGTAGAATTTTGCAGCCACATTGACAATAAAGCGATCCCTTTAACCTGTTCCCAAAGAACTTGATTTAATTATAAGGATTGTCAAATACAAGAACAAACAACAAATTTTGAGAAAACAAAGACCACTTGGGACCCAAAATGAGGAGGGGGATGTTCTATATACATACAGCAGAAGGAATTTCCAAAAACGAAGAAAGGAAGCATCTTATAGACTGCAACAAGGCACATGGTACGTGGTATAGCTCCAAATGTTCAAACATCCTGATGTCGCATTGTTCCCTAGTAGTACCCAGATATGTAGAGAATGCAGAATCATCTAGTCACTTCTGGAACTACAGCCAAACATAGCTTGTCTAACCAAGGTTTGAATACTCCGTCTTGTGACATACTCTGGTACAACATCCAAACCAATTATTTTTAGAAGTATTAAAAAAAATGAATATGAAATGCCTGCTGTATATGTAGCTTAAATATGACAAGGTAAACATAGAAATTGACAGTCGTTATCATTGCTAATTTCGACATGATCCAGGGTGAAGATGAAATCATGAAAGTAAGCATGCTGAAGTTAAAACTAGAGAAATTTCAAGAATTACTTATCAAAAAATGATTTTCGATACCTTTATCTAAATCATAAAACGGTTAATCCAATGAAAATATGCTCGGACTCCATTTAACGACTATTATCGTCATTATTCTTATCATTGACAAGTAAATACAAGTTTACCCTACCCCATCTTAAACAAGATTTGAACTTCAACCTGTCACTTTGAGGACAATAGGAGATACAACCAAAGCTAACTTGCTGGTGTCAAACAACTGTATCATTCGTTTTAATTATAAAACTACCAATATAACTTAGAAAGAACAAGAAAACGCGGGGAGGGGAGGAAAGGTCTATGGATAGTGGTTCTGAGATCTGCATTTCTGCTGCTTAGGTAATGATCATCACAAGTGAACAACGAACATGGGAGAAGGGGTATCTGAGAAATGAGAAGGAATTAACAAAATTTATACTTGGTACTATAATAATGATGAAGGCAATAGAATCAGATGCGTATTTTTTCAAACCAAGGACTGATAGAAAGTAACCAATGAGCAAGAATAAGCTATGAGTAATCAATGACAAATTTCAAAGGAGGCACTTAAGTCTAACATGGTCCCATCAAGGGTGTTAAAGTTGTTCCTGACTTCCAGAAAATCATACCTGGGGCCTCTATACACATGTTGGGATTTTCTGTCCTTTATACATGTCTTGGGAGTTTTAGTCCTGTTTAGGGCATACTACTGATATATGAAGTGGGGAAAAACAGATTAGGGAGGTCCTGAGAGAGAGGTCGTCAGGTGAACTGAGCTAAGCTCAAGTGAATTTGAACTTGGGCTCATAAAAATTAAACAGGCCAGGTCAAGCTTGCTCAACAGATCTATGCATTTTTCGAGCTTTGACTATAACTAGCCAAGCTTAATAAAATCAGGTTCGAACTGAGCTTAGCATAAATTCTTAACACGCACAAAAACATGTTTGAGCTCAGCTTGTTTAGTTAACTAATTGAGCCTAGCCAGGTAAAAAAACTTGATTTGTTTACAGCTTTAGCGACATGATTGAAAGCACAAGACCTCGAGCCAGCAGATTACTAGAGCTTTTCGGGTTACACCACTCTAGCAGTCTTCTAGCCACCAAACAAAGTATCGTCTTATCAAAAGAATCTCCCCTGCTAACTGAAGAAGGGGCTAAAGAAATTATCTAGAGCCTTTAAATTACTCTTAAAATGCATAAGCAAGTATTAGAATGGTTAGTGAAACAAAAATTTTGATCAAATATTGCAGACCCTCAAAACAAAACTCATGTGGATATAGCTCAACAAAAGAGAGTCTCATATCATTGGCTCGATGTATGAAATGGAGGGTCAATCTAAAGGATGACTTTCAAAGGTTTTGTGATAAGTGAGAAAATAAGAATGTCAGAGATCATATAAGCTATCAAGCTCTTCTGCTTAAGGGGATATCCTTATGGAATTTTTATTTCTTGTTACGACCCTTTCAAATCTTAAGGTTTCATAAGGATCCATTACTCCCTTTGAGGTTTGAGATAGGACGCTTGACGTAAGGCTCAACAAATGACCCTCAAGTACATCAAATTAAATCCTATGAGAGGATCTAGAAGGTCCCACACCTAAAGAGACAACTTCTTTTTTATTAAAGGTAAGCTTATGTGACAATTGATCACTGTGTTTTCCCTAATTCCCTATAGGCAATTTGTTCTATTGATGTCTGATACACATGGCTCTTTTGTCTTGATATTTTTTTCACATATTTGTCTCTCAAGGTCCACTTAACAAATATGCTTAAGATATCTATCATGAGCTTGATGCCTTCTCTTGTACCCTTGTTATCGCTTTCAAGAGAAAAGATGCAATTTGTCATATGATATTATTTATCATCGTATGTACTCTCTCTTTGACGTTTGTTAACCTCGTAGTTAGGTCGTATCTAATTTACTAAATGGTCCATGTCACCCCAGGCATCAGAACCATGCCCTGTATACATATGGCTTAACATTCTCATTTCCCATAGAGAGGACACATGATCTTTTCTGTTATTCTTAACATAGAACCTAAGTACATGTGTACTTAATCAAGAACGGAAGAAATCTGTGTTGGATCCTCATGCTCAAGAGAATTTTAATTTAGATTATACGGATCCATAAGCAACAACCATGATTCAGCTGATAGCAAATGAAATTCATTCCACCCATGATTCATTAAAATGAAAATCTTGTCAACGCAAAGGAGAAACAATTCAAAATAAGGAAGAACGAGAAAATAGATAGAGACAATTAGAGAAAATATCAAATTGCATGTGGATAGATGATACCACCTTCAAGTAACAAAAGAACCCACGCAACACATTTAACTTTCTAGGCTTATCATTGTTGAAGGCATCAAGTTGTCTTTTGAGATCTGCATGTAGTAAAATTTGCTATTAGAAAATTGTTGAATACAGATTTAAAGTGAAGATGGTTCAAATTTGTGACAGGATGATATAAAATATTAACAAAAATACACCTCATGAAATATAGTAAAAGAAAAGGCACTAAAGAACAATGTGTCCATGTTTAGAATACCAATGTTAAATATATTGAGCAAGTGAGGGAATTGCCAATATTGATGCAATTAATTCAAGCTGTCATAAAGTAACGAACAGGAAACTTTAGATATGTCATTCTGCCAAGGTAAACCTTTAGTTTCATCCTGTTTAAACTAGTTTCAGTAAATGAATACTTTTCTATAAACCTATACTGGAAACTCGGGCCTCTGCATTGAGCTGAGAACAAACTTACAGCAGGAAATAACCAATCCCCCATGCTTGATGTTCTATAATGCAGATAACACCTATTACCAATCAAAATTATAATGGTAGATAAAAATAGAATGTCCCAAATCTGTGTTCAATGTATCATGGCAAGCATATAAACAAGTCGGTCACTTTTCTAGATTGGATCACAACAGCTGACACAGGAACCTATGCCTGTAGTGAACGACAGAAGCATATGAACTTTGATTCTAAACCAGTTGCTGGTTCCAAAACATTACTAAAGATATTGTGAAACTATCATTGAACATTTTGGACAGTGTTAAAGAACAGCCAAATTCTCTTTACATAATATAAGTATTCTTACGTACCACTATAGTAATCAAGGTAAGATTTGCCCATTGTGGATTTGGGGAATGATTTAGTTCTTCCGCGTAATTCTATATGGCCTTCTGTTGGCTTTTGTAAATTTACATGTTGCCAAAGGCTTTTGTACTCCTCCTCATTATAAGGCTTTCTGAGAATATCCATGACCTCCTTCCGAAACTGGGGATTCTCGACTTTACTGAAAGTACCTAGGTACTGGAGATCATCTTCCTCTGACTAATTTATTGTGAAACACATTAAACGAACATCATTAGTAAATGAAAAACAAATAGTAAAAAACTTAAATCACTTCTGAAACCAAACTATGGTTGGATAGAATTTATTCCGAGGCAATACTTACTCTTGAATTTACACCAGGAGTCCATTTCATGCAATTTGGAGCACCATCCAAGACCAGCAAGTCAGAATCAGAAGAGCTTAAGTCATCATCTTCTTCATATTTAATTCTCTTCCCATTATAAACTAGAACAAATGAATTTCCTTCCACATGACAGTGGTCCAGGAACAACTTGAAGCAAGAATCCAAATCATCATTGTCATTAGGACATTTACCATGACGGTTATGATTATTAAGAGGACTGAAATTTTCCCTCAAGCACCCTCTCGTCTCGTGGGAAACGTTACTTACATTATCCGACCTCAAATATCTCTCCTTATGCATAAAACTTTTTCCATTTTCCTCACCGACTTTGCTCTTGACATTCTTTTCTCTTCCTTCTGTCTTCTTGCTCTTCGTAACACTCCTTAAGTTTCTCCATTCCTGGTCACACTCATCTTCTGACGTTGAATTCTTCTCTTCCCTTACTGAATTCCCCTGAATGCTCATGACATTGTTTTTAATCTTCTCATTTTCTGTAACATTCCTCAATTTACCATGAATTCTCGGGCCATGCTTGTCATCTGACCTCAAACTCTGCTCCGCAACTGAATTCCTCCCATCTTTTTCTAGTGTACTACTCATATTTTTTCCATCATCTTTCTGTGGAACACCTAAATTACACTTCCGGTTCGAATTTCCAGAATCATGTCTCACATGAACCCTCGTATCCCTCTTTTCCTTCCTACTGAACCTCTCCGAACTTCCCCTCCTAGAAATCACCAAATCTTTTCTCCTTTCCACCTTCCCCCTCCTTATCTGTTTCATTGAATTTAACTGAATTTCCTTATCACACGGCTCAATTTCTTCATCCGAATCATACATTCCTTCAAACTTCAAAACCCCCCCACCCCTTTTACTTCTAAGAACATAAGATTTCCCATCAGGTCTCAAATTCTTTAAAAACATCGTAATATGAGGGTCTGCTTCTTCTTCCTCCTCATCTTCCTCATTTTCACAACAAGTCTTCCCCAACAAATATGTCAAGAAAACAAAATAATCACTATCAAACACACCATCATTTTTCAAACATTTCTTTACATTACCATCAGAATCATCCCCAAAAACTCTGTCATCATTTAAACTAGTTTTAGACCTACCCCTTAACTCATCAATCTCATAATCACAAACTTTTCGCTTCAATCGCCTCCTATATCTTTCATCACTGACATCAAACTTGAGAACAGCATTATCCAAATCAACACCATAATCCATTTTAACTCAACCGATCAATCAGTTCCCACATGCAGCTTCGAACTCCCAGAATATTACAGCCCTATAAATTCTGCAAGAACACTATCAGAAATTATTTTACAATGTGGCAAATTACAAGATTTAACATCAAATTAGTAGAAGCCCAGATATAGAAATCGAATGTAAGAAAAGTATGGAAACGAATTTGCCAAAATTACCTTGTCTACAGCCATGGAAAGTTGGAAACAGAGCGATTGCAATGCCTCGTTTACTGCGTATGAATGGCTATGTGGACTGATGGCATTCTACGTTTTGAGAAGCACTACTCATGACCGGTTTCTACTTCTTGCCGGTTGAAAAGTTACTTTTTACTTTTTAATGCATCAAAAGAAATCAGAAGTTCAGATCGTAAAAGAAAGCAGCGGCATCTCTTCTATTTATAAGCAAAAAATAAATAAATAACTTTTAATGTTAATTTATTTATCTACTTATAAATAAGATAATAAGTTGTTGTCCAACACAAATTATAATAGAATCATTTATAAGAATTTTGACTTATTTAAAAGTCATCGCCAAACACCCTTCGCATTCAAATTAATTATTCTGTTACTAGAACTTAATTAGTCATGATGTACTACTTTCACAATGCACTTATATTTATACTTTAAAGAATAATTATTTATACCACTACTTTGAATATAATATGTTAAAGGAGGGTAGTATTAAGAAAATATATTATCACATATGGTGTTTAAATAAAATATAGATAATTAATTTTGGAAAAAATAATATTAAAATAATGACAAATAATATCGGCACAAAGGAGTATAATCTTATTAATCTATAAAACTTTAAATTATAATAATTGTTATGGCACACACGATTACGTGCGCTTATCTAATACTCTATTTGTCATGAATTATATGTCTTAATTTGACTTTGACAGTCAAATTGACTAAACTTTGACTTTAAAATTTAACAAATATATTTATATTTTCATAATTATAAAAATTAGATTTTGTAGCTAATTGTATGAATTTTTATTTGATATAAATATTGTCATCTATATTTTTATAAAATATTAGTAATTGCGATTTTAAAATTTGTCAGTTTGACCTTCAAAGTCAAACTATAACGTTTATTATGGGACAGAGGGAGTACTTATTTATTAATTCAAAACAAGAGAATATGTTCAATAATATTCTTTAACTTGAGGACTCTTTAATTTTGTTTATTAATATTAATCTATCTAAATATTATAATTGGACCTATCATGTTTATACTAATCTATTTATTTATTCTCTTATTACGAATTGGACTCATCAATAGTAGGTCCATTTACGGACTATCAATTAATCTATGTATACTAATTTATTAATTAACAATAAACTTTTACGAATTATATTGATCAAAATAAACTTATTTACAGACTAAATTACAATTAAATTGATCATAACATAATAAAATTAATTATTAATCAAATTAATTATATGATTGAAATAACTATGGTAGAATTGATAATCACAAATAATAATATAATTTACCATGATTAATCAATGCTAATTAAGTTAATTATAATATACATTATTAATTAAATTAATCTATTCAAAAAGGATCTTAAAACAACTAAACAACTAGTATCGTTGAGCTAAAATTCTAATTAATTACATATGGGACATTTTACAAAAATTAAAATTCTTAATGATTAGAACAGAAACTGGTCATGGTAAAAGGTGCCCTAAAAACGCCTAACCCACGGCTTAAACGGGCGAAAGACAGACTAAGTCTCTTATCATAATCATAAAAATTTTAATTAATCGACCATTTCAGTAAACAGAAATTCAGTTCTCGGATACTTTTTTTTTTTTAAACCATATAAGTAAATCTTAGCATCATGATATTATTCAATACAAGTAATTTAGCCGGCCATATTAGGCGGCAACACGAGATAACAAAATGAATAAAAGAAAAATAAAAATCACGAAAACTTACTTGAGCCAATCAAAACAGGAGTTTCAGAAGAGTGTCCTTTATTTTCTTCAGAAATATTACAAAATATTATACAAAGAGGTGAGCAAGAGAGTAGAAGAGGAAAAGGGAAAAACCGAGCTGGCCAAAGCCTACCTACAAAGGAAAAACAAACTCCCTTATATAGACGGGAGAGACCGACCGAGGGAATAAAAAACAGTACAAAAGATAAATAATATAACCTGCTTTTTTTAAAAGCTAAAACTTTATAAAAGCTACTTTAAAAAAGAAAAGATTTCTGTCCATCCATTATTAAAGTAGGAGACAAGGCTTTATAACTTTATAATTTTGTCTTCTTCTCATTTTCTTTATTTGATGAAGACGTCTCGTGGACTTGCCCCTGGATTTGTCCTCTGGCCATTTGTTCTATAGCATAAAATTTATTATGAATATCTTCATAATTGTCGTCATCCGCTGTCTCATTATTCGGGTCCTGAGATTCTTCAAACCCAAAATCATCCTTATCGTGGACGGAATTATGATGTGAAGAGGCTGCTAAGGAGGCCATGTCCACATCAGAAGAGGAACTTAATTTATCCAGATTTTTCATTAAATCCTTTTTTGCTTCTTCCAGATATGAAGCAATTAAATCTTCCCTGGTCATCTGACCTTTCTGGATCTGTAGCTTCCGAGTAATATGTTGGAATGGGCTAGGAGATTCTCTTTGTTGTTTAAGAACAATTTGTTCTTGATATTCCAGGACTTTCTCCTTGATCTGATCAATTGTTTCTTGACCCTCCACAATATTCTGGGCATTTTTCTTCAGCATTTTTTTCCATAATTTTGTATAAAAAACTCTCTTTAAACAGGGTATCAAATTAGGAGTATAACCTACTTCAGGTTCCCATCTTAGAATCCATGGAATCCCAAATTCTGAGAAGAAATATAATGATGGCATTCCATCAATAAACTTATTGTTGTATTCAGCATCTATTAGCCGAGGTGAAACTTTAACCCATTCTGAAAATAATCCTTTATAGGGTTCAGGTAAAATTTTTAAATTGGCTGGGCCATAATAAAGCCACCATTGGTATAACCAATTTGGAATTTCCTTTTTAAAAACTTTTGGACAAATTTTAAAGAACCATGTGTGCTTATGAAGCGGGTTCTGAAAAGAAAAGCTTTATTAAAGGCTTCAACATAATCCTAATAATTAAATTTAACCTGAATTTTTAATTCATTATGGAGATATTCCCTCTCCTTCAAGGTACTCATTCCCCAGTCTTCAGCAGATATAATCTGCTTGATAATGACCTTGCTAAAGCTATAAACTTTAGTTTGTTTCCCTGAATAAAAATGAGAAAATTCACAGGACCCTGTGGCCTTCAAGATGTATTCATAATGAGACCTTTGTTTATAAGATGCTGCATTAAATGAAGCAGTGTCAAAATATCTGTGCAGGGTATGCCATGCATCTTCCTTCCATCAAAGGTCTTTGTCATCTAATAAAATTATGACTTCTTTAAGATTATTAATCTCAAAAGTGTCATCCATCTCATCTTTTTCTACAATATTTGCATAAGGAGTAGCCGATTGGCTGGAACTAGCCTGATTATTTTTAAATTCCAAGAATTCCTTGTATAACTGTTCATCTTCTTTGGAATTGATATTTTGGGCTATAAGCCTTTGATTTGCATTTTGAATAATAGTTCTTCCTCTGCCACGAGAAGAAGAATCTCCTCTTCCTCTATAAGAGGAATTTCCACGACCACCACTAAAATGGCTCATCCTGTCAAATGTGGAGAAGAGCTATTAGCTATATCCAGAAATATATTCTGCAAAAATTCTCTAGTGAGGAAATCAGGAAAATTATTATCAGTCCCTTTTTTTATAAATAATATCAAAATCAAAAGGGGCCAATTGAGCTTGCCACCTAGCAAACATTTGTTTTGAAACATCATGTTTAAAATCTTTATTGAACATATATTTTGCTGCTTGGCAGTCAGTCTTTATTATAAATTTTTGATTATATAAATCATCTTGAAATTTTAATAAGCATTTCAAGATAGCCAAAATTTCTTTGGCTATAGTCGCATAATTTTTTTGACTATTAGTCCATTTTCCAGAATGATATCTAACAAGATATTCTTGTTTATCATGAGGGAAAACTTGTATTAAAATTCCACCATAACCCATATCAGAAGCATCTGTTTCAACAATCTTTTCCCATTTGGGGTTTGCAAGCATAAGACAAGGAAGGTTATTAACCTTACTTTTGATTTTTTTGACAGCCTGAGTATGAATTTCACTCCAGGGTTTTGGATTCTTTTTTAGTCTATCATATAAAATAGATGTATCATAAGCTAAATCCTTAATATAAGGAGAAATATAATTGAGACTTCCCAAAAATCTTTGGAGCTGAGTTTTGTCAGTAATAACATCTGAAAATTTAGAAGCAAATTCAATACTACTATTTATAGGAATTATTTTTCCTTTTTCAATATTATGACCTAAAAATCTAATATTAGTTTGAAATAACAACATCTTTGGTTTAGATATAATCAAACCATTTTTTATAATTATTTCTCTAAATATATTCAAATGTTTAAAATGTATTTCAATATTTTTAGAAAATACCAGAACATCATCAATATAAACAATAATAAAATCACTATAAGGATTAAAAATAACATTCATAATATTTTGAAATTCTAAAGGAGCATTCTTCAGTCCAAAAGGTAAAACTTTCCATTCATATTGTCCGAATGGAACATTAAAGGTTGTTTTATATCTATCAGCTTCTTGGATCTAGATTTGCCAATATCCTGATTTCATATCAAATTTAGAGAAAATTAAAGCTTCATTAAGCCTGTCTAATAAATCTTTTTTATTGGGAATTGGGTATCTAATCCATTTTAATACTTTATTAAGAGGCTTATAATTTATAACAAGCCTTGGAACACCTCTTTCTTGTTCTGAGTGTTTATTAACATAAAAAGCCGTACAGGACCAAGGAGATTTAGAGGGTGTTATTAAACCTCTAGTCAAAAGGGTTTCAATCTCATTTTTACATAAGACCAAATATTCTTTATTCATTTGGCACGGTCTAGCTTTTGTAGGAATTTTCCTTTCATCAAAATTCTCTTCATAAGGAAGAGAGACAATATGTTTCTTTCTATCCCAAAAAGCATTTGGATGATCATTACAAATATGTAATGAGAAATTATTATATAATAATTTAATCTTATCCTGTAATTTAGAATTTTTCAAACAATCTTCAATATTATTAATATTTATTTCTTGTTTGAGAAAAGTAATTTGTTTTTCTTTGTTTATAATCATAGAGTCTTTTATTTGATTCAAAACTCTTGTAAGAGGTTCTGTTATAAACTTAAACTCTATTTCCTTTTGGTTAAAAGTTTCAATAAATCCTTTTTCATTTATATTTTTTATAGGAAAGATTTTCCTTAAGAAAGGAGTACCCAAGATAAATTGGTTAGTAATATTTTTAACTAGTAAAAAACTTGTAGAAATACAGGTTTTATTTTTACATATAAAAGCATTGGGAATTTTAAAATTTATATATAGTTTCTGACCATTAGCAGAGCTTAAAGTATGAGTAGTTTTATGAAAATACCTGGTAGGAATTAATTCTTCTTGAATACAATTCAAATCTGCTCCACTATCCACAAGGGCAGTAAACTCTTTATAATAATTGTCTTCTATAAGAAGAGATATCTTGATATACCATTTTTGTGAAACTATTAATTCTAAAGTAGATAAGAAATTTTCATTTTCCGATTCAGAGTTATAATCTTCTGCAAAATTTATTAAAGGTTGTTTTTCTTTAAGTTTTTCTAATTTATATATTCTTCCTTCAAGAATTTTATTATTATTCTTTATAGCCTTAATTTCTTCTTTAAGATTTTGAATCTCATATTTTAAATCTTCATTATTAGTAGGCTTTTTTGATTCTTGTCTTTGTTTTAAAAGCTTTTTAACCTCAGTCATAGTATAAGGTTGCAAATTTTTATTATTAGTAGTATTACTACTATTATTATTATTAGAATTATCTTTCTTTTTAATCTGATTTAAAATAGTTGATCTTATTTCTGGATCTGTAATATTTTGTAAGATTTCAATGATATCGTCATTAGAAAGTACATTAATCTATTGGAATTGAGAATAAATATTATAAAGATTCTCTTCTTCTGATTCTGAACTAGAATCAAAAATTTTATTTTTACAGGCTAATCCTTCTCTACAAGGAGTACAATCTGTGGATGAAGACGTATAATCTTCTTCCTTAAGAACTCTTAAATCATCAGAAGTAATATCTTCTATTTCTGAATCAGACTCAATAAATAATTTATTTAGAGTTTCTTTTAAATCACCCTCTATATTTAAATTATTTATTTTCTTTTTAATTTTAGCCCAACATTTGTTATCATAATGACCAGTTTTACCACATTTAATACATTTAATTTTATCAAGTGGTATTTGTTCTTTTCTCTTTTTCCGAAATTCTCGTTTTTCTTTTCTTTTTTTATATCTTTTATATTTTTTAGGAGAAATATATTTCTCTTTTCCCTTATCATCTTTTTTAAAAGGAATAGAATTATTCTCCACACCAAATTGGCTACAAAATTGACCTAATTGTTTTTTCTCATTTAAATTATGCTTTTTAATTTGTTGATTAAGCTTTATCTCATTACATAAAGCTAAACCTTCTTGTATACAAATTCCCATTAATTTACCATAAGAATAATTATTATAATCAATATTTAAATCCTCATTTCTAAGAATATTTCTTATTCTTTCAGTAAAAAGGGTTGGTAAACCATCAATAAATTTAGATTTCCAATGAGTACTATTAGCCTCGGGGAGTTGCATAACTCTAGTAAGAAAAGTATCTCTATACCATCTAAATGAAGTAAGAGTAGGACATCTAAAATTTTGTAAAAGAGTTCTAATATTATCAGAATTGTCCGAATATCTACCAGTAAAATGTTCTATTATAGTAACTGTTAAATTATAAACAGAGTTTTCAACTTGAACATTATTTTTCATTTTTAAAGTATTTAATATAGTATGTCTATCCTGTTCAGTAAGATAATTATCCCACCATCCTTTTAATTGCCCTGAAAATCCTGCTATAATCATATTAGCTATAACTTTTTCATTATTATTATTAGCTTTACATATAGTACTATACATAAGCATTCTATGAATAACATTATTAATTTGTCTTTCAGTACAACCATCTATATTCCATTCATAAATTTAATTTCCACTATAAGAATTATTATCAACAAATTCACGCTCTTCTATTAAAACATCTTGGGGGGTAGGTCTTGGATAATAATACATCCTCTGAGTCGGCCTATCAGCAAATTTAGTAAGCTTATTAATCTATTCATTAATAACTTCTTTATTGTTATTATTATAGGTCAGATTATCCTCAAATTCTTCACTTAAAGTATTAATTTTAAGATTTTTAAATTTTTCATCTAAAAGTTTTTCTAGTTCACTTATAGAACTTAACTTAAAATTTTTAACATCTGGAGGAGGTTGCATATTAGTAGTTATCTTTTTACTAGTTGAAGCAAAAGCTATATCTTCTTTATTATTACCATCTTTTCTACTCTCTCATGCAGAGAACTTATTTGTTCTCCTAAAACCACTAAATAGATATTAGTAAAGTTTTGTTGTTTTATTATATTATTAATATGTTCAGTAGTAACTGCCAAAGTATTATTTTCAAAAATCTTTTGAAAAGCATTATAATACCTTATTTCCTTATTTTTTTTCTATTTGAAAAGGATGTATAGGAGGGAAAACAGTTTTTATAATTGTTCCATTATGAGGGAGTTTATAATCTCTCTCAATAACAGATATATATTTTTCTAAATATTTAGATATAAACCAAGGAACAAAAGATATTTTTTTGTTTTTTTTCTGAAAGATCTTTATAAAATTCTTCTTGAAAATTCTTTTTATCTTCTTTATCAAAATTATCAAAAAACCACTTCCTGAATAATTCCCATCTAGGAAGGTTAAATTCTTTCTGTATTAACTTTCGAGCCGACGAACCCGGACTAAAATCTATTTTTGGTTGTAAATCCATTAAATAGAAAAATTCATTTCTGAAGCAGTCATCTCTGCAGGAACTCTATAAATTCCTTGGACTATATCATCTTCATTAATTTTTAACTCCTCGATTATATTATTTTGGGAAATTTCCGAAATTTTTTCATCTATTTTTTGTGACGTAGAAGTCTCTCCTGTATGAGATATCGAATGTCGATTTAAAGATTTATCCTTATAATCTATTGGAGATATATGAAAATAAGAAGAGTTAGATCTAGACAAATTAGATCTAGGTTTCTGTCCTAAATATTTTTTAGTTTGTTCAAAATTTATTAAAACACTTTATTCTGGAGTTTGAACAATACTAGTAGGAGTATGTTGACTATTAGGAATAGCCGGAACAGCCTTATCTATAATCCAATTTTTTGAAAATTCTATCTCATCCCATTTAATAGATCTTCTAGTTGATATTTCCAATTTACCAAAATTAGATTCTATTAGAATAGTCTCATTTATAGGTTTATCAACTATTCTAGTTGATATTTCCAATCTACCAAAATTAGATTCTATTAGAATAGTCTCATTTATAGGTTTATCAACTATTCTACAATGGGTGTTTAAAGTATAAAGAGGTTTATAATATATTCTATAACAAACACATATAACTTCTGACCCAGGAGCATAATTATAACCATGGGTTTTTACATTTAATGTCAGAGCCTCTAAAATATTAATATCTGATAGCGATAACTGTAGATTAGGATAAACATTAAAATAAACTGGACCATGAGCCAAACTAGACTGAATAAGTCCTATAATAGATTTTTTCCAATTTAAATTTCTTCATATTAGTTTAATTCAAGTTGCCTTTAAACCTTTAACTTTAGAAGGTTTACCTGAAAACTTTATAGCAGCTTTGCGTCAAATTAATTATATGATTGAAATAACTATGATAGAATTGATAATCACAAATAATAATATAATTTACCATGATTAATCAATGCTAATTAAGTTAATTATAATATACATTATTAATTAAATTAATCTATTCAAAAAAAATAATTATAATTAATTATTAATAATAAATTACTCGTGTTGTACACAAGTTTTCAAACTAGTTTTACTATATTATGATACTCCATATTAAAATTATCAACCGATCAATTTGATCATTTATATGTAATATATGATTTTATTTTAGTTAATAATTAATTTTTATTGACTTTTATTAGTAGGTAGAGATTACTTCTCAAGCAATTATATATAGAAGAAAAAACACGTGCGACCCATTTGATGGTAAGTAACCTCGTTGATGGAGTAGTTATTATGAAGGATTAAGATAAATAAAAAAACACTTTGAAACATGTAGGTTTTTACGAAACAGTTAAGAATGCAAACATCTATATTATTAAAGATTTACCTTTAGATTAATTGTTTTGAATTCGTATCACGTAGTGATAAAAACTACATATTACACGTTTGGGAGATAAACTATTTATATAATAAATAATAATAATAATATATTTATTTATTATTATATATTATTAATCTGTCAATTAAACCGACTCAACTATTGACTCGATAAATTTATTTATTATTATTTTTATTTATTGTTGTTAAAAAATATTTTTAATTCGATTCAAATTCAAGTATCATTTAGGGTTAACTTTGAATGAGTTTTGCCTTCATATTTAATACAAATCATTAAGAAATATATTATTTTATATATATAATTACATGTATACAAATATTACAAATAAAAATATCTATAAAATTATAATTTTCTTAATATTACAAAATAAAAAAAGAGAAAAAAAAGAAGAAAATTCGCGCTACGGACATACAAATCTGTTGATATTAATTTAACGAGAGCACGGTAGTAGCTTAAAGTCTTGGGAATATCAACATTCAGTTATCACACTGTCGTCACACCTGTTTCTCTGTTTGTACTTTCTCTACCTTCTCCTCTCCCATTATTTATGTCCCCTCCACCAAAACCCCTCGAGGAATTGTCCAATTTTGACTGAAAGAAGATGGAAGTGGAGGTAAGAGTAGTAGCAGCAATGGAGACTTGCTTCGTCTCTCTCCCACTTTTCTTAATCCAAACCCTAGAGTCAACTCAACCCTCTTCTTCTGACCCTCTCCCGCCGTTCCTTGCTCTCGAGCTCCGTTCTCGCGACGGCAATCGTCTCTGGCATGTCTCTTGGTCTGGCTCCGCCTCCGCTTCTTCCGCAATCGAGGTGATTTTGAATTTCTCATATTTCACTCCCAGTCATCTTCTGAATATCCCTTCATTTCATTTCATTATTTGCAGAAATGGGGTTTTAGTTAAATTATATAGCACGCGTGTATGTGTGTATATGTGAGATTGACAGGATAAATCTTGATTATAGTTTTGAATGACTTCATTATGAAGAACTGAGATTGTGGATGGCGTAATTCAATTCCCTTTTGTTTGGTTCTTACTGCACTTCAGTGGGAAGTGTAAACTTTTGTGAGTATGTAGATTTTATCTTGACTTGTAGGCGGATAGGCTATCGTCTTGAGATATTCTAACCGATTGTGTTGTCTGCTATCAATCTAGATTGCTCAACAATTTGCTGACTGCATTGGTCTATCGGATCGTACAACTGTTCTAGTCCGAGCTATTCCTAACCTGCCAACAGCGTCTGTTGTGACAATAGAACCTCACACGGAGGATGACTGGGAAGTTTTGGAGCTTAATGCGGAGCTTGCAGAGACATCTATACTGAAGCAGGTTCAGTTTTTACCGATTATGTATTCTCTGGGATTGGGTGGGAGGCAAGAGGAGTGAGGTCTCATCGGTTAGCATATCTTAATTATATGTAATAATTAATGTAGGGGGGCCTTTTGCATGAAGGAATGAGTTTTCCTTTATGGCTGCATGGTCGAATGATCATTACATTCCTTGTAGTTGAAACCTCTCCTCCAAATAATCTGGGTAAGATAAATATAAATATAAGTTTGTTCGCAGCATTTTTTGTTTGCTATTTTCTGCCGTTCCAGTATTTTTTTAAATTAATTTTTTAAAATCTAAATAGCTGGATACAACCATTTGTTTATTTGATTATTAACTGATTAACTGTACTACAGTCCAAACTAAAGTGTCACAGTCCAAACAAGCTTTCTAGTTTTTATTGGCAAATCTGAAATGATCAAAATGCTGGAAGACTGACTATTTTTCTTTCAATTTATTAAGAGATATGATAATGCATGTCTTTGTGCTGTGCTGTGGGGGCGTAAAGGGTAACCATATGGATATATGACTTGTGATTAATGATAAAGTCCGTAAAGATACCAAATTAAATGCAGCCATGGATTTATTGATTGTACTTATGAAGAGTCTTCCTGATCGCCTAAAGTAAAAATGAATTAAATTTTCATTGTGAATTTACATCTGACTTTTGAGTATTTCCAGTGCAACTTAAGCCTGGAACTAAATTTTCAGTTGCCCCAAAGAGTCGCAAAACCAATCCTGATTCTTCTGAAAGCTCATTGATGAGATCAGATATCAGATGCCATCTTACTGCTAAGGCGCTTTTGCGCATCCAAGATCCAGATAGTAGACTTTCTCATAACTGTCAGGTCAATGGTGTTGAAATGGGTGTGGCGATCACTTCTGCTGTCTTTATTCACCCAGAAACAGCTAAAAATTATTCACTTGATTTGCTTCAGTTGATTGTCATTGAGCCTAGGTTGGCTCCAAAGGAGAGCAAGTATAATCATGAAACAGTTCGATCAAAAATAAGCAGCTCAACTACAAATGAGGTAAATGATGGAGTTCTAATTGACAAGAAGGATCACCGTGAGGCTATTGTTCGTCTTCTGTTTTCAGGTTCAGTGGCTAAAGGGCATGCAATGATTTCCAAGTCGCTTCGTCTTTACTTAAGAGCAAGTAGACACTCATGTAAGTCAGTTTTCCTAGACTTTGGATATGTAGTTTGTACTTTTATAATTCTTTTCATTTAATTTTTTATCTGTCTCTTTTGTTTTTCTTCAATATCAACTAGTTTGGGTGAAAGGCGTCATTAAAGTTGATGTTGATCAGGCATAAAACTTCCATCTTGTGCTATAGGTTTTCTCATGTCATCTGTTATATTAAGGGTTTAGGGGTTAGAATAACCACCCTTTTGTGTCATCAATTTTTTTTTTAAAAAGAAAATTATAGAGGTTGCCCACAAATCCAAAACTTCCTACGGATAACTTCCCATTATTAAACCAACTTTCAACTTCTCAATAAACAAAAAGGTTTTAGTTCATTCAAAAAAATAAAACACATTTAGACATTTGAATTAGAAAAAAAAAGTTATATTGCACACACATTTGTGTGTCCCAATAGGCTACTAATAAATATTTATGTCTCCTGATGAAGGCCATTTTTGAAATTTGTTAAAATCTGATCTGTTGCATTTGTTTTTTGGTGTCTCTCGACTCTTCGTCCTGAATTTTTTTTTAATCCAATGAACTGGTAATTTCTTATGGCTGTGCTTTGATTCATGTTTTAAACAGAGGGATCACTTTAAACTTCAGGGAGAACTAATATTGAAGGGACAAACTCTGTACCATAGGATGTCTTCTTACTCTGTGTAGGTTCTTTCTATATGCTGGGCAATTTCTTCAACATATGTTAAGGATCCTGATAAACAACCAATGCAGGATGCTACCAGCCTCCCTATTTCATTATTCACATTGCTGGATTATTAACTCAGACCTGAATATAACTAGTATATTTTGATAGGCTGATTATTGTCCACTTTGAGCAATATTACCAGCTGTCAGCAAATTTTTGTTAACTTGTGTGACCCAGAAAATCTTTCAAGTGGGTATACAACTGACGCATCACTTATTCTATGAATTTTGTGTGCTTATTTCATTAATCGATCTAAATTAAGGGTTTATTCTTGTTCGGTAATATTTTATTATCATTTTCTTCTAATTTTATGATCAGATGTAATTAATTTCTTAATTTCCCCCCCTCCCTACCTCCTTATTTATTTTTTAAATATGAGTAAATCATTTTCTTACATGAATTCTTCTTCTGCATACAGGGATTTATTTGAAGAGATGTAATATTACTTTAAATAAAGATATTCCTTCGTTTTCTCTTTCACCTTGCCAATTTAAGACATTTAAAAAGGAGCCTGGTATGAATAATGGTTTAGACATTATGGGTGGTCATAAGAGTCCTCAGACTAAACTCCACAAGACCTACTCAGACACTGAATTGGGTATAATTAAGTGGTCTTCTCGCGATAGGGTTGTTGCAACTCTATCTGATGAATTCAATGGTAATGGGCATGAAGAAGATGGGAATGGATCCAACAATAGGAAGGGTATACTAAACCTTTTGCATACATGGTGTTCAGCTCAGCTTGATGCCATTGTTTCAAATGCGGGAGAGGATGTAACGTCATTGATTATAGGAAATAAAACTTTGCTTCATTTTGAAGTGAAGAATTCCGAGTTTGCAAAGCATGAGAAGCTAGCATCACACAATGGTTCATCTGGAAGTAGAGATAATTCTGGAGATACATCAGACGACATCTTATATATCCTCTCTATTTCTGAGGAAAGTCTTTCAAGAGAAAAATTTGATGCATATGAGATCCCATTTACGAAAGGAAATGAGGGGAAAAATAACCATAAAAGCATGGAGTTGTTGTCAGAAAAGCTGCAGTTCGGTGAAGGAGTCTCTTTTCATTCTGTTAAAGAGAGAACCTCTGACGAATACTCAAACGCAATGATTTCTTCCTTGGGGTGGATGGGAACAGCTGCTTCTGATGTAACCAAGAGTAGGTTTCTCTTTACATATTCTTAAGCCTTTATTTGTCAACTTATAGCAGCTTCACTTTTTAAAGAACACAGACTTTTAATGTTGCCAGATGTAACTCACATTGTAGATCTCTATTCATGCAATGGTTGTCCTGCTTTAGAGACGGTTATTCCAATATTTTTGTGGTCAAGAGAGATAGGTTTATATACTTATAGTACGAAAAATATAGTGCACTATATTTCCAGCTTGATGGAGGATTCTTGGTCTGTTTATATATGCATTATTACTAAATTGATATTTGTGAAGATTATTTATTTTTTGTTGTAGCTATTATTATGTGCACATCGGGTAATCTATGGTTATTATTTCAATAATTTTTTTTCTGGTTAAGAACTATTATTGCAGCCATTAGGATTTTTTTCTCCTGAACTTAAAAGTGAAGCCTGTGAAAAGTAATAGATTTATTTGCGCTTCGGTAGTTTATGCTTATTTATGTAATAGATTCAATAAAAAGATGAGTAAATAAGACTACCTAGGAAAGATATTAGTGCTGCCTAGGTGGTCTGTTGCCTTCGGCATATTGATTGTTAGATCTCTACTGGCTGCTCCTGTTTTGCTGATATACAACTACTTCTGAGGCTACATACATAAATCTATACTGGAGTGTAGTTAATGATGTCGTAATTTCCCATACATGAATAATCCGAAGTGTACCGGATGCACATGATGGTTCTCAGTTGCTTGCTACTCATGGTAAGGGATGATTCTTTGCATGTCAGTTAGTTTAAATTAAATGGCTTTTGTTTGTTTTAATGTAATTTTACATTGCTGGGAAATTGGTGGTTTATGGATATTTTAGAGCTTCTCTTTGCATCAGCAATAATGTTTACTGTTCCTTATAGATAACTGTGCTTTTGTTTGGTTAAATCATGACAATATCTTATTATTGATATCCAAAGGCATCAACTCGTGCTCACTCACAGAAACCTTGGGCCTCGTAACAAACTTGGCTTTTCACACCTGCAGGGTTGTCAGCATTATTATCTCCAAGTTCTGCAAAATTGTTCAGCTCTTACAATTTGCCTTTTCCCGGACATGTTCTGATATATGGTCCTCCCGTAAGTTACCTTCTAAGTTTTGTTTTATCAATTTGGTGGTTGTCTTATCGAGGGGGAGCAGTTGCACTGCTATTCTGCTTAAACTACAATTACAATGTATCGAGAACAAACTAATTTCTGACATTTTCATTTAAACGACTATGAATGAGCGTGTCTTTGTAGTAGATCTATTCTCTTTCTTTTTCTTGTCTCTTTTGTAGCTACTTTGCATCAGAGCTATCTTTCATTCAAATTACTCTCCGGTAATATGTAAGGACATGGTAATAATAGGCATGCACTATTTCACTATTAGCTTTTGCACATGTCATGTATATGTGGGATGAGGGTTTCTGTTTTTGTGATGTGTGTGTGTGGTGTCTTTTCGGAAGTATTAACATGCATGATGCAAAACTTCTTATTTTTGGGTTGTTTTTGTTTCGGGTATGTTTAAATTCTCGTTTCTATCAGCTAGATATTGTTGAGATTATGAGATATGGTAGGAACTGTTCAGTATCTCGTTGATGAAGCTGATATTTCCCTGTGACTCGGCCTTAACTTTCCAATTTTTGTTAGCTCAAATAGTTTGGACCATGATTAATTCGAATTGTCAAGGACAGAGAGAGCAGGCAGGGACTGGTTCCTGGGATCTGGGGCTTACATATTATTTGAAGTATATTAAACCTTATGTTCATATTTGTTTAATACTACAACTTATACCAATAGATTGTGAAGATAAAAGTTTAGGATACAATTTTATAGTAATTTATCTAATAAAGTAAATCTCTATGTGCTTAATTTCTTTGTCCAACTAAACCAAGATTTGATAATCTTAAACTTGCTTTTCATGACTGATATTATAAGAATTACAAAAAAACCTAACTTGAGAGTGAAAACAATGTGCATGCTTCTTCTGTGTTCATGTGGTTGTGCTGCATCATTTGTATCAAAATTCTGTGTAAGGATAAACTGACACCAAATTTGACCGGATTTTTTATGTTAGGGTTCTGGGAAAACATTGTTAGCCAGTGCTGTTTCAAAATTTGTCGCAGAACATGAGGACATCCTGGCACATGTGTATGATTTTGTTTTATCCATATATTTTTGGTTCCAACCTTGCTGAATGTTGACCAATTGTTCCTCTTCTAAAATGAAGCTTACTCCCTCTCTCTCATGTGCACAGAGGGAAGGGACTTTGAACTATTTGTAGAAAGAGACTGTTTTTCAACACGTCCTAAATTATTTTAGCAGGGTAATGAAGTTATGAAGATGAAACTTCATACATCTTAATGTATGTTTCTTTTGCAGGGTGTTTGTATGTTGTTCTAGACTTGCTTCAGAAAAGTCTTCAACTATCCGTCAAATGATTTCTGGCTATATATCTGAAGCATTGGATCATGCACCATCTGTTATCATATTTGATGATCTCGATAGCATTTTAGCATCTTCATCTGACTCAGAAGGATCCCATCTGTCATTGTCTCTTACTGCCCTTACGGAGTTCCTTATAGATATTATGGACGAATATGAGGTAATAGTTTTATTATCAATGTAACACTTGTGTGTTCTCTAGATCAACATCAATATTAACTTCCACAATGTCTTTAACTGAAATTAGTTGGATTCAGTGGTCAACGAACCCAAAAAAGATGAATATAAACAAAGAAAAAGCTAAGTGGAAATACATAGAAAAAACAAGGGGCTAATAATAAACGGAAGATAATAAAGAAGAGAAGGAAAAAAGATCTAAAAAATAAAAAACTAAGAAAATTTGGAAGATAAAAAGAACAAATGTATAACAACATAAATGGATAAAACAAGTTAAAAACAGGAAGGCTGCACTAGCGCGTACAGACGCGGAGCTCAGTTCGTGTGTGTGGATATCAGCAGAGGCTTGAGGCCCCTCTATCTAAGATTTGGAATCTTATTTTGCCAAGTCCCTTTATCCTAGTATTTTAAAATAAACAAATTCAACGCCTAGACATTAGTTGCACCCGTTCCTATACCTGAGTCCAGTTAATATAGAGGCAGACAGCTTAAGGTTGCCTAGAAGTTATAATGAGTGAAGATTGCAAACAAACGTCAGAACTGTTTTCAAGCTTCAGCTTGACTAGACAAGCTTGGCTGGATGCCACAATGTTCTTCATTGGGCAATTGAGCACAATCTTTTTACTATAAGTAATTTTTATCTTTACATAAGTAGAAGTTTTATCATGGTGGTTTCTATTTTCCCTTGCAGATGCTAGAAAAAAGAGAAAATATGATGGATCCTCTTCTAACAAGGCAAAATTGTTACGGCCTAAACAGACTAATATGTAGAGCATATACATCTTGTGGTCTGTCTTCAACAGCCACCTTTCTGCTCTTTCTGAGTATTTATCTTGAGAAAATCTTATTTCAGCAGGATATAAGCCAACTTTTTTTCCCCTTTGCTGTATCCAAGGAGTTGCACTATGCCGCAATCACTTGAAAATGGTGAATAAATACTTGGATTGGTGTTTAGGAAAATATTCCATCATCTTGTGTAGTAGTGAGATCACGGAAATAATTTTTTGTGTAGTTAATTTAAGAAAGTTTTCAGAGCTATGTTCTTATCTCGGGATCACTTTTGGAGCATTTGATTGGTGTTTGAGCAGCCTTTTCTCCCCATTGATAATGCTTGATTTCAGAATAGATACATTGTATTGTTTATTTGATATTTGTTTGCATTTGGTGGGTACAGGCTTCAAACTCTTGCGATGCTATTTTTTCTGCAAGATTTTTAATGAGATTAGCCATGGTTTATTATGTGATTTTCATTGAAGTCAAGCCTTGTGTTGTTAACCAAGTGATTTTCGTTGTTTGATTTCCAGGAAAAGCGAAGGAACTCATGCGGAATCGGACCCATTGCATTTATAGCTTGTGCACAGTCCCTCAGTAGTATACCACAAACTTTAAGCTCTTCTGGTTAGTTACTCTGCAATCAAAGTATAACCCAGTTAATTCATATGTTAATTTTTTTTCATTTGATTATTTCTGTGAGTGTAAATCTTAATGCAACTCAGGGAGGCTTGACTTTCATATACAACTGCGTGCTCCTGGCGCAGCAGAGCGTGGTGCTTTGTTGAAACATGAAATTGAAAGGCGGTCCTTGCAATGTTCTGATGACATCTTGTTAGATATAGCTTCAAAATGTGATGGTTATGATGCATATGATTTGGTATTTTGTTTTCCACTATCTTCTATTCTATACCTGTTTAAAATTTAGTGGACCTTAAGTATATCACTTAACATGATTTCAGTCAAGTTTTCCAGTCTTGAATGCCATGATCCTTTTTTGCTGTATTATTTTGACTGAAAAATGAGCTGCTTCATCTGACTGACATACAAGTATGTTTCTTCCTTGATATATTTATAAGAGAAAGTTGAATTTTTATTCATACAAATTCTGAGAACTAGATCCAGCAATCAGATCATATTCCCCTAAAACACCGACTCACTCGCAACTATTTGAGCATTTTCCCAGTATTAATTTTTAAATTTCTCTGCATCCTGTCTTTGGGATTTTTGAGGTATTCAAAGGTCTTTCAATATAACAGATATTTCAATATAACAGATATCTTGGGCTAATTATTGGGCCATATATGTAGTTTTTCGACTACTGATTTCTGACTGTCTTTAATTTGAAATGTGAATCTTATAACCATTCTGTGTAGCTCTACTGTTCCCTCACCCTTCCCTCCTTCCTGCACGTCAAATGATTTATTTACTAAATAAAATTGAAGATAAGGTGTCAGATTCCTCTATAACATATAAAAACATGTTTATTGAACTATCACCATGAAGGTTATATTTTCAGATATCTATGTTCTATGTAAGCATAATGATGGGGTCCTTTATTTTGTTAGAGAGTTATAAGGAGTGGTATATGGGGTTTGTTGCTTACTTGGTTCGGGTTTTGATTCTTTTGAATGACATCTATTTATCTTTTGCTTTGATGTGTGAGATAGGATCGTCTCTTATTTTTTCCCCCCGATCTGTTTTATTTAATTATGTTTTGTTTGGTCTTTTAAGTTTTTCTCCTTTTGTCGTCTGGGGAAGGTGAAAAGGTGTTAGGAAGTTGTGTTGAACCTTGTCTACCTGTTCTTGTATCATATTTTTGGTTGGTAGGTAGATGTTAGTTGCATAAGCGATAACTTGTCCTGGTAATATTACCTTGGCAGAACTTCCCTTGAACTTTAAATTCCTCCTCAAAAACTGATGACAAAGAGATTGCATGGATTGGTACAATGTCAAGCTTTTATAGTTGCGGTTCTTGGCAGCACATGTTATCCCCCTTTTGTTTATTTTTTCCTGATGATTGTTCAGACTGTCTATTGGACGCTTTGGTGTTTTCTAATACATTTTTACTAGGAAAAATAAAGAGGGTTTACTTTTTTAGATTTATATGCTGCTTTCAGGTGCCATATTTAACAAAAAATAGTATCTTCTCTGTTTTGTTTTGTTTAATTGTTTTTGTTTTCTTAATTGTATTAAAGTATATTTAGTTTATCTATATATCGGACTTTCCGATTCATGTCTTGTCATACATCGAATGATTGTTAGAGTAGCTTCCGTTTATATCAATTTTCTCTCGGATTGTCTAGTTGTAAATTTAAGATGTTACATCTCAGCATTATTTCATCTTGAAATGCTAGATTCTGACATCGTGATACATGATTTCATTTGCATATTTAACGTGCCTATGCAAGTCTCTTATTAGCTATGAACTCTTCAAAAGAAGGGTTTTATTTGAATTAAGTTATAATGTGTTCAAGACTAAATTGGCTCTGAGGCTCTGATCAATTATCTGTTACAGGAAATACTGGTTGATAGGTCTGTTCATGCTGCTATTTCACGATTTTTGTCACGGGACTTAGATTCTGGAGAACAGAAGAAACCTACTCTAGTCAGGGATGACTTTTTGCAAGCAATGCATGAGTTTCTTCCAGTTGCCATGCGTGATATCACGAAGGCTGCCACAGAAGGTGGTCGCCGAGGTTGGGAGGACGTTGGTGGTCTTACCGACATCCGGAATGCTATCCAAGAGGTAATGGGGTCTCCTGTTGGCCGCAATTGTTTAGTTTCCTTAGGTCTTAAAAAAGTGGAGTTTCAATCTGATCAGTAAATCACTTTCAATCTTTGAAAGAAGTTTTCTGTTGCCTATATTGCCTTAGTTGTCACACGTTGACATGTTTTTGCAGGCCCAAATTATACCTACAGGTGAATCAATTTTGTTTTATGTAATAGTACGAACCTTTGCAAGTTTGCAGTAAAGAATTAACTGCTATAGTGCTATTGTATGCTTTGACGATGCAACCTAGGTAGCCTGATTTTGGTTGCAATAATGGGTTTGCCATACAGAGATTCAGAGGTTTGAGAAATCTCAAAAAAATAGAGATTCAGGGATTCAACACTTGTACATATTAATTAAGTTCAAAATGTAGACACAAGTGTACACATAAATTATGGGTCTCGTACAAAAACTTCAATAACAAGTTGGTACCTGAAGTGGAAAATTTAACAGTTTGGTACCCATGCTAAAAAACTTATATTCTGTAAAATATTAGGGTTCTGTCCAACTTTTCCTGTGGGTCAAGTCAATTTTTGGAATACGTACTTGTATTATGAGTAACAAATTGGTATCTGAAAGTTAAAAAAATTAACAATTTGGTGCCTGAACTTAGTAATTTCACACAAAAATTGGACAGAACCCTAGAATTTAACAAAATGGTAATGATTTTTACTTTGGGTAGCAGTTTGTTATCAGCATGCCTGTGTAGGTGGTAATTGAAATCGATTCAACCCTATATATTATATTTCCAACTGCAAGGTAGGAGCTTTTTAAGTTCTTGAAGTTCCAGACATACTGACATTTGTGTAATGGTAAAAAATATGGAGATTAATATAGAAACGTGTTTAAATAAAGCAGTGCTAAATGAATGCTTACAGATTTATTCCGTCTACGTGACTACTGATTTTTTTTTCCTTTTCCTTAAAGTTGCACTCCTCTGTACGGTGAGTTCCTCTTTCTTTTTTTTTTTTTTTTGGTTAATTCAATCGACCATGAAGCTGTATGATAATTTCGCATCGTGTTTGACTGCATATATGATGAGCTTTCTCATGTTTCTCTCTGAGTGTCTCCTCTACGGTTTGAAATCGAGGAAGATTAGTAAGACTGTATAATGTATCCTTTCTTCACACTGCTGTTTCCGGTAAGAGTTCGTGGATTCTCCATTGAATGATCAGACAGGGAGATCAATTAGAATCTCAGTGATCCCTAGTTTCCACCAAATCCCAGTTTGAGGTCTTGAGGGTACATGGCGGATCACTACTTGACTTCGAGATCATATTTTTCGCATGAGTTCATTTGTGCTAGCAAAAGTTAACATAATACATCTAAATAGTAAATGGAAACAAGGGATCAAAATGACAAGAGGAGTCAAAACTGTTATTCAACACCATACACAAATACATACACCAAATTATCTCACATATTATTGGAAAAAACTTCCAATTACAAAGATTGGAAAAGGCCAATAACTTTACAAGTACGATATTATTGTCTCTCCTTTCCTCTCTCTTTCTCCCTCTGTGTGAGTGTCGGTGACTTAGCTGCATGAACGGATGTCCAACCAGTAGAACTAGTATTTTTTGTGGGCCTTGGTCGTCTTAATCACTTGGTATTAGATTCACACGTTTCTCAATTTTTATCACTTTCAATATTGGTCATGATTCATTATGCTAATGTAGAAGTTTTTGAGGCTCTGCAATAGTAATTATGTAAAACAATGTAGAATAGCTTGTTAAGCTAATATAAAAGTTTTTTTTTATCTGAGTTTTTTTGGCACGTGTTTGAGATGTTTTTGTGTCAATATTTTGTTTCTTTATGCTAATCCAAAGAAGTTATAGTGGAGGCTCTGCAAAAGATGAATTAGTAATTAGGTAAAACAACGTAGCTTGTTAAGCTAATTTGCAATTTTTTTTGATCTGGGTTTTCTTTTTTTGTGTGTGTTTTAGGTCACACTTTATGCAATTTAACGTGTGACCTAAATATTTTGTTGCTTCTGAGATCCAATAGGGCATGAAGTTCTTTTCTATATTGTAGAAACTATCGACACTATCCAATTTCTTTGAATTTTATGTTTATCAATCAGACCTAATTTTCATGAATTTAGATTGTATTCGTTCTTTATTGAGCTTATTATGGTTGTATTTGTGTCAGATGATTGAATTGCCTTCAAGGTTCCCAAATATATTTTCCCAAGCTCCTTTGAGAATGCGGTCAAATGTTCTCTTATATGGTCCTCCTGGCTGTGGAAAAACACACATTGTTGGTGCTGCTGCTGCTGCTTGTTCACTTCGATTTATCTCCATCAAAGGTCCTGAGCTGCTGAATAAATACATTGGTGCTTCTGAGCAAGCTGTAAGGAATAGTGTACTTAAATGTACTTTAGTTAAGTACTATTGATGATAATCATTACATTCACGTAGAAGCAATTTATTAGGGTGATGTTTCATAAAATAGTATTAGAGAGATAGTGTCAAGGTTTTCATAAAGAGAATCTTATAGCCCAGTTAGAAAGGTAACTTGAATTGAAAACACATTGAGAGAAATTGAGTAGAGACAAAAAGTTGGAGGAAAAGATAATCATCGGAAAAAAAAAGGAAAGATAGCACATGAAATTTTAGATAGTTATGTCTCCGTCCCAGTCCATTTGCGAACTTTCATTTTTCAATGTCCCATTCATTTGCAAAATTACCCTTCATAGAAAATTTCATCTTCTAATGTATCCAAATTACCCTTCCAACTTCTCTTTTATGTCACATCGCTTTACTTCAACCATTTTACTTTCCCACTACTTTTAGCCAGTTCAAATTAATTCATTATCCACCATTCCTGTTAACGGACAATATGGACATTTTGATCAAAACTCCACTTTTTCCTTATAATTGCGCAAAGTCAATGGTTGCAAATGACATGGGATGGAGGAAGTAGCAAATAGATAGGAGGGAGGATGATACATTTGCATTTCATGGCAGTGGAGCCTCAACTCATATTTTTGTTGTGATATGAGCCACTTCTAGTTTTGTTGGTAATTATGTTTTCCTGAGATCTAGTATCTGAAATTGTTTTGTTGGGAGAATAGAGTACTCTCTACTAGTAATAGAGTTTTATCTTTTAACTGGATGTATTAAGGGTTAATTATAGGAATATGTTGATCCTTTTCATAAGAAAATAAAATACGTAAAAGATGGTAATCCGATGATTATGGGTAGTGCTGAAGAATGGTCTTTTGTATCAGGTTCGGGATATATTCTCAAAAGCGGCTGCTGCGGCTCCGTGTCTTCTTTTTTTCGATGAATTTGATTCCATTGCACCGAAGAGAGGACATGATAATACTGGAGTAACTGATCGAGTTGTTAATCAAGTTAGTTGTCGCTCAGTTGTTCTCTATTTTATGTTACGCCATTTGCTGCTAGGCTCCTGTTATTGTTACATTTAATAATATTGGTTTCCTATTTTTGTAGTTTCTTACTGAGTTAGATGGTGTTGAAGTCTTGACTGGCGTATTTGTTTTTGCTGCTACCAGGTAACCTCTCTCCCTCTCCCTCTGCCCGCCCTGGTTCATGCCTTTTCTGATGGTGTTATGTCTTCTATAGTGCTTAATGGTGATATCTGGTTGCATCCTATTTTATGAGCATCTATTTTCTGGAAGGCAATGTGGTTAAGTTCTCTATTGTTAAATGAATTTGTCATTATTTTATTGTTGTAACTCTATTTGGTTGGTATATGTACAAGAAGATACCAAGGGAAAAAAGTATGTTATTATCTCTCTCTTGCCCTATAGCTAGCTGTGCAGGCTATATGAACAGCATACACTACTACTACATCTTATAGTGTCAGACTCTGTTTCATAGAAAGACTTAAACTACAGTTACTACATACATAATTTGTAAGCCATATTCCGTCACTTCTTTTGTAAGTGAAATCAAATATAGGAAGTACTTTCACTCATTCAATACATGATTGTTCAAGAACTACTATGCATGTCGTATTGTTGTACTATAAGACCTACTACATTAAGAGGTATCAGAATTAAGAATGCTCAAAACAAATCATTTCAATCTGTGCAATAACTTGGCACACTAGGCTGGATATGTTCTCAATAAAGTTAGTTTCATAAAAGATCTATATCTGTATCAATGTCCTAAGAACAGATACTTCTATAGGTTGGCGAATCCCCGGATTCGATTCTTGGATTATTAGATTCTTCTGTGTATTCTTGTGTTGTTTATCTATTGTTTTGAATGATGAAGTAATGCAAATATAACTAATTTTATATGGTATACTAGTTACTGTAATGTTATAGGAAAAGACTACGTAGGAAATTAATACAATAATGAGAATGGTTTTGTTTGGCTTGTATAATTGTATGTTTTTATATGTATGTATGCTGAATCTGTGAATCACCGTTCTAATGAGATTTTTTGAATTGTCATGTCTATTACTGACGAGCCTTGAATCCTCGAACCCGAACCCGAACCTGAAACCCCTGCTTCGTAGAGCATTTAGCACTTAGTTATGTAAAAGTGGCTTTGAAGGTAGAAGTTGAAAAGATTGTGGGTATGATAATTTTTTGCAGCTTAAGAGTACCATCTTTGGGTACACATGTACTGATACATGGACACAATCATTTTGTAACATATCTAATGCTTGCGAAATCATGAACAATGTCATTTGTCAAGAATTCCCAAATGATGGATAGGATATTATTGAAGTGTGTCGTATCACATGGAATAAATAGCAAAATGCACTGAATATAAATGAAACATATGGAGAAATTATTTTGTTGGCAATAAAATGCATCAGCCTAATTACAGACTTATTGTTATGACTGAAATAAATTTCATTCAACTATTGGCGTTGTGTTCTGAACTTCCCAAATTGACATGGAAGTATATAATCTAAAGCGATTTAGGACAAGGGATAGAAAGGCGTAACTTGGATAATTTAGGCCAAAAAGCCTCTCACACGCAACAAACACAACTTAAAACTCTGCTCAATTCATAATATTTCAGTTTGATCAGCATCTTCTTGTATATTTGTTTTAATAAATTCACAATTTTTATTGTATTATATGCTATCTATTGAAGTACTACATAAACTCTTAAATGTTCTATTGTGGTACTAAAACATTTAATACGTTAATTTGTTTGAGCAGTCAAATTTATTCCAACTACAAGTTTGTTCTCGAGCTCCAACCGGACGTTTTTGTTTTATTTTTTTTATTTTTCTTATAAGCTGTACGAGACATGAATTATCTAATGATATAATTTTCAAAAAATTTCTCGTTTCTTAATCCATTATACAGCAATAACAAGTTCCAACGTTTTAAGATGTTTTTTTTTAAATATAAATTTATTTAATTTTTTATTTGATTGAAAAGTAATGCATTCAATTTTATTCAAGCAGTAGACCAGATTTACTTGATGCTGCGCTGTTACGACCTGGTAGGCTAGATCGGCTTCTTTTTTGTGACTTCCCTTCACCGCATGAGAGGTTGGATATTCTTGCAGTTCTCTCTAAGCAGGTGAGAATTAATATTTGGTTCAAAAAACAGTTTTTAGTTTTTCTGAAATCTTTTTCCAGCTCTACATAGTTTGAGTTCGAATCTGATTATGTCTATGTTTGGTCATGGAACTGTGGCGCATTTGGAGCCTAAATGGATTGAAGAATCTTATTTGTTTCATAAATGAACATGTTAAAGACCGCTTGTTAACTCACAAAACATCGTGTTTAAGGTTCAGGGATAAATTTAAAGAAATCTCACAAATGTGGGCGTATCGAGTTGTAATTTTCCAACGTTTATTCTGCCCATGATATGCTTTTCACATAAAAGAACAGTAGTAGCAGCAAGAGAAAACAGAAGCAGGAAGGCCTGAAGCCCTCTTCCCTCGTTCCTCTCTCACTCTGTTGCCTGGAGAGTTTTTGTGGGGCGAACGGTGCTGCAATTACTGTAGCCTCACACTGTAGAGGACCCTCTTTTCTTCTGATATGATCAATAGTAGTTCTGGGTAGGGGATCCAATTGGAAAGTGTGTTGGGTTTGGATCACAGTAGTGGATGATTGGATATCACACGGGTCAGGTCAGCTACTGCTTGGGTGGTGCTGACCTTTTAGTTGTGGCGATGACCATCTAGTTCTGGTGATATAGTCCATTGTTACAGTAGAAGGGCTTGTGATAACAGAAATAGGCTGGTTAAGAGGCTTCGGTGATTGTAAGTTGGGTTTAAATTGGGCGAGGGCAGGAAAGTGGTTGGGACTATTTTGGTTGTAGGTATGGGCTGCTGCTTAGGGACAAGGGCCAGGTAATCAGAACATGCTTTAATACCAAAACTGATGTAGGACAAGGGACAAAGGGGTTGGAAAGGGGATAAACTTGGCTCCAAAGCCTCTCACAAACTTCACAATTCTCAAAACTCAATTCATAATATTATTCGTTATGCTAAAAATAGTATATTACAAGTCTTTAAATAAAGCTCCTAAACCTAATGAACAGGAATAATCCCTAAAATCTCTCTAATAATCTTAATATATCTCTACTAATAAATATCATGAAAACATATCTTGGTCATTGAACTAAAAAACATCCATAGTCGGTCATTGAAGTAGTTCTTTTTTCAATTTTTTAAGTCCTTCCCTTCCATTAACCTCCATTAATTTTCTGGAGAAAAAAGAGAAACCTTTTAAAGGGGGATATGGATCAAAACCTCTTTTTGCTGCATAACTGTGTAATGATGATGCTTAACTTGCTTAGTTTTTCAATCTTGCCGCAGTTACCCCTTACCAGTGACGTTGATTTGGATGCCATTGCTTGTATGACTGAAGGATTCAGTGGTGCAGATCTCCAAGCTCTTCTCTCTGATGCGCAACTTGCAGCAGTTCATGATCTCCTAAGCTGCGAAGAGGTCAATAAGCCTGCACAAGCACCAGTCATCACTAATGCTCTCCTAAAATCTGTAGCTTTCAAGGCTAGACCCTCGGTTTCAGAAGCTGAGAAGCGACGTCTATACACCATTTACAGCCAATTTTTGGATTCAAAAAAGTCTGCTTCGGCACAGGTCTCTCCTGCTCTCTTCCCATGAATGAAGGTTGTTTAGTTTAAACTTTTTTGGTGGCATGCTAAAGATAAATTACTTGTCTGCAGTCTAGGGACACAAAGGGCAAAAGAGCAACCCTGGCGTAAGGTTTGTGAAGAACTTTAGCGATTAGAAATGCAAATGAGAAATGTTGCATCAATACCAAGGCGTGTGATATTGCAATCAAGTTACTTTATTCCTCTCCATTCAGGAAAGACTGATTCAGCCATGTTTGTTCTTTCTAATATAATTATACACATTAAACCATTGGACAAATGCCCTTGTGTATTGCTCAGTCGTGTCCTCAGACACAGTCATGTCAACACCTTTCATTGCAGCCTATTAACAGGGTCGTTGACGATGTTATTTTACACTGATGTGTCACGTAGACCATTCTTACGATTCTCAACTTCCTAATTTGGTTTCGACTAGTTATTTTGTTATTTTTAGATTCTTTAGCTAGTAAGATAAAGATAGTCGGTAGGAAATATAAATACTTGTTGCCTAGGGTTTTAAAACATTATTATTATGATTATCGATTGTTGAGTGTTGGATTTTCCATAATCTTTACTTTGTTCTCTTTGTGAATTCAAGAGTCTGTCCTGGGGATACAAGGTCTTGTCCGACACCTATGTTGGAATGTTATTCCTATTGTTTATCATTATGTCCAGGGGGAAGTGATTCAAAAGGCAAGGGATCAAGGAGGTCTAGGAATTTGAAATTGGAAATTGGTAGAATTGTGCCTTCATGATGAAGTTAGTCTTGGATTTTTCATCTAGTCAAGGAAAGCTGTGGGTGCATGTGTTGGGGAGAAATTATTGCAATTTCCTCAGGCAAGGTTATTTGTTTGCAGTCCAAAGGAAGCGCGACAAGTGTTCTTTTCTTTGGAAAGGGATGGTAGATAATTGGCATATTACTCCTTGATGACATTAACTGGTCTCGTGGAAGAGATTTAAAATCCCTATTTCATTATGTGTCTCGTTTTTCGCTAGGTTGCCACATCATCCTTAGAGTTTTAAATCTTTCAACAAATAAATAAAAAAGTTAAAAAGGACGTGTCGATTATAAAGGAGAATAAGAAATAAGAGATAGAACACCAAATGCAACAGATGATTTGAATGGCTTCGATGATATGTCTTTTGGCATGATCAAGGGGTTAATGATGATGATGATATCCTCTTGGTACAGCCATAAAGCCGAATTAAGGTTCAAGCTATGGTTTCGAACAGAGGAGAGTAAGATTTGAATGCTGTTACAGAGTTTATCCCAGGTGAAATCTTGTTAAAATTTTGGGCTTTAAAGCTTCCAAATCCAGATGGTGGAGAGGACAAGCTTAGGCGGAAGGCTAATTCACATGAGAAGTTTTCTGTTGTTTCAGCCTATCGTTTGTTAGATGGTTCTGCTGATACAAATGACTGGAGGTGGGTGGAATTATAAAAGTGGAGAAGGCCTGAAGAATTGTTTTTTTCCCCTTATGAAAGGGTATGCTTAACTGTTAAATAATTCTATTTGTTCAATATTATATTAATTAATTGGAACTCTTTTTTTTTTTCTTTTTGAGAAAAAGTTGGTTCAGTTGAATTTATGCAATTCAGTCTTTATTATTGGTTTTGATTCAAACGGATGATTTTTGTTTCCTCACTCTTTTAAAAAGCTAAAAACTTTACAGTATTTGGAGGAAATAAAATTTTTCTGCGGGATAAAATTAGGTTCAATCTAGCCGTTACAATTTTCTGTTCCTTTTTTCTTTTTTTTTTTCGGTAACACGAAAATATTGTTACTTTATAATAATTGTTTTTGTGGTGTGTTCTTAAATTGGTTGGTCAGAAAAGAGATCTAGATTTGCAAATTAGGCCCCATAGTCTATTGTTTCTTTTGCCACTTACTAGCTACATAATAGTGTCATTGCATGTGATAATAGGTGTAACCTGTATAAAAAATAACAGAATACCTAGTAGTGAAAACAAGGTGAACAAAGCAAACTCTTATTTTAAGAACACAGTAAAAAATTTAATAAAAAAAATTAATCCAAGGAAATTTCAGCTTAACAAAATAACAACCCCTCAGTTTTGATCAAGTGTTGCAATGTAACTGTTACCCCTATTTTACAACAAAAGCTAAAAACACAGGTTTCTAGTAAACCTGCAAAAGAATGCGAAGTACATGATACACTAACTAAAAACATATTCCGTCTTCCCCAAAAGCATTTCGAGTGGGGAGCAAAACTTCAAAATCATAGTTTACAGTCTAAATGATCAAAGAATTTACATTATGCCAAACTCTTCCCTGCATCAACTTCTGTATCCAAGATTCACCTGTGCCAACAAACTAATCTATCATCCTCCGAACTACAAAACAGTGTTATATATCTTCACACACCACGAAGATATCCGTACAGCATATAAAACATCAATGATACAATATATTGAGGGGGGCTGGGGGTCGCCCCTCGTCTTTCATCATTTCGTCAAGATTTATGTCGCTGAGCAGCCAAATTCTCCTCATAGTTCAGAGTCTTTGCTGCAGTTAGAAGCATGTCAACCCCACCAGATGTATCTAACAGATCTTCACCCTTCTCTTTCTGTACATTATTTTGATTCCCATGGGTTCCTTTTCCCCGGTCAGATTTCTTTCTCGACTTATATTCCGCAGTTAAATATGCGCTTTTCACCATATGCAAGCGCTGGAGATCTAAATTACATTTTGTGCAAAACCACCTTCCCCTTGGGATTGAAGTACGTGGTGGTTGCATGCAGTAGATGTGAAAAGCTTGATCACAGCCATCACATAATACAATCTTATCATCATCTCGATCCGTTAGGCAACCTCTGCATAGACAAGAAGGGCAATACCAGCAACGACCGTAAGTATCTAGCTGCTTAACTGTTAGGCACCTCTCATGGTAATACTTGTTAGGGCAGAAGGGATGACCACATACTCTGAACTTCTCCTTTTCTATCTCGATACTACATATTTTGCAACAAGGAGGAAGACTTTCCGTTCCATTTTCTAGCTCATCATCCTCCAAATCATCTGAGCTCTCCTCAAGCTCTAGGTCTTCCTCATGTGTCATAAGTGCATGAATTCCAGTAGTTGAAGATCTTGGTGCATTTATTTTCTCGCACAATACACAGTTCTCATGGGGTGATCCGATCCCCTTTGCCCTGCAGTGGTCACAGTACCAATTTTTTAAAGGAAATTTTTCAACAGCTGGTCCAGTGCACAAAACATGGTACACCTCCTCACAATGATCACATACTAGGCAGTCTCTACCCTCTGTTTTCTCGTTACAAGTCTTGCAAGTAAAGGCTTTGTGTTGACAAGAGTCTTCTGCTTGTTCCACTTTGGCATGCCCATTAGATTCTTGAATAAGAATTTTCTGCAGTTACAAAAACCCAACATATTATAAAACTAAGAACCATAATAATTAATCTGGCACAAAACAATATAGGACAAAAGAATTTAGCCGTGGTATGACTATAAAGGTTCTCCCATCACCTTAGTTTACCTCTTTCAAATAACCAATAGGCCCAAGGAAACGTTGATGTTGATTTAAGCTTTTTAACAAGCATATTTTCAATTTTCATTTATTGTGAGTTTGTAATATGTGTCTATGATGAGATGATGAGAAGAAAGGTCACACGCTGGAAGAGAGAGAGAGACTTACAATGATGTTGCAACTGCATCGAATAAGATTTAAGGGTAAAAAGCCGTATTACTCAAGAATGACAAGATGAGGAAACTGAGAAACAGGGTCCTAGCTCCACCTCAAATTTAAGTTAAATCAACAAGCCGTCTGATCCAGCATCATAAATAGAGACCTAAAATATAGGACTGGCTGAACCTCAGATTATCACATTTACAAATTATGTTCCCAGAATTAAACATTACCCAGAGTACCTAATGTTGATTCAAAATTTCAGCGAGAAACTTGACATCTAAAGATAAGAATTAAGTTCTTACCTGATCTTTGTCTTCATCAAATACCATGTCATTCACTTACGGAGTTTAAACCAGAAATAATGTTCAAATTGGCAGTACAGTGACATAAATTGGACTGACTAGTACAGTATAGAGCTTTTTAAGACTTAATCAACATTTGCTTGTACTGGATAGAGGACCTTCCAACTCAAGTCTACAAGTATCCCCAAACCCAAGCATGTGAGGAAAAAGAAATCAATGGTAGAAGAAAAAGGATTTACAGTTCAAAATTGTTTACCTCATCACAACAAGAAGTTCTCCATTTCTCTGAGAGGCTCCTAGCTAAAGCAACTAAATCAGTGCCAACAATTTCAAGCTTCGTCCACACCTGCAAAAAACCAATTATAATCAAGATACAAATTCACAATCTAAAACAGTCCAAAGTACCGTATAAAAGCAATATTTCTTTTGCAGCACACCAACTAATTACTGCACACTCAAAATTGAAAGATGACAAGTAATTGAAACATCAATACAAGTTTTCTCAACTGGTCATGCCTACATTTTTCTCAGGCTAGGAACAAGCACAAATAACCTACCATATGTGAGAGCTCAGAGTTTTTTACTTGCATTGCAGCCAAATGTACAAATAAACTAGATTTGAGATAGACCTCTTTCTTTTATCTGTTTCCAATTTATTTATTTACTTTGACCTGGAAAATGGGTAATGGGTAACCGATTAGGTATTTGGAAGTGGGGGTTGGGGAATGGAGGGGAACCTTCCACAAAGGTCTCTAAAGTTTTGAACACTGAACTGGCAAAATGTACAAATGAGACTAAGAAAACTCAAATATGCACACATGAGCATTCAGCGAGCAAGAAGGGAGAAAGGGAAAAACAATTTATGTCTCAACATGAATTCTGTTAGGAAGATTGTTGGGGAAGCAAGGTAGCCATTCTGAAGGATTGACTCTAAATATGTCAGGAATAGAGAATTAGAGATGTAATAGTTAGTTATGTAGTAGGGAATATGATAACTATGGTAGGCCTAGTTGTAGACTAAGTTCTTTTCTCTTGTCCTATTCTGGTAACTAGTAGTATACATATGAGGTAAATGTATTGTGCTGGGAATCAATGAAGAAATTATGACATATTGAGTACACCTTTGTGTGACTCTCTCATCCTCTCTTCTTTCTCTCCTCATCCAGTCCGTCCTCTCCTTCTAAAACCCTAAAATCTGTTATTAAGTTTTGCCAGGCCTCTTGGGAGTCCTGACAGCAGAAACTCAAATGCAAGTTCGAAGCAGAAATAGTCTTCTAGCCTATAATACATGGAAAAACACATGAAGACATATACATGTGTTGTGTGTGTACATGCATATTACCTATTATATAGCAAAGGAGCCTTTTCAAGTTCAAGATTCTCCTTTCCCTGCGGACACTCTTTTTCCAGAGTATATCCAACCTATAATAGAGAAAAGGAGTCTTCTCCAAATTCAAAATTTTCCTTTCCTATGGATACTCTTCAATGTGTATAGCCATTGCAGGCATCGGTAAAAATTGAATCATTCAAGAATTTGTTTATCATGAAACTCAAGAAGAGAATCAGCTAATACGATGGAGTAGATCAATCAGAAATATTTTACCCCAGATATACAACTTAAATAATTTTGGCCCTAGAATATCAAGTCTCCAAATTTTCCATTTAAATTAAGAAATAATGTTGTAGAAGTATTCTTTAGTCTAGTAAACACTACGCTTAATGTAGTTAAATAATAAATAATGGCAATACTCATAGTTATAATAACAATAATAAATGAAGAAATAAACAATAAACTGCTTCATTGTGCTGTAATGTTATCAAACCTCAGCAAACTGACCAGAAGTTTAAATTATACAGTGATGAGGCCAGAAATGTCATATCAACGAATAAGTGTAATGTTAGCAGAGGAAGAAGCAAGACACAAAGACACAGACACACACATGTTGATCAAATTAGTAGAGTAAAGTGGAGTTATAGTCATGACATGATGGATAATATAAAATAAGAACCAATACCAATGAATTTTCAGGTAACAAAGAATAAGGAAAAGACAATGCATGTTGAGACGGTACACTTCTATGGTAATCAAACTTAGAGAAAACAAGCGGGAAGAGAAACTTGTAGCAGAAAGAATGTATAGGAGGAACACTGGAGAGAAGACAATAGAACATCAAGATGTTTTAGAGGTATCCCCACTGGTTCCTACATTTTGGTACTCCATACCTCACATGAAATCTTGCATTATCACCTCTACAAGCTTTTTCTATGTCAATCTAATTCCACACACTACTAAAAAAAATTGTAAATTAGCAGAGAATGTTTGAAATTCACACTTATACAGTTGTACTAAATCATTTCTAAACTAGTCAAATGGATACCAACAATATATTTGTATGGTCTTTTTTAAGCCATGTGTATATATAAAATATAACATTGCTAATGGTTTGACATAAACACAAGTTCATAGGTAAGCCTATAAAATTCTTTTCAGTTTAGGGCGCATAGGGGGTTGTGTTGTATTGTGGGGTGGGGGATGTTTAAATAGGTCGACATATAAAAATTTTCTTATTTATCCTCAACTTTATGAGATTATGAGATTACTCATAAATCTCAACTTAGTCTATCAATATCTGAACCATTTCCATTAGAGATGCCCTAATCACCAGGTTGTGAAAATAAAAAATGAGAATAAAGATGGTATGCAAGATTCAAAGAAAGGGAATTAGTCAGTTCAAGATAGTGAAATGTATTCGGCAGGCTAGGAATATATCACTTAGAAAGTTCAAAGTGAAATGACTTATATAACCATGCTATACTCCCTGTGCATCAATTCATTGTCTTCCTCTATTTATTGCACTTGTCACCTCAGAACTTGATTGTCTAGCCATACTATTTTGCCCTTGTCAAGGGAAAAGAAAAATGTGTTAGCGACATGAAAACTTTTTTTTTAATAAAAAATCTACCTTTTAAAGTATGTAAAGGCCAAGTCAAAAGGAACATCGAATTAAGACGCAGGATATAAATGTTTGAAACAGTTTGGTGCTGTTACCGCAGGAAGAATTGAAAGGTAACAGTACATGAAATAAAGCATGTACTTTGCTTTTCACATCATAGGAAATATGTTACAATAAAATAGATTATAATAATAAAAAAATAAAAAGGCAGATGCTTTCAGGAATCAAATTGCCAGTTACTATCACCACATATACCAAAAAAAAAACCTACAATTGTCACGAGGAAACCAAGAACAAGTAAAACTAAGAGCCATTTTCAACAGTGAGTACTCTACTAGTCAGCCGTGTCAACTTACAAATGATAAAAAACTAATTTTAACCTAATCTCTACAGGAAGTGATCTATTTTCTGTGTATTGGTGTATCCCAGATTCAAGAACCACCTGAATGCCTGAAGGCGTTGGCCAATAAAATATTTCACAAACAAGCCAGAAATGCTGCTTTAAAACAGCAATGGTGTTCATATTTAGGTAGTAGTCTTTGATGTAAGCTAGACAGAATTGAGTGGGTTTAGCAGGTGGAGAAATCTAGCCCCTATTTATTTTATGATAAAATAAAAATTCTGTCCAGTTTTCAGATTCAGTTCTAAGAAACATCCATATCTTTCTTGCTTAGTTCTAAAAAGTACAATACATTTTGAAAAATAAATAGAATTCCCTTCATTACATCGAGAAAACTACGAAGAAATGTTGTATATTTCAGAAAAGTTTTAAAACACAGGAACAAAGGAAAACAATGGGAAATTCCATGGTTTGAATCCTCTCCTCCTATTGCCCTACTTATGCCTCACCTTTTTTTTTGCCATCCCTCTCCTAAATGCTCCTCCACCTCTGTTCCCTCACCTTTACTTTTCCCCTCTCTTTGCTGCTAGTACAAGGAACTCATGTTAGCGAATCTCAACTACATAAGACATCTCCGCAAATTTGAGTTATATTTCTTCTCATGGGTTCATGAGCTCTCCAAGATGGCTGCCACTGTGCTTGGATTACATCCCACCAACTGGGCTGTATCCCACCACTCTAACCATATGTATACCGTTAATAGCTACAACCACCAAAAGGCTGCAAAGAACTTATAACCAAAACTACTATTAATAGAGTCCAATTTACTAGGCCACTCGCTGTGCAGTGTATTAGTGAGTTCGAACTATTACTAATATCACCAGTCTAGCAAAAATTTTCAGACATTGCCTTTTAGTCATTTTGATGATATTTTAAATTTACTTTTTGCTACCATTTGGTAAATTGGAGATCGGACAGTTGCGGTTTCCTGTTGAAAGTTTCTGCCAGTAGCTGTATGTTTTGTGTATCTCTGCTGTTCTTCTCAGCCCCGAGTGGTTTTTTGGAAAAAGTATTGTCTCAAAGTTTTTATCTTGACACCCACTAAATCAGCTATCCGGTGTCTTATTTTCAGAAAATAGAAATTGAAGTTAACAACCAAATATATTTTTAAATATTACAGAGCAAAAATGTTCAAATATTAGAAAATGTTAACAGACTAATAGTTTGAGAATATCTTCTCTAAAAACAGTTTTTAAGAACTTTTCACAAACCAGACCAATGGAATTCCTAAATTTGGGAAATTGAAATTCTTAGCATAAGCATTGAAAGTTAATACAGATCAATAGAGTAAACACTAACAGCTATTCTGACACTTCCAACAATAATCTTAACAAATTTGGCACACATATATATTATAGATAAACACAAACTGAAAGTGAAACAGAAGCGGTAAAATAGCAGAATTGGTGTAATTGGTGAAAGAGTGAAAGCAAAGGTCATTGAGAAGCTTATAGTTTTGTAGTAATTCTTTTCAAAAAAATATATTATACCATAGCAAATAGATCTGAAAATGCAGAATGTATCAATCAAATAGAGTTGCCTCACAATTATGCTCTAACTTTTTCCTTCCATCTACAACAGATCGTTTCCAGCAGTGTAGGTGAATTCAATACGTCTTATACAGCAAACCAATTCGCTTTTACGCGTCACACAGAGACATTGTTTCTGAGGGATTACCCTTTCCAAGTATTGCACATTATCCAGATCTCAGTTTGGGTACATGGTTAAAATCATGTTTCCACCAGAGTGAAAGAGAGGCTGCACAAATATTTTATATATCCCATTTCTCCCAATTAAGTAAGCTGGTTAAATCGGCACATAGTTTGAGCCGTTGAGGATGCATTGGAGACTCATATGACCACTAATTTGATTTTCACGAACACTACATACGCAGACCATCAAGAGTGGTTCTTCTGGAGAAACATTAGTTTTTGGTACTTCAATTCCAAAGATAAAGATAAGACAATTTCAGTTAACCATATTTAACTTTTATCTAGTGTCTTCACAGAGGATAAAATTTTTAATGGGGGTAATGGTGAATAAAAATCTATTAATAGCTACTGTAAAAATATATTATTAATGTGTTTACTAAAAAACCATTTATTTTATCATAAATAAGTTGGGAATGGAAATAAGTGAAGTATACAAAAGTAGGAAGACAAGAATTGCTTAAGTAAATAAATTGTTAAAAAAATAATAAAAGATAAAATAAAATATAAAATAGGAACTTAAATGCATTACAGTACACATATAAACTTAATAAGAGTAGTTAACAATAAACACATGTTAATAGAATAACAAAAGTGACCCCATTAAAAAAGACCAAACACCATCAGCCCATGTTCCTACTCTCCAGATGACTACATACGTTAAATCTTACTACAACTCAATTTTAACTTCAATTAAGGAAAGAGTTTTCAAGAGATAAGAAACCAATTCACAGTTTGAAATTCAAAATCTGTAATGTAACTAGTTGAATGGTGGAAAGGATCAAAAATAAAATTCAGCTGTTTCTACAACTAGACAAAACCAGAACACGTTATGTAAATAACATAAACCATAAGATTGAGACATATTAATAAGATAAAGCAAAATAGATGGATTGAACATAAAATTGAAAAGCTTATTGGAAAAAGATTTTCTCAAGCTAAGCACTATGTAGATTAAATAATTCCGGTATATATTTCTGAATCAATCACAAAAACTGAGTCAGAAGATATAGACAATTGCTTTGAAATCAAGCAACCACCTGTAGAAGTTTGTGTGTGTATAAACAGGATGCAACAAAATGACAACAGCTGAAAATGTCATGTGCATATGCTAGCCATGTCCATGTTGTACACTAGAACCAAGTTGTAATACTTTTGACTGGCTGAATACTTTTGAAATAGATGTCTTTAAAAGATACCTGTTGGATATCAGAGTGAAATAGCACAGGTGAACTGTTGTACACTCCTCCTTTAATCCTTGAATTTATAAGATTAATGTCAAAAAGACTGTTAACCTTCACTCCTTCAAAGTTTCCAGAAAGAAGGTCGCATAGTTCAGCAAACTTAGTTGATATTAAGACATTGAAGAAAGCACGTTTGCACAGATCACTGTTTGTATTTGGAGATGGTTCACATGCTGATCCATTTGATGTCGCATGAACATGATCCTTAGATGCATTCAGGGTTCCATTGTGCATAGCTTCACCAACATGAACAGTTTCCTGGAGATTATTTATGAAATTGTAAATTAAGAATTCGTGTGTGTGCGCGCGCTTGTAAAAATTCTAGCAGGGAATGAACTTAACTGTACTTGCACAAACCCCTTCTCGATGAAATAAAAGAGCATCTCGGATGCAATCCTGTAAACTACCTTCCTTCTCATTAAATGACTGATACATCTGTTCCAGAATAAGTTTTTTATAGTCTTTGACTGAGAAATCGTCAGTACCATTTCTAGAAGTATGTGAATCCATCCTACCAAGATTAACTTGGTTGCATGAACTACTGGGAAAACGCACATTCACCGGTCCTTCCATTGTTATCTGTGTTTTCCAATTCAAAAGAAATGTATATAAGAAATATGTACCGTAAAAAAACTTATCCACTTTAAGCATAAGCAAATCTAGAATATTGTCCTCTTCTTCCTATATTGGAAGACTAATCAAATCCAGATTAGATTTCTTTTTGTAATAACTAAGAAGTTACATATTCAACTAAAACACCAAAATGCTTCTTCAATCCACTCACCAGTTGCATGGCATGTGAATTTCAACTGTTGCTAAACTTAGAGTTCACAATTAACAATCCATGGTTGACGAGAGAAAACAGAACAAGCATGAACTCGCATCTTTCGTTCCTCACATAATTAAAAACCATTAATGTAAATGAATATTCATTGCAGCTTTTTCACAACTAACCCCATTATGCTTCTGAACTAATATCTTGTACATGTGAACTTGTTACAAGACCGCAAGAAGAATTCAAGAAAATGGCATGATAGTAAGGTAGGAATTAGACAACCTTATCTCCGTCCTGGGTCGTTGAATTTGTAGAGAACTTGCATTCCTCAGACAGCTTATCCTCTGAATTGCTACTCGTCTTCAGCCGCTTCCGCCTACCATATGTTAATAAACAATTCCCAGAAGAACCAGCAGAATTTCTCTCGTGACCATCTCCATTCTCAATTCCAGTGTTATACCCTTTATTACTAACTGCCTCTTTATTCAATCCCATACCCACCCCACTATCAGTACTTTTACCTCTCTCTTCATCAACCATTCCTTCAGTTCCAAAAGAAAACCCTAATGTTTCAAAATCCTCAAAACTCAGTGCACACAAAACCCACCTGGTAAAATCGAAAAAGACTCAATCTTTACTCAAAATAAACAATACCCATCAAGAATATACACCTAAAAATCAAGAATAACGTACACACTCACAAATCAGTAAAATGAGATTTGGGGTTTTCAAATTATTGAAAAAATAGCATACTACACTCCCACATGTACTCACTTATACCCCAATTCATAAAGATGTAGAAAAAAGAGTAGAGAGAGAGAAACTTACTCGAAGTTTGGTGATTGAAAAAGATTATGAAGAAGCAACCCAGACTATGAAGATGGGGAAGGGCTATTCTTTATCCTAAGAAGTTTGTACTCCAGTTCTGATTTGAAAACAAAGAGGAGGGGGGGTCTTTAAATGGGTCACGGGTATGGATCGGGTTGCAACCAAAACTCGTGCGACTGTTCTGAGACGCCTTTGTCTCTTCAAAGAAGCCCAACAGTCAACTCGCGTCTTCAGAAAAAGATTTCGTCTTAGGTCTTCGCAATTTCTACTTAAATTTGACGGAAGACTTTCATAATAATTTTGTATTATAAGTTAAAATATAAGTTAAAATAATATAAATAGTGTTTAAATAATGATGATTTTATAAGTTAAAATATATTGTATATTTACTAAGAAAACTTGTAAGTTAAAAAAAAGTTCAGTGAAAATAAATAAATATGTAATTGTATTTGGTCAACTCTGCTTATTTCATTTTATTTATAAGCAAAAAAATAATAAATAAGTTTTACTTACTTATTTTTTTGCTTATAAATAAATAAAAAAGTTATTGTCAACTAAACTTTTTTTAAAAAACTAATGTATGAGCCTGTTTGACAATAGCTTATTTGAAGGTTGCTCATAAGTAAGTTTATTAGTAAACTAATTTTAGCTTTCTTATAAGAATGTTTGGCACAAAATAATCTCATAAGTTAAAATAAAGTGAAAGGGTGTTTGATTAATTTTGACTATTTTAACTTATAAGTAGCAATTATTTGTGAAGATTACTAATGTGGACATACTTAAAAAACAAAGCCATTAATTTCAAAAGAGTGAAGGCTACTTATGTAATCACATTTAAATTTACTTATAAATTAAAAAATAATAAGCAACAAGCATTTGCTTATTTTTTTTTCCTTATAAGTTTTCTTTATAAGGAATTGCAAAAAGTCACAAGTTAAAAACTCTTTATAAGTAAGTTTAATTAGTTTATAAAGAGTTGCCAACCATGCTCTACATGGGAGGTTTCCCTCAGTAAATAAAATTTGCTCCAAATTGTAATAATATTTGTAACAGAAGTTATAACATTATTATTAATTTATTAATTATATTTAAAAAAATTGATCTGGAATTTTGAGATAATTTTTCCAGTCGTTTATTGTTATTACATGCTTGACAGTAGCAAAGTACACTTTTTTATAATCTAAAAATTAGAATGTCATTCTCTTGTTAATTTAATAATTTGGTTATTTACATTTTAAATACTTTTTCTGCCTATAAAATAATGGCTTAGCTACGGGTTGTTCTTTTTCTACTTTTATAAAGTACAAGTTAGTTACTTTTCAAATATTAAGTGTTCGTTTTTTACTTTAAGCAAAGAATTATTACTTTTAAAAAAGTAAACATTTTAATTTCTAATTTTTAGTTAAAAATTAAATTTAAACTAAAAGTCATAATCAAAAAGTAAGAAAAGATTAAGTCATAGCTTCTTACATGTATTTCTATGCATAATTTAGTACATGTTAGATATTTTAATTAATTTAATAAAAATTATAAAATAAAAATATAATAAATGAAATTAATATTTTTTAAAAAAAATTAAAATTATCTAAAATACTTTAACATATACTAAATTTTACATAAATTACATGCCACTACTGTTCATGTGTCATCCTTAGACGAAGGGAGTATTTATAGAATAGTAGTTCTCTTATTTGTTTGTTTTCAAGAAGATAAGAATTATGTAAAGTTGTGAATTAAAGATATAGAGAATTAATATTGATTCGTGAATTGTTTGGAGGACAAGACGCAATAAAAGTGTAGCAAAAGAGCATAACAAAGATGAACGCAAGACATACGTTCCTACTCGTCCGCTACTTCTAACAAATATAAGACAAGATAAAAAAGAGTTGAGTTTGTCCCTGTTATTATCGATGATTAATACATAAATATCTTTATAATTTTTCTCTTGAGATTTGTGACATGTCTCGAGCTGAATTTGAATCTTCCGAACTTTTTTATAACCAAAAGAATTAGATAATATAATATAAGGAGTTGTAGTTCATTCCAAGCTTTTTTTTCCTTTTGCACTATTTTAAACTTTTTATTCTTATAAATGAATATAGGTAGAGTATTAAATATGTTGGAATATGTAAAATTCGTGCAATTATAAAAAGACTGCTGATGTAGATAGATTCAATTATATGGTTATTAGAAAAATTACAAAATCTCGTATACTCGAGAGATAAAAATGAGGTTTGGATAGTATTTCTAAAAATTTAAATTTCAATAATCACTTTAATTATAACTTAAGCTTGTTCGACTGAAATATTTGAAAGTGGCGTTGAATTCACAATGATTTTTAAAGTAGAAAGTATTTTAACTTGAATCATTAATTAAACTATAAAGTCAAAATTTCGTCTGATTGGGAATAACTGAATCATTTTGATTTGAATTTTCTCTTCAAGTGCATAGTTAAACATTAACAACTTGGTATGACTCTAGTAGTCACATTGCAAATCAACCCAATTTACTATAATCAGATTGAAATGCATCATAAACAGAGTAATAAAAAGATAAAATCCTAATCCATGAGACTGGGACATATGCTCATCATCTAATGGCCTTAAACTTATGCTCATCATCTCCCGCTGACATCATTTAGAGAAAATTGTCTTTGAGCATCCCATTGACAGGTTAAATAAGAATGAACAGCAGCCCCAGTGAAGCTGCATGCGTAAAACAATGAGGGAGAATCAGACATAGCATATCATGTATAAATTGTATTCCCTCCTTAAAAAAAGTTATATTTTGATTTTTGAGTTTTAAGTAATATAAATATTACATATTGATTGACAATTACATGTTCAAATAATAAAAAAGAATTCATGAAAATTGTCATATATGTTCAACTAAAACAAGATAAGAAAATTAAAGGGAAATTTTTTAACAGAGACGTATTATCTATTAAGGGTATGGGGTGGGCACCCCACCCACACACAAAATCCCAGGAAATACATACCATATAGGAATGAGTATTCAACCTAAAATATCATCCACTATTAACACAAACCACTTTTCTTGCTCTCAACCCACTACCATATCATTTATTTTATATTTTCTGTCACGAAATAATTACTTCTAGAAACAAAATTAATTAAATTAAAAATAGAATTTTAATTTTCAATATTTCCCATGTGCCAAAGTAAGGCATTCCTTCAAGAAAAGTAATAAGACAAATGCGTATGTCGAATTGAGAAAACAACTTGACAAATTTTTACTGGTGTTCCTCCATCAAATTTTTGGATCCGCCACTGTTTTCTAATATATAGCATCATAATAAGAGTTAAAAAAACGCAACTTTTTCGGAAATGCGGGTAACTTTTTCTAAAACTATAGACCTGATAATGAAGACGTAAAACAAAGTAAGATCTTGACAAATTTTAACGCTTCATGCAATTGCAGAACAAGATCGAGAATAGAAAATCAGACCGAAATGAAGAAGGGGAATGAGTACAACATGAAACATGAGTAGAATGGGGAGGTGGAGTGAAAGGTTACAAAGACAAATTTATGTTACAATCAAAATAGACAAAATTAATTATGTTACGGTGAAATTTATAAATACTGGGAATCATATGATTCATATCATGCAAAGGAAAAAGGATAAAAGATAAAAGAATATACGAAAGTACTATTAGATACTGCAAATGAAAAAATGAGTGACATCATTACACACATGCCAGCAACTTTATGAAACTACTGCAAATCTGAGAAGACAACTCTTGAAAGGGAAAATTAAATAAGAGATGACACAGTTTTCATTTTGTAAACTCTATACCTCCAAATGATATATTCATTTGAATACTGCCCCAATTAACATCTCTCTCAAATCAGTCCATATGTGCTTGTTTGCATAACCACTTGATTCAGCAGAGTCCACCCTAGTAAATACAAAAATAATAGTTAGTATAAACATGAATTTGAAAAACTTCTTTGTAGGTTTAATTGCAAACTCAAAGAGAGGAAACTTTTTGCAGCTCAAAATTTTGTGTTGATACTGAAAAGCAACGCAAGCAAAAAAATGGAGTAAAAAAATATCTACAGGCAACATCAAAATGAAACAGGGATATAGAAAGTGTGGAGAAATTGTAATAACTTCCATTTTGAAAGTACCATCACATCTTAAGACATCGGTAAAAGCAAATAACTATAAAGCAGTCCTCGCTCCAGCATGCTTGAAGTTAAGTCCAATTATCAGCAACAGTGACCAATGCTCAGACAAAGGAAATCTGAAGTACCAGAAATTATAGAAGATATGATGGGGACTAGAAGAAGAAGAATAAGAACATAAATAACATAAGCCATATCACCTGTACCAGAAACTCATTTACATCTGTATCATGTTTAATTAGCTGTAAAGGAAGGCAGCCAAAGCTCAAGGCATCAAGGAAGGATGGTACCAAGATCAAAATATCTGTACTTTTTTCCAGAAAACCATCATCGACATCAAATCTGATGCCTTTTTCAGAAAACTATCATCCTTCTAATTGAGAGGAAAAGAAAATTACATGACAAGCACAAATTAAACATCTTCCTTTTTTACTCGGATTCCCACAAGAAGCCGGAACAGGTCATTCTACAACATCAAAGCTGATTCCGATAAATGAATATGTACGGCCCTCAATTTGTAACAAGGTGAGGATATCATACTCATATTGATTCGGCACAGACCCATAGAAGCAATCTGAAGCGAAGGAAGGAGAAATTTCATAGAGTTTTAAGCATGATCAAGAAGGCTGGGGTTGTACGTGTTTGATTCCACTGCAGTAGTTTATGCCATAATTTTACAGTCAAGATATCTGTGTGTGGTTTAGCCTAAAGCCTGTTCCAACATGTAAAGACATTATACTTCTTCCGTTCCAAAAATTAGAGATATAGTATTTTGGTTACAGAATTAGAGATACATTTCCGTTTGTAGACGATAATGTTGTTAAGTTCTTTCCATTACCTCAACCAGTGCTGGTCACTACTATTACTTCGAAAAACATGGTACAATATTGAAGAGATATTTTTGGAACTTAAAAAAGTTGTAGTTAAAAGCTTTTGTTTTTGAAATGTATCTCTTAGACGAGCTAGTCCCGAAGTTGATGCAGAGAGAGATGAGTGACTGTGAATGAGGCTGGAGTTGTTGATGTAACAGAGGTAGTTCTAAGAAAAAAAAATCCCATTCAACCCTCAATACCATGTCTGAGAGTGGAATTAAGATCCGCTCAATTTAATCTCATCTCTTCCTACATGATCAGCCCTTCTCATATCAATAACATATTAAAGGAACAGAGGGTGGAATGAAAAAGATCAATTCCATTCAACCCTCTATTCCATGGACCAAACAGGCCCTGAGTAGCTATTTGTAATATAAAATATGGACATAATACCAATAAATTAATTGCCCTTTTATGAGAGGAGTCCCCTTCCTGGCTTCCTCCAATCCTCCTACATCATTCATGGCCAAATTTTCAACCATTACTAAAGCATATTCTTCTGCTTGAATTCCTTTACTCTCCCTATTATTCTTTACTTTAATCAATTATTAATTCTTTACTTTAATCAATTATTACAACTTCATGTTTGTACATCAAACTCAAGCACAGTTGCACCACAATTTATACATGCTACATCATTGATTGTTTGACACTAGTCACACACTGACTTTGTACAAGCCAACAGAGAATCGAAAATGGGACTCATGTTGGTGCAACTTGCGGCATTAACTCTTGAAATCTCCCCCCTCAATCCTCACCTTACATATCACATTTTTTATTCACAGGAATATAAATACCGTAATAGATCATAATAATTTATAAATTTTTGCTGTCACCATATTAGCCAAAACAGATTTGAAAAAGTAATAGACCACAGATTAACCGTGCAAAATGTGGAGATGCATTGCTATAATCAATTGTGTAATGTGTTCGACAAAATGTTCCACGTGCTCCTCGGAAAGCAACTCTCTGGGACAGAATACTGAAAGAGTAAGGCGGTTGATAAGGGTGAAGGAGAGGACGGACCCAAGCTCTGCTAAGCCTTATGCACAAGATGGGAATCATACTATCATTTACTATGAAAATTGCACTACAATGCCATGCACATAAATCAACCTCAAGTATAGTGCAGAAATTAAATCAGAAATAGGCGATAGACTATACACGATCTAAAGCAATAAATAATATTTCTATAAGAAAATCAAGGACACAGTTATACACCCTTTGACGAACCAAAATGCATATCTTAAATGCCATGTCCTAACTTAAGGAACCAAAATGCAAATTGTGGCCTGAGTATGTACAACATAATCCAGGTAATGTGCAATGAAACTAAACAACATTATAAATTAATTGTAGATCTATCATATTCAGCTATGTCTCCCCTCAACGGCTACTAATACAAAAAGTTAAATAGTAGTAATTTTGGTGAGACCTGGTAGTCCCTTCTAAACCATCCACACATCTTGTAACGAGAATACTTTTCTCAAAGGACTTACATGGTTTAGAAAAGCTTAAATTATGTGAGTGTTTCCAATTTCACATCTTGTGCTAATGTTCCAGATTATCCAAACAGATCTACTTTCAGAGCTTATGGGTTCATCACAATTCTAAACTTCTAACAAAACAAAGCTGGACACTGTGTGTCTATGTGTGTGTGTGTTGGTTAAAGGAGAGGCCAGAAAAAAAAATGTTGCTTCTTGATATAACAAATCAAATGGATACTTCCATAATAACCAAGGTAATAAACAAAATTGTAAACAAGACGATTGGGCAGCTTGATATCATCACACCTTACTTTAATAAAATTAAAAAAACCCAGACATGCAACAAACTCAAACAATAAACACCATATGAAAACGCAAAAATAAATTACCACATAATACGTAGACAAATCCTGCTTGCTAGGTGTCATCAATGAGATAATGATGCACAGCAATCATGCATTATTATTGTTTACCATGTGTACATTAAATCGTAACACTAAACCAGAAATTTAAAAATTCTTAAGATCTTAGCTTTAGACATAAGCATATGATAGAAACATTCTTTCTTTGACAACTAAAACACTTTTGAAAATAATGAACTACAATGAACTACGATTGATGCGAACGGTAGAACATACAGAGATTAATCATCAGCGTCCTCCGTAGGTCTCCCACCAAACGGATCATGAGAAGGGCATGTATCAGGACCAATATGGCGCTGCACCAGGCGCTGCAAATCAGCCATAACCTTCTGCTCACGCTTTGCCTTCTCCTCGTAGTTGAACATTGCCAATGCCTTCTTATCTTCAGCACTATAAACTTGGTTTTCTTTTCTGATACGAATAGCATTCATCCTCTGGTGCCTACTACCACTCATCACATACCCAAGATTCTCAAACTTGGAAATCTCCTCAGCTGAAAGACCAACTTCTCCTCTACGTGGAATACGCTTCCCTTGCTGAACATACTGTGCAATAGCATCACCTTCACCAGGCCTAAGTGCCCCTCCATAACTAACATGTCCTTCAGCCCTTGGCAAGGGCATTGGCCCAACAACAGGTTCAGTATCCAAAGTTGGTTTCTTTGCTTTAAACAGATACAGCTCACCATTACCCTCGTTCTTCTCCCCGTCATCCAATTTCAACATACTTTTATCATCAGCCTCTTTTAAGCCCTCACTCTCGCTCTCTGTCTCTCTTTTTTTCTTCGAATGAGTTCTCTTTTTCTTTGATTTCGCCTTGTCCCCTGACGACCTACTTGCGTTAGAGCCATCACCATCACTCTCCTGGCTACCCTCCTCACTATGCTCCTCCGAGGAAATATCCTTCCTCTTCCTTCCACTCCTCCTTTTGCTCTTACCATCTCTTCTACTTTTCTTCTTTCTCCTAGTGCTTCTCCTCCTCCTCCTCCTATATTCTTCTTCTGAATCATCGCTGATATCATCTGATCCACTCTCACTCAAAGACTTTGATTCCCTACGCCTACGCCTAGACCTTGAACTCTTAGACTTCCTCTTTCTCCTAGACCGTGAATCATCTGATTCAGAATCCGATGAACTCTTGGATTTCCTCTTTCTCCTAGACCCAGAATCATCTGATTCAGACTCAGACGATTCACTGCTTGAAATCTCCGTTTCAGATTTTGGTTTAGTATCCTTCTCTTTCTCAGTTGTGTCTTTATCCTCATCGATATCCTCAATTTCTAGTTCGTATGGTTCGTTTTCGGATCTTGGTGGGCTGGGTGTAACATTCCATATACAATTCCTCAACATCTTTCTCAATTTTTGGCGCTTGAGCCTGCGATACTCTTCGTAATTCAACCCTTTCAATTCTTCATCTGATTCAGACTCCGCCGCAGCGCGTCCTCCATTTCTGTAATCCCGATCTAGATACGGCTTTCTCCGATCCCTCCGATCAGATTTTTGAAACGCAGGGCTAGGGCTTTCTCTGGGGTTTGAGTAATCCGGAGATCCACGAAGATCGCGGCGATTAGGGGAATAATGATTGTACCTCTTGTGACCATGTACAGGGCTCCGGCTCCGGCTAAATCTAGGGCTTGGACTCCGGCTCAGGCTGCGTCTTCTGCTGTAACCACGACGGGGACTGCGATGCTGACGGCCAGGGGAGGCATCGAAACCCGGTGAATAGCGCTCGCTGGTACGACGGCGGCCCTCCGACACATATACGGCGGAAGAAAGCTTTGGCATTAGGGTGTATTGTTGATATTTCTCTGATCGATTGCAATCGGAACTCACTTTGGAATTATATATAAGCTTGTACTTTTATAACACAATTTAAATCAATTAATAATCTGTCTCGAATTTTAAAGGACGACAATTTTGATACTCCGACAATATTAAGGAAATCGCTATTTATTTATGTTGTTAATTTATTGAAATATTTTCATTAGATTAATAGAATTTTGAATGTCGTGTATTTTTTCTTTCCGTGGTATTAGGTATACTAATTTTTATAAAAATAATTATGTATAAATTAATGTGATTAAATTTTATAGGATATTAGTGAATTTTAAGAGATCCACATGTAAGGATTATTAGCTCAAAATTTGTCATATATATTTATATGCTTTTGTTTGTGTAATTCGTTAATATCTCTTCTTATAATAATTCAGTTATGTACAAGTTATTTTAAATTTATTTTATTTAAGATATTTATATTATATTTATTATTTTATTTATATTTAAATTAGTTACACAATCTCATTTATCATTACGTTTCTATTTTGCCTAAATTAAATATTAAAAAATTTAAAAAATAATTTTTGTGAATCGACATGTATAAAAATTAAAACTACGAAATTCTGTGCAATTGTAAAAAATATTACACATAGTTATACCTCTTAATTTCAACTTGTCTTATTTGGACCAATGATGTAAGAAACCAAACCTTGAAAAGTAAAATTATTAAACTTACCACAATATAATGCCTTGAAAGTTAATTAGTGGTATTATGTCCTTGAACAATCCTTGAGCTAACAAATAGCTTTAGTGGCAATTTCCATTTATTGTGTAAATTGATACAACCATGGTAGTAATTACATTTATTTAAGTAATTTAATCCATAATTAAAGTATCATCAGTGAGTTAAATGTTGCTGAAAATGGTAGAAGAAAGTGAGGGGAAATTTCCTCACATTTTGAATTAAAAGAGAATTCAAGAAAAATGTAAAGATACTACATAGTACTAATTTAACCTATTTTAATTCACCCAAAAATTTTCATATAAATAATAAGTATAATTTACAGTCCCAGAGTTTATCCAAACACTATTTATCAACAAAAAGTGTTCAAAAATTTGGGTAGAAATTAATTTATGAAGAAAAAGGTGTTCTAACTTGAGTTTTTGTCATTAAAGAACTCAAAATCTTGAGGTAATCATTTCATTTTTATTACGTGATTTATTTAATATTCTTAATACAACGCAAAAGTTCTCATAATTTTTAGATTTGTTTCCGGTTTATTACGAATTCTTCAAGTTTATAAATGTCATTAGCGACGCATCCTTCATAAAATCTAAAAATAACAATGTTATTAAAATCAGACAAAATCGACCGATTTAACCGTAAATCTGTCATGAATTCGGTTTGTGTGATTAAAATTAGCGATTCAAGAAAAAATCGATCGAAACGGATTTTTTTTTTTCCTAAATGAGTTTTCTGGTTTTGATTTTTGTGAATCGGTGAACTGATTTAATGAATTTTTAGAATATTTAATATATTTATTTTTATTATTAAAAATTTAAAACTTATATTTAATAAATTTATATAATATTTTTCCTAAAAATTATAATCCCATTGAATCATAGCTTCCCCTGTTTTATATCCGCTCCGGTCAGATAAAATTGAAAAATGGTATGAACATGATGTGTTTGACCAAATTTGACCTTGCGATTCCCTGCTTGTTTCTTGACCAAAATTAAATCCGTTTGATACACTGAATTCCAGGAACCAATAGCTTTAAATCGATTATATCATTATATAAGATCATAGTATAAAAAATATTTGAAATCCATTTGGGGGTATGTATATATGTACTGTTTCGTGTGTGTTCGGTCCGTGTGTAAGTTGTATTGGGTTGAATGAGGCGATGGAGACCTTACTCTTGCTTGGTTGTGCGTACGATCAGAAGGGAAAAGGAGAGGCAGTGGCTATGACCACTGTCGCGTCGGCTCACACCGGAGAGATGACGGCGAAAAAAGGGAGAAACAGAGGAGTGGAAGTCGATGTCGGCGGCGGATTTGTTGATGCCGCTGCCGTCGGGGAGGGGAGAGATGAACTCGACGACGCATAAAGGAACCGAGGAGAGAAAGATGAAGATGTCGACGGAGGGAGATGACGAACCGCCGCCGTCGGCGGTGAAGAACCGAAGAGACTGAACAGCGACGATGATGATGTTCACAATCCTACAATCCTAAATCGGTCAACTAGGATTTTGACCCACCAACTGAAGTGATCAAATTTTGTTTTAAATTTACTAGGCCCAATTAGAAAATTGAAGGAGTATTGGACAATCCACATAAATTCATACTCTGTTTGAGTGCACAGTTACTACTTGGGCCTATCTTACAATTATGGTACATAACCCAATTCAATTATTTAGTAAAATAATTAGTAATTAACTAATTGTGCATTAATAATAATAATAATCCACTATTCACTCTAATTAAGATTAATTATGGGTAATTAACGGATGACTTAATAATTAAATAAGAGATAACTAGAGGTAATTAAGTACAGTTATGTTAATTATTTGTGAATAATTAATAAATAATTGAGGATAATTACTCGTCCTAATTAAGATTAATTAGAAAGTAATCAAGGGACGTTTAAGGAATGATTAGAGTTAATTGGAAGATAATTAGGAAACAATTACCATTCTCTAATTACACTTAATCATGAGTAATTAAGGGACAATTACCTCAATTAAATCCATAACAATTGAATAATTTATCATTTCATTCCCAAATAAATTACTTAACCATCAATTAATCATGAGATGATTAATCTAATTTCTGAGCAAGGTAAATATCGAACAATGATGCAAGTAAATACTCAATCATATTTAATCCTTGTACATGACTCAATACTCAAAGTATACAACTTAAAACGAACTCAACTGAACTAATGAAAAACTTATGTTTTTTATATACTATTATTTTCTATTCATTAAAAAGTTTTCTAATCTTTTCTTTTCTATTCAAACTCGGAAACATAGTATAAATAACGAGTTGGGCCATTACATATTTAAATTTGTGAAAAATATTAGAAATTTGCAACTCAATTAGTGATCAAGATTGTTGTTTTCGTTACGGACAATTTGAGTTATTGCTGAGAAAATACTTCACTACCCACAAACTAAGAAATCGAATAATTACACTCGATCAATTTTATTTTAAAAATAATATATAAATACACTCGATTCATATGGTATAAACAAATATAGAGTGTATTAGAGGTAGATGTTTCAACATTAAAAATATTGTAGAGTTCACCACATATCCAAGATTTATGATTAAAACATTCTTAGTTAATGTTACACCGGAAAATGGTATTTGATCGTGCAAACCAAATTAAAACGTTTAACTAGTATGCTATAATATTTACATTTCCATATCGATGAGAGCATATTTATATGTATGCATGGGAAGAAAATTTACGGAGGAAGCTCACAAATTTATAAAAAAATTGATGCAAATAATTTCATTACTCTCTTTTTTCATGTTTTTAACGATATCCATCAAAAAAGAAAAATCTTTATACATTTTTATGAGTTTTTTCGATGAAATAACTTGGGTGCAAAAATTTATTTTATTAATAATGAAATGCAACAAGTTCTCAATATTGTTAACATCTAACCCATCTAGTTCTACTAAATAATTTCAAATATATTACAAAAGACACTATATCATCATGTTCTTGAATTCCTCAAAATCAATAAGCCCATCGGAGTTCAAATCATAGGCACTAATCATACTCCTACAATCACTTCCTACAAAATGATCATCCTCCAATAATCCTAACCTTGATAAAGTACTCTGAAGTTCATCACAAGAAATGAATCCATCTTTGTTTAAATCAAAAACTTGAAAAGCCTTGACAAGATCATTCTCAATTTTTCCCCCGTCGTTGGCTCCTTCTCCTACGTTATGTTTCAAAACAATTTCATAAAAGAATGAGAAATCGATGAGGTCAAGGCTTTTCTCCCCCAACAATAATTTCAGCATGTCGAGGTTCGGTTGAACTCCGATCCTCTCAAGAAGCGATTTGAACTCGTCAATGCTCACAAGGCCATTCCCATTTTTGTCGAGCTTCTTGAAAATTCGGTGTAAATCGTCGTAGTTTAAAAGAGACATGATGATAGATAGAGAATTATATAAAAAATTAAAAAATAATCGATAAAAGTTGTACCTGTAACCTTTTTATACACGTGTGCGTTGACAAATACAAATAATAATTGTACCGATAACCTCCTCATATATATGTACTCCAGCGAATTTAAAGAAATAATGTGGAAGAAATGCGAAATGTAATCGGTAAATATTGTACACGCAATGTATTCATGTGTAAGTGCCTAAGCACATTCAGAGAATAGAGTTGTTTCTTAGCTACAAAAACTGAAAGACAATTGGTAAACGTTATGCCTACAACCTCCTCATATGTCCTTTGCTTGTACGGAAAAGTACAACAAATATGAAAATTATATGGTTGAAAACTCATGAGAAATTTACAAGAAGCTTCATGAAAGAAGAGAATCGAGGATTTGTAGAAGTTGTAAAGTTGAATATGCTCATGACTGGGGAAGGTTGTTATCATGGATTTAAAAATGGAGCTTCAGTATTGAAATGTTCTTTCTTGGTATTTAATTTTATTATTTTCTCAACTTCATATATAAAAGCTCTCAACTTCATATATAAAAGCTCTGGAATTTTCTTTTGTTCTCATTATCTACTAAATTGATTGAGTGGTTGGTATAACCGTATAACTTATTCCGGTGGCTGCGTTAGATAAATAACTAATTTTATTGTTCGTGCCAAATACGAGTTTTATTTTTTATAGTTGAATATTTGTATAAACTAATTATAAAAGTTAAATTAATTTGTATATTTTTAATTATTGTAAGTAGTAATAATGTTTAACTTGTTAATTTAGTTAGTTTATGCTTTTCAATTTTTTATAAGTATTTTAGATTATTTGAATGTATGTTTAATAATTTTTTATATGATTTATCATAATTATATATTCTAGTACATATTTTAATAAAATTTTGTTACAATAAAAAGTTAAGAATTTAAAACTCTATATAAGTTGGTTTATTACATAATAATTGTAGTTGATTACAAATTAAATTTTAATTATATAAGTGATAAAGTAATTTTAGTTTAACTTTTTCTAACTCGTTCAGAATTGATTTTTATTGAAAGTTAGTCTGAATTGAAACAACAATAAAATTAATTTAAACAATTATTTAGGAGAATTTTGATGAGATTTTTATTTGGTTTTTTATATACAAAGAAAGATAAGAGCACTAATGGAAAATCGCCGAAATTAATGAATTGCTAAACTCATCAAAGTGATTCCATATTTTGATGTTTTTATTTTACCGAAAGTCGAAAAGAAAATTTGTATATCTATTCACTTATTCGAGAAACTATCATATGGAATATAGTAAAACAAGTCGAGAGCCAACCTATTTTCTATAGTTTTATTTTAATGTTTTTTACAAATGTTTTTAGGAGCTTAGTATTGGTGATTAAATGTTTTTAGAGATACTAGGACAAAAGATATATTTCACTATTTCAGATTCCAAAATTTATATGATAAAAAAAGATTAAATTATATTAAGGTTTTGTAATCATTAACTTTTGTTATGTATTGTATAACTTTTATAATTTTATCAACTAAAATTAAATTAATGAATATCATGCGATATGGCCTCTTGCGATCTCAAAAGTTTAATTACATCTCTTATTTGAAGTCGTATTACATACCTTTTTGTTCCCACGAAAGAACAAAGTCGCCGGTTACGTTATGTCACGGAGGAACTCTGCACCCATCTTTTTAGAGTTATTCTTGAAAAATATTCTTCCATTTAAAATTAAAGATATAATTAATAATTTAATTCATGCAAAACAGATTTGTAAATTTATATAATTTAATATTAAAATAAAAAAATTATATTTAAAAAAATTATAAAATATGCAAAGTATACTCCTAAATATATAAACTTTTATGTTTGGATATTTTTATAAATTCATATTATAAATGAAATTATAGAATTTAAAAATAATATTATGTTAAAATAAAAATATATCCTTAATTTTGAAATAAAATAAAATAAATTTCGGGTTACATATTAAATTTTCTTAACTGCTTTTCTCATATACTTTTAAGTTTTTTTATTATTAGCGAAGATTGAATTGGAGTGCACGAATCAATCACCACTACATAATACTATAGTTCATATGCATTGAAAGTCGTTCGAGGTATTTATTAATTTCAATTTGATTCTCCTAGGATTACTGTTTCACACACAAGATAACGAAAGTAAAAAGGTAAAGCATATAAAACTTTAGCCCTCGGTATTAAAAAATCAGAGAGTTTGGAATAAACTTGTAATTGGTTGCAAATTAAAGTTTAATTGAAAAAAAGATAAGTGACGTTGAATTAAATTAAATGAAATTAGAAAATTTATAGGGATAAAATCTTTGATTGACTTTTTATATTTATTGAAAGATTACTTTTTGTTATACTATGGTCCCGTTTGTTTCAGTTTAAATTTTGAAAATTATAAATTTTGATAGTAAAATTTATATTACAATAATTTATAATTTTTAAAATTTAAATTAAAACAAAGAGATTTACTTAAGGTGGCAAAGTTTGAACAAGTTATTGTAATTTATCTTGATCCGGAGGAACTACACGTTCTCTTAACGAAAATTATAAGCAATCGTAATTTTAAAATAAAAAATATACATCACAATGACTATACATCTTAGATTTTTAATGATGTCTATAATTATAGAAGGTTCCATTTTTTTTTCCCCTAGTTTTGACACCCACTCATTGAATGTTATATTAGGTGTAACAACCGATCTCATTCCTTATTTTTATTCAAGTATCTCACAATCATCAAAAATTGAATTTTCAGACAAAATTTCTACATAAATTAGCTCCAAACAGGGAATTAAGGACATCATAAACTAGCTGACATTAGGACATCTTGACACAATTTTCAATAATTTGAAGGTTCTTATGTTAAAAAAATTAAATCAACGGTTCAGGTGTTAAAAAGTAAATAATTTATAAGTTTTTTTATAGAAATTAAGTAAACATTTAGATAAAAAAAAATAAAAGGCTAAGAACGGTCGGTCAACTCTTTTGGTACTTTCAGCAAGTCAACACCACGTCGTTAGTGGCGGTGTTGAGTCTATGGCCAACTTGAAAGAAGGGTTTGAAATGTTTGATAACTAAATCCGTTGGCAAGTTCTCAACCTCAGGAATGCTCATAAAAAATGATAAATAATTCTGCTTCTGAAAGAAATTTTTAAAAATTAATTCGTGTTAAATAATTACAAAAATACTTAAATTATTTAATACGTAAATATCACTAAATGTTTGGTATTGAAAATTTGCTTCTTATTATCAAGAGTAACGTTACAAAATAGATATTTTATCCGGAAATCTAGGCAATTTAAAAGAAAACAAATGCATGACAAAACAATAACTTTCTTGAGCAGACCTGATTATTGAATTCCTCACTTATAATAAGAAAAAAAAATTAGAAACTCTAATTATTTGCCAAAATTGATTATAAGTAGGTAAAAATGATTAAATTAACAAGTACTTTAAACTTTTTAATACGAGTAATAAGCAAGGCTGAGAGCTTAATAATCCAAAACACCCTCTAACCACACTCGACCTTCCTGGTAAGTTCACAAGAGAAATATCATCCACTCAGTGTCAATTACTACAAGCCCTTGTGGGGAAAGGAAAAAGTGATTTCCCTTTTGAGTAATATAAGTTTTAAAAAAGCCCAGTATGTATTCTTTCTCCTCATATATTATTACATTGTCAACAAAACTTGGCACCTACTTGTCAAAGAAATTGAACCAAAGCCATGTTTGAAGGTTTGCTAGTATGAAATGAAAGACACAATGTATTGAAGAAAAAAAACGTTTAGAGACTATGCGAAGATGTCCCTTTCAGAAAACTTAACCTGGGGTCAGGACTTGAAGGTGAATTTTCCAGGCTCATTGTAAATCTTTTCCAACTGCTCAACCTTGTTTATAGTGAAACCTCTGATCCGTACTTTCTCAGGCAATGAAGCATCTTTGAAATCAACACTTTCAATGGTCCAACCCTTGTTTTGCACAGTACCTCCGACTTTTACCTGTTAGCAGGAATGCAGTAGCTAAGAATCAACCTCAGCAAACCCAAAATAAGAATAAATAAATTCATCAATGGTATGAAGCAAAGACGAAGACTAAAAGGAAAACAAAGAACAAAAAATCATGAAACAGGAAAAAAAAAAAAAAAAAAGGATGTGCATGGATTGGACAAAATTGTCTCCCTATATGATGTGAGAATCTTTCGTTTGTACCTTTAAACCTCTTCAGCTATCCAAGTATTCCTAACAAACTACAAACCTGTGTTGGGTAGCTGGTATGGTCAAATTTAAGTGATAGCTCAAACTCATAAAATGAACCATTGGATGAACTTGAAACTTAAGTTCAGTAAGCTATTGAGTAATAAAAGTAACAGCTGATCTTTGACCTGAGCTTCTCACTTAAAGCATCTTCAGCTTCATGTTGGATCAATAAGCTACCCCAAAGCATATGTCATCTTTATTTTGGTCAAAAATCCATTCTTTTTTTTTTTGTTTTTTGGTTGTATAAGTTGATCTAGAATGGGCTGTAATGTAAGTAGTATTTTTGATAAAAGACTGTCATGACCTAAACCCAACTCCAGAAAAGAAATAGTATCTTTAGAGTTAAAATACCTCCGCATCGTCAATAGAGTTGATAATAAGAGCCCCATCCAAGTATAAATCCTCAATAAAGATATTACGGCCACTAATAACCATAGTAGACTTCTGAGAAATAGAACAACTTCCAGTCACTTTGCCTTTAATCTCAGCAAATGTGAGCGCCCATTTGGGATTCCATACAATACGGGGCCATACTTCCACTTCCTGTCCATTGAACACCTGATGCACTGGATCATCTACCTTACAACCAGCCTGGTAAAGAAAAACGAAAACAATAACATTATGTAAAATCAAAACTGGATATAATAGCCAATGATTCAAATTTAGAACTAATCGATCATCCCCCTATGCTCCAAGGGACCTCTTATATACCATCTTCCAATCAGGTGATAAATCAATCCACAACTGCAATTTGCAATAACTAATACCGAGAAAAAAGTGAAAACTGTAGCATGATAAAAGAAGGTGAAGCTATAAATGGAACCAGGATCCTTCTTTCAAGCTAAAAGGAATGTTAGGCCTCTGGAGTCTCATATTACCACTAGCTAGGATCACCTGATTGTTGTGGCTTACCACCACAGACATTTTCTTTACCGACCAGTAAAGACTTGTATATTTTTAACTAAAAAATAATCATATTTACAAGGAATAGGAATTTTCAATAGAACATGAAATTAACTGAAAATTTAGCATAGAAGGTTTGACGCGATAGTAGTCTGAGTTGAATGGGGGGTCTGGTGATGCCTAAGGAGGTAAGGCTGTGTTTCACCATAAAGCACCAGTAAGAGTAGGGCCCTTCAAATAGAGACTAATCATTTCCCAACTGTATTTTCTATTTAACACCTTGCGCAAGGGAAAAAAGAGAGAACTAAGGCCATATAGATTTCTGAACATCTAAGTTAGGAAAAAATAATAAATCATGTACCGGCGGATTTTTAACCTGAACAAAAGAAAAGGTTCAAAACCTAATAAGCATCAACAGTAGAAAAATATAAATAAACAGATAAAATGTTCAACATCTTGCAAAATGTTTCAGGCTAGTCAGATAAGCACCTTCCGTAGAATGAGACTATTGGCCCTGTATATGGCTATTTCCCCAGAAGTGGCACTGTGGTATGGATTTCCCTTGGGTACCTTCAGTACATTTGATTACAATTAGTGGAATTTTAAATATCTTCATTTTCATACCACGAAGAATATTATACATTCCTGAATATAGTCGCAGAAAGAAATCTAGCAATTAAAAACAGACAACTAAGTTAGTGATCCTTGATTATTGGGTTTGAATATTATTTTTTGTGTCTTGCAGACTACATAATACAGGATTAGGAATTAATCTTTCCCCAAAATATTAAGGAACAGGGGTCATTTGGCTATAATATCAAAGAAAAGATTAAGATCATATTGAGATTTGGATGGTTAGAGTTGATGATTAATTCTTCTTTTAAAATGTTTTAGATTGTTGAAACCTCTTTCAGTAGTTTGGTGAACATGTTTGGTGGAATTTATTTCAATAATAATGGAAAAGCATACCTTAGCAGCATCGTCAGGATTGTTTTTCACAGGAGCATAAGCAACCCACGTGTCCATCACCTATGCAATAAAAAAAAGCCCTGTTATTCTATGGAAGTAATCGAATAACAAAAGACTTGCACATCGGTACATATGCTTATGAAGAGTCCACAGTTAAAACATAAGAAACTTGAAATGGATATTAAAGATCAAGTAATTATAGCTTCAACTTACAGTGAATCCAACTCTTGCTGACGGAGGCAATGTTTTAGGATAATCTTGCATCATACACTCCAATCTGGTAGAGGACTTGAATGCAGTTTTTGTAGAATCCTTATATCTGCAACAATAAGGAACAACATAAATAAATGCAAAAAGTAAACAAATCAGTTGGTCACTATAAAAGGATCTTATTTACAGCTCCTTAATTATCTTAAGTAGGCCAGAACAAGTTATCGATGATAAACTATACAACAGTATAAGTTAATTAACTCGAAAAGAATTTAACAGATGCAAATAAGTTTGAAAACAATACATCAATATCACCAATTTAGAGAAATATTTTTCTCTTGAGTTAGAATGACTGCCATTATTCATATGATAGTGTTGGTCAGGGATGGCTTCCAAAAAGACTGGTAATACAGGGACCTTTCAAAATCAATATGAATGGAAGCTTTTTATTTGGTTAGGAGCGGTCTAATAGGTCTCTTCCACTACTTTAAAAGCAAAATAGCATTGTATGTTTATAAACTTCAGTTTGCTTGTATGAGCAACCCAAAACATGGAAAAGCTACTAAATGGAATCACAAACAACTAATCAATATGAATGAATCCCAACACGCAGGCAGCATAAATGAAGATCTACAGGAAAGAACATATATTTTCGTCATTTCCTGCAGAAATTCTGGAGTGCATATTTTCCCCCAAAAAACTGAGCAATACACAATTCCACCTGAATTGACAAGACAGTCAAAATGACTGTTTTGAGTTGAAGGCACGAAGATGCTCTCAGTACTTTTAAATCAGCAGAAATCAGATCTTGCACCAATCTCATCAAAAGCAACAAATTCATGGGACTAGAACAGAAATAAGAAAATGAGCATATCTTCTGGTAAAACTATTTTCCATCATTCAGTGTACCAGTACGACACTTTTATGCTGAGAAGACGGTTCAAAAAGGAATGGAAGCAAGAAGCACTTGGAGTCAACTCTAGACACTGAGAAATTAATGCATTATAACTCAGTTACAAATGAACACAAAATATGTGATACAAGCCTGCAACTAAGTCAACAGAGGGAGTGAAACTTAGTAAATATATATTAAACAAAAACAAAAGTCAGCATTTACAATTACCAAGTAAAGTTTTACACTGAAATACTAAATGCATGTTGCTCAATCTGAACTTTATCCTCTTACATGGATTAGGTCCTTCGGTTATCATTTTGCTTGATATCAGATATTGATAGGGTTATATGAAATGCGTTTGTAACTTCATAAAGAGTGCTCAGGTGACCTAGAGGATCTCTCTTTATTTGTAAAATAATTCCTTACCCAGTTACCATTAATAAAAATGCCCAAGCAAGTAACAAATAGGGTGTGCAATAAAGATGTTTCAGCTTTTATTAGTTGCATACGCAATATTCTTTTACTACATTGGTACAAAAACAGGAGGACAATGTAGACAGTAGACCGTAAATAACTAAGAACTTTGAAGGCATCAACACTATAAAATCACATATATAATTCATCAAGAAGCTTCTAAAATAGGGAAGTCGATTACTTGGGGTTAACGAATTCCGTTATTGCACCTTTTGTTTTTGTGAGCTCCTCGATGTAAGATTCAAGTTCAAGAATCAACTGGCACAAAGAGAAATTTTGTACAATGTACGATTATCAATCAAATGAATAAATTCCATACATCCACATGCAAAGAAGACGCAAATATCAGGACTAATAATTACGATTAGAGAATCAAGACATAGATATAATAATAGCTCCTCCAGTATGAGATATTAGAAGCTCAAAGATCTCACTGATCTTTGAAATGAATTTTCTTATATAACTGGACTTCTCATAGGAAATCATAATAAACCAAAAAATAGTAAGATAAAATAATAGTGATCCCGAGCCCATCTCACTGAATGATGCCTTATCGTTCCTTTATATAATAATTTTCTCCAAATAGAGCCCCACCCCAGCAACAAGGTTGTCTCTTAGATCCAACCAATACAAAGAAGATAGAGTTGACTCAACCATTGCCTTTGGGCTCCTAAATCCATATGGAGAAGGAAAGTGTTGTTTGTACGGTCTTGCTTGTTTAAAAAGAGTTTAAACCACATGGTTTATGTTCATAATGTCCTAGACTCCTAGTCTACAACATCTATTCAGATCGGACATCTTAATTTAACTGCAGCATTTCAGGTTGCACAAATTCTCGTCAGATTTTATGTTAGTTTTTTTGTATTATATCAGCAACTGTACGTGAAAGAGCGTTTAGGTGGAACTGATAGAACGACATAGTCACCTTTTTGATAGCAAATAGCAATAGCTAAAACTTGAGAGAGTTTTAAACTTCCAATTGCAGCTCAACCTGAAGGGACCCCAGCTTAGCTTTAAACCACTCAGTATTGGTAAAAGGCACAAACGTCAATACAACTGCCTTTCTTGTTTTATGATTACAATTGCATTGATGCAGAATAAAATTCCCAAGGCAAGATAACTTGGCTCTGAAGCCTCTTAATTTTAACACTTAACCATATTTTAATTCATAATTCAACATTCATTATTCAATGCAGAAAGCATAAGTTACAAGTCCTTGTATAAGGGTTCAAAACCATCATGCGATAAGAATAAAACTGCCAATAGTAATCTACTATAGTATAATCAAATATAATAAACTCCTAGTAAATATCATAATAAGCAATTCAGCATCCAATTTTTCTTTTAACACTCACTGTGACAAGCAATGAGGAACACTAACAGCCAAATATAAATCAACTAAATGAGTTCGCAATCTCACGAAGTAATACTTGATTTATATTTCCAGGAAAAGGGGAATAGCCTGTTTCGTTATTGACATCACCATCAGGATACCCACTTGCTCGTAGTAGAGGATCAAGCTGATTGTATTCTACATTGATCACCATAGTTCTCCCTGCAATTAGTCACTTTCATGTTAGTTATGCAACAAAAAAATCAATATTAGAAGACGATTTTAGAGTAAAATATTATTGATATAAAGTTAATTAAAGACTCCACTAACATATATCAATCGCCATATTATGCTTGTCAAACATTCCAACTTCAAAAGCAAGGTTTTGGACCTAGCCGTTGGCCTCATTGGTCATTTACTACCACCTCTAAAATGTGAGGAGATACGGGTTTCGTTGCAGGCTAACAAAAAACACCCGCAAGGTAGTTGATGGGCGTGTGAGTGCTGGGTTTCTAGGCAGTGGCCTCCTCTTTAACAAGAAAAAAACAAGGTTTTGACTTGTTGACATCCTGAGTTGCAAAGCAAGATATAATACACAGTACTACGGTAGTCTTTACTAGCTGTACCAACAAACAGCAAACCTGATGCGGAACAGGAGTTGAAGAAATTCATTTTTAATAATTGTGTCTTATTATGTAGAGATAAATTATTACTTGTAATTAATCATTAGTAGTATACTAGTATTACCATTTCGTATTAGAATATTTTAGAATATTGAATAATATCTTGATATTTATTAGTAGTAGAGATATATTAGGATTCTAAGAGAGATTTTAAGGGGTTTTCTAGTTCATTAGGTTCAGGAGTTTTTATTTAAAGGGTGTAATCTACTATTGTCAGCAGATTGGAATATTATTATGAATTGATGTGTTATTGAGTTTTGAAAGGCCCGTGGAGCCTAGTTTACCCCTTTCAACCCTTCCCCAGCCCTTGTCATTAGATAAAATACATGAAACATGAGATGGGGGTTTTTAGTACTTGATATTTTTAGGATTTAAAACTATGTTCGTTACATCTTTAGTTAGGGGGTAACATAAGAATTGCACAAGATTTTTTTTTGTGTGTATACTTTCTCAGTCAAATCCATCCATTTTCGGATGGAAAAGAAATAGAAAAAAGCTGATTTGGTATCCCCTTCTTGTCCATTCATCAAAAAGACTCAACAAGCATGATAATGGAACATAAAACTTATTCTGGTTAATTTCTTTTCTTGTCCATTTATTTAAAACTCACAAGCAAAGTGCCCATATCATTTGGAAGGGGGGGATTATGGGGTTGATAGGGTAGTAAGAAATGAGGGTGGAGGGAGAAAAGGGTTCCTTCATGTATAAGAAACTGAAATCTAGGATTAATTAAAAAAATAGTATTTCTTAGATAAAATACTAAGCAAAAGTTATATGAATAACAATAAAACCTAGAGAAAGTAGAACTCAGTAAAGCATGAGACTGATAATCCTAAACAATTCGTCTCTCTAACTTGAACATGCACATGTTCAGAGAATTATCTGACATCTACAAATTTCAAGATAATTATAAAGAATATATATGATCACTGCATCATAGAAAAAATTGGAGAGCATAAAATCGAACAAGTAGCAGAGATAATGAATGCTCCTCACCCTACACCAAGCCCCATCCCTAACCTTCTTCAAGTCAATCAACAACCATCTTCAGTTAACATGATAGTTGGATATGAAGGGACAAGCAAAGATTTGGACACATACAAAGTATTAGCACAAGAACATCAGTAATCTTTTTATTTTTTGGATAAGAACAATAGTTAATGATCCAATTGTCATATTATTTTTGAGATATGCACAAGTAACAGGTTACATAGATATCAAAGGAGATTGGTTTAGTATTGTCACACACACAACATGCCTCAGAGTTTACACAGAAACTTAGTTGGATCTAATAAAAAGATAAAGAACAGCAATAGATCCTTTCTTTTGTCCTATGCTACTTTATATCTTACCATCTGCATGAGTGAGCTTGGTAATGCCTCCAATGGCTTCTTTAGCCTTGCGAGGAACAGCAAGAGAATTAACATGGTACTGTTTGGTGGCACTAACACCCAATGATGCTGGAATTGCCTAATACATGAACAGCAGAAGGGGATAAATATACATACTTAGTGGACACATATTTTTGCTTTGTGTGTGTGTGTGAGGACGGAACAATTTAAAGAAAACCTTGAAGAGAAGTCCATTCGTGTCTTGGAAAAACAGAACCCATCTTAAACCTGCATCATGCCTGAAATTTATAGAACATATATAATCATGACACTGTGGTATATGTATTCATGTAAAAAGAATACTTTCAACCTTTGAACTTAGTATCGAAATATTGAATATTGATATGCAGAACTTTTGGAATGTCTGGAGATCTTGAATGTCACCGTGTGGAAGCAAATTACAGGATTTTGAATATATTAGGGTCATTAATGGTAAGCTAAACATACAAGAAACAGCCAAAAGTCGAAAGTGAACTTTCAAACATCATAGCATCTGCAACTGATTTTACATAACAAGCTATGAGTAACTCAGAATTATTTTAAACACATAACAAAATTGCTCATGATCCAGTAAGGAATTCAGCCTCCAAATATGTTTCTGATGGAAAATTTCAAAGAGGCATTTCACATGTATTATAACACACTATAAGAGGCCTTTTCATGGAAAACAGAAGATCAAACTCTGAACAAACAAAAACCATAATAAGCACAAATAACAAGGTCACAGTGCAGACTGCCAGAACATACCATGCTTTGAGAAGGCCACTTGAATAAAGAAGTGAATGAACATCACCATGACCATGAGGTTTTGTCTGAAAAGCAGTATTCAGAACCCATTACTCTGGAAGTAAATTTTCAGAACATACTATAAAGTTATACTTGAAATTCTGGGCAAGTTTATAAGCATTAATATTGAGGAAATGTATTGTAAAATTCTACCTGAATTCTGTATTTGTTTTGAGGATCCACAGCAAGTCTGGCATCGTTATCATCTAAGCAAGCAACTTTTTCCTAAACCAAAGATATGATGCTTTATAGACAATTCAATATGATAACAAAAAATAACCTTTCTTACCTTCTAACGTGTTAGATACCTGCTTTAGAAGATGTACTTGTGTAGCTTTCATTCTAAAATAATTATTTGATTCTAAAAGCTCCAAAGTACGCAAATGTGTATCATCTGATGTCATTATAACAAGCGGTATTTCTTTTTTGCATTTTCCTATAACATCAAAAGCAAAGGGATTAATTGACAGGTATGATAACGATGTTAAAGAAGGGTCTAAACAGAACTGTTTCCTGAAGAGCATAGAACACAACCACCAAATATGATTTCTAATAGGACTTGCATTACCCCTATGTCCTGTATTATAAATGAGTCAAGTAGTCAACATGTTATTTTGCTAGTTGTACGTTGGGGTAAGGGGTAATGCAGGTAGGATAGGTCATGGGGACATCTTCTGCTAATAGTTAGCAGACTCGTATCCCTGTGTGAATCAAAACTAGTGCATGTCTTGCACGTGCAAAGAATATATATCATAAGACAGTTTCCCACTAACATTCTATAAATATGGAAACATAAGTTCTTACATATTGTCAGGACAGACACATGTTCCGAACAAGTTTTTATCAGATTCAATATCAAACACTTCTCAGCATTTTAGAAACAGAAGGTTCCTGCATGATAAAACCCTATATTGCTTGATTAGGTTCTACAAATATTGTGTGCTGTAAACAAACCGATTGAGTTGTGGATAAATCACAGATGGAAGTCTTTTCACCTTTTAAAATATAAATCATAAAATCTATACCACATTAGCTCACAAACTGTTCCAACAAATTTAAGGTAATCTATCATCATTAATATAACTGTTGATAAAGAGTTACGACTGAAGAACAAGCGTAATTGTAACCTTGCGTTAATCTATAGCTAGCCTCTTGCAAAGCTAGGATAGACTCAATGTAGTGCTGTAAGAAGCATGTCCCCGTAGTAGATTCCAAGGGAAGAGCCACCTGCAACATTTTTAAAGGATGAAAATTGGAGGTGTTGCAATCACTTCAAATCTTGGCATGAAAACATAAGCATCAAATGAAAAGAGAGACATATACAGAACAATATAAATGTCTCAACACTTGCACTGTGAGGATTAGATACAAAGTACCCAGTTGCATATTTTTTGTTTATGTAATCACTACCTTCAACAAGTTCCAACCAGATCTATTAACTAACTACAGTAAGAAGTAATTGTGTGTATATATAGAGGGTGAGAAGAGAAAGAAAGAGAGTGAGATTTAGGAGAATGATCTGCCAGCACTGGTGACTGGTGACATTGTTCTGGCAACAGATCTCTATACAGAGATGCATGTTCGTGATCAAAATTTTGAAGTTCCTTCTGCGACTAATACCTCCAGGGAAGTAAAAGTATCTAAACTGGGTCATTCCCATTGGAAAATTTACAATGGAAGATCAGGTGACCAAACAGTGTCACAGCCACTGGTGTCTGTGAACGGGATCACATATGTAGATGGCTACGGACCCTTAAACCATGTGTCGGCAAGATGTTAACTCACTGCTACGTTAGGACTCGGATGGCGTGTACAGTTGGATATGGATACTTCGACCTATCTGACACGGGTACGCCTTAAAATTCATTACATTTTTATACTAAAATGGGAGTGTCCCACACCCACAACCATGTCTAAGTGTCGAGTGTCGAACACAGTACTTCAATTCTAAACCTAGAGTCCGTGTAACATAATGTCAGGGTAAAGGGGTTGCTTTCCTCCTCAGCTTTGAACTATAAACAGAAACAAACCCATATCAACTGTCCGCAACTTAAAACTGAGAATAAAAACATCGTTTCACCCTTAGAACTTGCTTATAGTGGAGATTAGGTTTGTTTAGTGGTCTATGGCCAACTATTGATATGGATCATGCCCAATATAGGGTTATGGTCAACTTTTTCCCTCATTTATTAACTGTGGACGCATATTGGCCCATTTTTCCTTTGCAGTTAATAATTAAGAATAAAGTTTAATCCATATGAACTTCCTCAGTTATTAACCATGAACAAATATTGATATATTTTGTTCTCAATTTAAAGCTGTTCAAGAAACAATTTTATTGTCAGATTCTGCTCATATGTGGTTAAGATTGAGACGGCGTTTAGGTCAATAGCCAAGTCCTCTATGGATCATTCCTAATATTGATATCCTTTCACAAATGGTTGACTTAATTGTTACTTATTAACCTTTATTGTTTGACATTAACTTTTTCAATTATAACATATAAGAGATCATATGCCTTAAGAGAACATCAAAAGTGAAGACTTTACGATTCAGCATCCAACTCTAATTTTTGTAGTTACTTCCTTGATAAAGAGTAAGTGTTCTAGTCAAGACCAATTCTAAGTGGACATAAGAAAATACTTTTGTATTTGATGAGATGATGACCTTAATTATGCCTTCATATATCACATAAGGCATCTATTGATGGAAATGAAAGCTTTTTTACTTCTAAGGCCCTGTTTGTTTGATTAATCAGTTAATACTGAATGCTAAATACAAGATTTAAATGTTGAATAATATTCAGAGCTATATTTGAGGGTTGAATGCTGAAAGATTAAAATCATTTGATAACTTAACTGAATGATTCATCTGAATATGTTCATGTAGCCAGGTGATATCCTTTTTCTTTTTCTAATAAATATTCATTTGTTATTTGTTTCGTATATGAAATTTGATTTATTTTTCTACTGCAAACCCTACATATATCCTAATATAGAATATATTGAAAATAGATAAATTAATTATTAATTTACAATAAAAGTTTCCAACATCTCACAAAAATAATTTCATTTGATTTTTCATGACACTTTTATGAAATATAATGTGATTTTAGTTTTACTAAGATTCGTGGAAACAATTAATATTTCAAAATCCGCACCTATTGTAACAAAACATATGTTTTAACTCTTTCATAATTATAATGAATTCATATCAACAATTTATATTCTAAAATTTTAATGAACTCAGATTTAGCTTTGTTAGAAAACGAGAGAGAATTCAATTATGAGAATAAGTTACCATAACATGTTGAAAAGTCATACTCCCTCCCTCTAGGTCTATTTGCAACACATTTTTAAATGTGTGGCACGGATTTTAAGATAGTATAAAAATATAACTAGATTGAATATTTTTTGAATTTTTCAATAATTTTACAAATTTTGACGTATCAAGATGTAAAACCTTTAATTGTATTATAAATATTTTAGTTATATAAGGTTTTTAGATGCATTAAAACTCCTGCCACACATGTTCAAAAATAGGTTGCAAATGGAGCGGGACAAAGGTAGTATAACAAAATATAAACAATGTATGTAGTCATGCACGATAAGAAGCCTGAGATCAGAAAAGCATAAGGAGCAAAGGTGACGAGCAAAATGGAGAGAAGAATAGTGAAAGCTAGAAAAGGAGGAAGCTGACCAAAAGAGAACTAGACAACTGTCAATATGAAGCAAACTACACTAAAAACTTCTGTGAGCACAAACTTACTTTATACATGTGGTCTTATTCAGTACGAGAAGTGCTCCCATTCATCACCTATTAAATGCAAACAAATGGGGCCTAAGAAGCTTCTACTATAGTTATACATCTCATCTATTCATTCTGGTTGAGACCATTTGTAAGGGTGGGCATAAGAAGTTGTTTTGGAAATTTGATGGAGATGATGACCTTAATTATGACTTCACATCAACGAAGGCATCTGGTGATGGATTCGGAAGCGTCTACTATAGTTATATATCTCATATTAAGTAGCTTTTGGGGTCCTTTTACACTGGCCACAACACACTACGCGTTTGAAAATAATTAATAAATACCACTGTTTTAAGGGCTTTAATCTACCTGCTACCATGTATAAAATTATGCTAAAATTTAATTTTAATGAAAAATGATGCATGTGTAACGTAAAAAATAAAGAAGAGGATAAAATAAGATTTGTTGAAGGTAAAAATTTAAAAGAAATAAGTAGAGATAAGATAAAATTTACCGCATACATTGGAGAAAAATAATAATTTTGTTGGTAGGTTGGTTTGTGAGGTAGCGAACATTAGAGAGAAAAGAGGTGGTGAAAAGAATGGACAGCTATCTACAATATAATATAAGAATTTTTATTTTTTTTGGGGTAATAAACTTAAGGCTTCAGTTAAGAATTCCTCCCCCACCCCACAACTCAACACACCCTATGTATAGATATGCATTGGAGGATAATCATATAATGCAAATGTTACATGTAAGGATTCTATATAAGTCCTCAAGATCAAACTCTTATCATATGAAAATTGCAGTCATCGTAGGGTTGCTGAGAGACTTAAAGCTATTCATCTAACCCATCTTTTTCTAAAAACAATTGACATCTTTCATATTCCATAGAGGAATTAATGCTTTGATTCAATTAGTTTGGGGAAACTTCCCAGTTTTTATAACACGTCTATGATTACCAGTTTTTGCAGAAGTGTGTTCTAATATGCACGAAAAAAAGCTAGAAAGAACAAAGAAGAAAAAAGCAGTTTGCATAGGTAGTTCATTTGCCGAGCAGCGAGCAGAATGGAACGACAATAAGGAATGAGAAAATCCAAAAAATTAGTAAGAGGAAGAGAGAGAGAGAGAGCGAGGAAATAGAGTTTTGTAATAACACCAAAGGAGGCATTTGAGGACTGATTACCTATACCTATTTATAGACCATCTAGTTCCAGGTTCAACTGATCAAGCCAGGAAAAGTGTGAAACTTCAAGAATTTTGTTAACTTTTTTAATACTATATATAAATGACCATACGAATAATTACCTTTATTCCATTATAACCGAGACGTTCCCCAAGGCCTCCAGCAACAAGAACAAAAGCAGCATTCTGTACTTGCCTGATGCCAGTCTCCTCAAATTGAATAAAGTCACCATCACCGTAAGTCAAAATCTCTCCCGATGGGACCTGCAGAAACATTATCTATGTTACCTTCTGGTTTGAGTTCTTAAGCTAACATGTAAGAGAATCAGAATATCACTTTTGAAATGTTTGATTATGTGGACAAGCTATTGGTGTTTGAAGACATATCACGTTGATTTATACAGAGCAGCCAAAAGAGAACGTGGTAACTCATCCACATTAGCAAATCCCACGATATAAGAGATATAACAGAAAGCTTATATGTCTTTCTTCCCGCCTTCTCTTATTGGTAGAACACAATGTTCGTAGAAAACACAAAGAATGAGAAGTCGTTTGTTGAACATGTAGCTTGAATTTTCCTAGAATTGTCATATTCACCACAGAATTGACTCTTGTCAATCATGAGCACGCTGGAGATTGATATAATAAAAGAGTAATATTTTGCAGCACTTCTTCCCATTCACTGGCGGTGATGAAAACTCACTAAAAGTATTAGTGTTAGGAACAGATATAATAAGGAGATAGGTTTGACCAGGTGATCCATGACCTTAAGGTGTTTATTGCCCCTACCACAAAGGTTTGCTAAAGGTTAAAGTACCTCCAGGACATAGTCAAGCCCATAAAAGTAACTATTATGTGATAACAATTCCCAGAATAATCCTGTAGAACACTGCTTTGTAAAAGGTAGTAAGAGAAAAAGATCTAGATATAGAAGAAATTCTGAGTACACAATTTGTTGCAGTGAAACCTTGTTCTTTTATGAGTTTTCCATTTTAAAACTCATAAGCTATCAATAATATTTAGTAACAGATACACAATGAAGAGTCATAACTCTTTTGTAACTCACAGGTTTTAAATCCATGCAACTTATCACCAAATATCAGCTTTTTATGAGTTCTGAAACCTCAGAAGCCAAAAGGTCCACTCCTGGAGCCTTTCCTGGGGTAAAAACAGCTTGGTACTTTGTAGAACTTTTTGAGAGCTTCATCTCAGCATATTATGGGCCCAAAACAGACAGCGAACACAAAAGTTATGACTAGAAAACTACAACTGTGTCGAAAGTAGTTTTACAAACAACTGAAGAACACAATTCTCCTAATGATTAGGCGTTCATTCTTACTAACTCTAAGGATTCAGTCACTGCCATTCTGTTACACTGAAAAGCCTATTAGGAAGCACTCTACCACTTTGGCAAGGCTCAACACTTAAAAGGTACAAAAGTAACGTAAAGAGGACATGAGAGTTCCATAAACAAAGTATCTCAGTTAAAGTAACAGTGCGTATCTCAGTTAAAGTAACAGTACAGAAGACTTGTGGTCTATATATTTTAAAGTGATTAGAAAACTCCAATCCCCCCAACCCCCACCCCTCAGTAATTTTTCCAGTTAGGTCTTCCATGTGAAGTTTTGTGCCCCTTGCTTTTCCTATTATTCATTTATGGGTGCATGTAATGTTTTCTGAACATAACTAGTGATAAAGTTATGGTTTTTATCCAAATAAGAAATTAATAAAGAGCCAACGGCAAGACAACTTACCCATCCTGTGACAAAAAATGAAATAGTGAAGGATTTTCTCTGGAATTGCCATCTAAATTAGGACTGATGAGGGTAGTACAACTTGTGTGCTACCTTTTATATCAAAGTACAACCCAATTTATTAACTCAGTAGCTGTCTATGACTTCTACATCAACTATAAAATAATGCATAATCTTAGATAGGAAAATTTTGTATCAAGTAAATCTCCTAACTCCTTATAAAGCTCCTATAAAGGCAAGCCACCTAAAAGAAACAGTTAATAACGCTTATAACTTACTGAGGGTGTGAAGCCATCAAATGGGTTCTTTCCAGCCTTGGAATCCCCTAAGAGTGTTCTGGCAGTTCTAATGTATGATGCTAGACCTCCTGGATAGCTCCCATTAAGCCGAGCGACCTAAAACAAAAACTATATATCATTAGTAATCTCAAAGCAACTACTTTACTCTGCAAGACAAGAAGTTCTTCAACACATGCCTAACAGAAAGGCTACGCCTTAGAGAAAAAGAAAGTTAATTTGAACATATAATCAAAACAGTATAATCAAAACTTCAGTAGCAGTGAGACAACTGCAAACTACATTAATAATAGGTTTAGTAGCAGCAAAAACAGTACTCCCTCCGTTAAAAAAAAAAAAAAAAAGGAAGCAACATTTGAAATGAGATTTGTTCCAAAAAACGAGAAAAAAAATCTTATGAAGCTATAATTTTTAAAATTTGTCGTTACAATCTTTATAACATTTATTTATAACAAATTTCATGAAAAAAAACTTATGATTGAACATGTATTTGTCAATTAAACATGCAATATTAATATATGTCAAAACCCAAATGTAGCTCTTTTTGTGGAATGGATGGAGCAATAAAAACAACCAACTTCCACCTTATAGGCTTAGCCACAATTCTTTCTGCTAAACAAAGAACGAAAATCTCCTGTTGGCATATAAATTATCTATATCTCAATTAAAATTAGAATTTTCTGCTTCTAAATGTGGAAATCAGCGTTGCAAATCGAAGCTGAATATCATATACTAGTTCATAAATTAAGAATGTATACTTAGAAACAATCCAGTATCTGAATGGAGCAATAAATAAATAGCTATATAGAGAAAGCAAGATGCTACCTGATCAAAGAAAGCTATTTTTTGATCATCATCAACACCAGGATCAGGCCAATTCTGAAATAAATGACTTTGCCCCATCTCCAATAACACCTTTGCTAGTTCAATCTACCACATCACATCACCCAGAAATTAAATTAAGAAAGTAAATAATACTAATTAACTACTATCCACTTAACTATTGTGTCAATCTTCATATGAATCAGTGATTTGCGTTTCCGCCAGTGTGCGAAATGAAAATTTTCTTAAACAAGAAACAAAAACCTGTTCAGGGGAAAGAAGAAAGAGATTGTTGCCGAGATTTGGAGCAGAGGAAACCCAATCGCCATTGATGTTGAGGTTTGCGAGATTCGGTTCCATGGCTGATGAAGCCATGAAGAAGATGATGATGAGGATCTATATACCACACTGTTTTTAATTTGAAAGGATGATCGTTTTTTAATTGATCGTATCCTTCTCATTTTTAGACGATGAAACCAAACTCGTTATTTATTATTTGATTATTTTTTGTCAGATTAATTATTTTTAACTTAAAATTTTTATCATTTTATCTGTGTGTATTAGGAAAGAGATGTAACTCTTTTAAATAAATAAAAAAAAAGAAAAGAAAATCATGATGATGTTGTTTTGATTTAAAAATTTTAAAATATGTTTAACAAAAGGACATATTTGATGGCAAACATAAGTGTGTATGTAATCGTATGAATATTATACATTTTAACATTTTCTGAAACAATTTTTTTTTTTGTGAAAAGAGAATCAATCAATTCGCTTATCAATAGTACAAGGCGATCCTACTTCGATTATTTTAAATTATGCACTTAACCCCAATTTACAAAATAGTTTGTAAACAAATTCTTCTTAAAATTACGTAACTAAAGTAAGAAATAGATGTCAATTGAATAATATTAACTAATTTCATTCAATTAAATCGGTTGTAACCCTACATAAAATCGAACATTAAAATATATCTTTCTTTTTATATAAGAAATTAAATCAAAATTTTATCCTCAACCTCCTAAATATGTGTATAAACACCTCATTTTTTGGCTTTGTTTATTTATGTTACTTTGATATAATAAAAGGAAATAATCAAATATGGAGTGAAACTTATTGAATTTAATTTTTTGTTGAGTACAGTATTGACATGTTACTCTTTGAGAAATGCATGGAATTGATAACTGCAGCCCCCTGACGAACCAAGAGTAGAGATTGATGAACAAAATGTCAATGTAACTTGTATTAAAATTTGTACATCTGTGGATCTTATCAAGGTGTTTGAGCTCGGTGTGAAGAAAAGTGTCCTTAGGCTTGTTTTACATTGATGCTTGTGCAGGGTATTGGCTAGAAAGTTCAACAAGTTATGTGATGGCTTTAACAATGAACGAAATGTCGAAAAACATGAAACAAAGGAGGACCGCAATGAATGGTAGGCTTCAGGGGATGTATTTCTCAACATCAGGGGATACATTTCTCAATGTCAGGGGATAAATTTTCTCGACAATGAATTGTGGGCATTAGGGAATGTTTCTCGCCATCAGGGGATAAATTTTCTTGGCAATGGATGGTGGGCGTTAGGAAATGTATTTCTTGGCATTAGGGATGTTTTTCGGCATTAAGGGATGTTTCTCGGCATCAAGGGATACAGTTAAGGCTGTCATAAACTAAGGTTAGCCTGTCAAAGACTAATTTTAGCTTATGAGAGACTAATTCATAGATTTAGTGCAACGATAGATAATGACATCCTCAAGTGCCCAACACCATTAGAGGATGTTGTCCACCCAAAGTGCATTGAACCTCCAAAGAATGATGGCATATACGAAAGAAGAGAAACTCAAAAATAATTTTGCAAATCCACTGTAGGTTTGTATTGTCGGAGACTAAAATTAGCCTGTCGGAGACTAATTTTAGCATATCAAAGACTAATTTGCAGAAATTCTACAATGATAGATAATGTCATTTTAAAATGTCCAACACCATCAGAGGATCTTGTCCACCCAAAATGCATTGAATCTCCAAAAAATGGTGGCCTATACCAAGTAAGGAAAACTCAAAATTAATTTTGCAAATCTACTGCAGGTTTCTATTGTCAGAGACTAAAATTAGTCTATCGGGGACTAATTTTGGCCTACCAAATACTAATTTGTAGAAATGGTAAAGTGATAAATAATGTCAATTTAAAATGCGTAGCATCATCAGAAGATGTTATTCACTCAAAATGCATTGATGTTATCCATTCAAAATGCGTTGATGTTATCCACTCAAAATGCATTGTATTTTCAATGAATGATGTCCTGTGTTGACAAAAGAAAGCTCAAATCAACTCTCACCACTCACCTATAGAATTGAACTACCAGAGACTAAGTTTAGTTTATCGAAGACTAAGACTTAGCCTACTAGAGAATAAGAATTAGCTTGTCGGGGACTAAGGTTTTTGGTCCATCAGAAACTATAGGGTTGGCCCATCAGAGAATATTGCTTGGGATTGCAAGAGAACTCTTCACTACATCAAAGACAAGATGATCATCAGAGATTAAAGATACATGGCTGACTCCAGCAATCCTTTGACTTAGCAAAAGCTAAGAAATAAAAAATAAAGAGGATGGTCCAATAAGAAAAGACCAGCCGTAATAAAAGGTCACATATCAGGTTTAGTGTGCAAGGAAATCCATTTGAAAAAGGAAAGTTAGGTGACAGAGTTGCAATTATCAAAAAAATATTAGAGATATTTTGAAACACAACTTATGGAAGAAGCCTGGAGGACGAAGGAGTTGACATATAAATAGAGACCCCAAACAACACAGAAAAGACAATGAAAAAAACAGACACATAGAGGAAAAAAGAAAAAAGAACAGAGGAGAAAAATAAGAAAAACGGAGAGGAAAAAGTGAATTGTGAAAGAGTTTCAAAAAAAAATTCTTAGAGTTTAGCTAAGGGAAATACCATATTTCCTTATACAAAAATTATCCCTATAATTTTATGTTCTATATCAATCAAAAGAAAAATGCTTATTGATAACTGAGTTTCATCCCGCCCCTTATTCCTCCATCTTTTTGTGTCGATCAAGGTTCGTTCATATTCTTGCAACGGGGTGGTTTCCAGGCAAGAATAACTTTCGTCCATAGTTACCTCTATTTGGAAATATCCTTATATTCAATTTTTCATACACCTATATATCATTCAACCATGTACTATGTCGTAAATACTTTCTCGTAAATATAGTTTATCTTTTCATGATTTCTTATATATTTTTAAATTTTTTATATGTCTAACTATATGCATAGTTAGGTGGTTCTCTGTCTAAAAAGTTTGAGTGAGGATTTGTTGATTTCTAGTCATCTGATTTTGTTTTTCATTTGTCATGATTTTTAAAAGTCACGGTATATGTCTGCATATCTTTTTACTCGTTAAATTAATGATAATTACTAATAAAAACTATAAAGCACTATTATAATTTTATAAACTACCAATTGTAGTAGTCAAATTGAAAATTATAATTTAATACTTGAAAGTTAAAATTAATTAAGTTTTAATTATTCAATTTCCATTTACTGATGGGTGCATTTTCCATCTCTACCCTTTCCTCTACCAGTCATCCTTATTAATTTTTTCTGTATTGTATATGCCTAAAATATTTGTTGGATATGTTTAAAAGATTTGAGGATCATCATCTAACATATTTTGCTCGAGTCAGAAAATTTATGGATTTAGAGTTTTTCAACAAGTATATTCAGATTGTGTTGTTGGAGTTCCAAAGTTATGCAAACAAAAGCTAAGTCTTATATTACAAGTTTTAAACTAAAGATTTTACATAATATTTTCAAGTGTAGTTGCAGAAGACGAAGGAAGTGTTGTCATCGTTAAATCACAAAAATATTATAAGTTACTCAGATATGTAAAAAATTCGAGAAGGATATATTTTGTATACGAGTACATACAAAATTCCTCTGTAAATTATGGAGTCTATGGTAAATCCTTTTATAACCACACTAAATTGTAACTCTAAGTTTCACATCTACTTATACAACTCTTTGCGCGTATTTAAGAGAAACCAGGACTTAAAGAGACATCATAAACACTATTTGACTATCAAATTCTAACATTTAGAACTGGTGCATATTTGAACGTATTAAAGTTTAGTTAGTATTGTAAACTACTTAAATTGTAGTGTTAAGTAACAATTTTGTGTTTTAAATATATTAAACAAAACAAAAAAAATTTCTTTTGTAGTTTCTACTCATCCAATCTACTGTGAGAAACATGTTGTAAACTACTTAAATTGTAGTGTTAATGTCTTTTGTAGTTTCTACTTATCTAAACTAGTGTGAAACACATGTAATTTATGTTTAGACAGAACTCCAAGTATAGGTCGTGATGGACACTCGTTGATCTTTTAAAAAAGTAGTTCAATAATTTTGCTTTCTCTTTATAAATACTCAAACAATCCCTTGCAACCATCTATGGAAAAAGAATCCTAAAATTTGGTTTTAATTCCCATATAAATTTTATGAAACCCTCATTTTTTAATATACAAAATGACTTACTATCTAAATGACTTATGTTAGAAATTATAGCATTTGATAATAATGTATAAACACTTAGAATTATTTAATTTTACGGTAGTGCACTATAAGAAACTACTATCAGAGACTGCACGTGAGCATCAGAGACTACAAGGAATGCATTTGGAGAGTTCAACAAAAGTTAAAGTTGGTCAAACAAAATTAGTCTATTGGAAACTAAGCTTTTATTTATCGAAAACTAAGATTTAACCTATCAAAGACTAAGAGTCAGAGACTAAGTTTTTATCTATTAGAGACTAAAATTTAGTCTATTGGAGACTAAAATTGAGATTAAGTTTTGCCTATCGGAAACTAAAATTGAGTCTAATAGTCAGAGACTAAGTTTTGCTTATCGGAGACTAATAGTTAGAGACTAAGTTTTGCTTATCGGAGACTAATAGTTAGAGACTAAGTTTTTCCTATCGGAGATTAAAATTTAGCCTATCGAATACTACGAGTTAGAGACTAAGTTTTTGTCAGTCGGAGATTAAAATTTAGCTTATCGGAGACTAAGAGTTGGAGACTAAAATTGAGCCTGTCGAAAACTAAAATTTTAGCCTATTAGAGAGTAAAATTTTAGCTTATCGGAAATTAAAGTTTGCACCGTCAGAGACTCTCTATTGCATTGAAGAATGGTGAGGGGATGCAGCTGGTCAGGAGATAAGTTATAATTGAACAAGTCATCAGGAGATAAATATTAACAAAGTCATCAGTGGATAAATATTCAATGATGAATAAAGTCATATTAGGGGATACACATCCATGGATAAACAACGTCACATCAAAGGATAAATGACTTGACATATCACATATCTACTAGAATTCTTCAATGAACTAGAAGCCGACCAAAGAATCCACAACAAAGTTACATTTGGATTTGTAAGGTTGGGAAGCTGATTTGTGAAAACTAAGATATTTTGTAACAATGATGTGACTTAACAGAGATGTTAGATAACAGAGTTGTTACAACTGTTGATAAAGAAAAGTTGCTCTAATTGATTAGAGTAATTGTTAAAAAGTAGAAAGAAAGTTGTGTGGAAAGTATACAAGTCAATATTAAAAAAAAAACAGAAAAAAAGAGAATTCAGATATTCACTCCGAAAAATGCAGCAAATTCATAGAATTTAAAAATCAAGTTTTTCATAAATTGAGAAGTTAGAAATTCATTTATAAATAACAGTTGTTCATACTTGAACAAATTTAAGAAGTTGGTATCAATTTTGATAACCAGATTGTAATTTCAGATTCCAAAATCAATAATATCTATTTTTTATTGATCAATACAATCTGTTGTGTTTTTATTTTTGTAATATATTTTCAAATTATATTATAATTTTTACATTGAGCAACAAATTTGTGAATGTATTCCAACTCTCCTTCTACAATTACTCATCCGGAATAACTACTTACTATCTTCGTTGCACAATGACTTATTATCTTTCATGCACATATTAACCAATGTCTTTCTACACATTTCTTATGATTTTGTAAGCTAACTATGATTGTCATCTTTTCACTTTGTCGTGATATTGCGAAAGGATAAGTTTTTCTTTTTTGCCTTTTTGTTCTCATTCTTTACTATATAAATTGTAGAGTTATAAAATGGTGTTAAACAATTCTCCAAAACACTTGTTTTATTTTGTCTAACTTGATAATTTAAGAATTTCTTACAATATGAACATTTTTGTCTCAACCATATTATCAATATATGTGAAATGACCGCACATCCATGATCTTCTTCTGGAACCCATTCTATGTTGAGTTTGCTTCTATGTTGAGTTTCATTATCCTCTTAAACAAATCAGATTGACCCTCTTGAGCAGATTAAATATATTATTCACCGCCTTAAAAAAGAAAAAAAAATAGAATATTATCAATAATAATAAAAAGAAGAAAAAGAAGTTCATATTAAAATCAAAATCAATCTTAAGAGTGAGATACCATTTATAATCGATAAGGATGACAAAGTAATTTACAAAATGATTAGGGATACGCCGCATAATTCGAACAATTTCGTAGAGTAGTTGGATTTTAGGAGTCAGTAGAAGGAGAATGTTGAGTTATCAAAGTTTTAGAAACTTGGGATGTGTTTGATTGGGTTTTTATGTCCCTTAATAGATTCAACTGCTTATCACGGTAAGATGTAGGAACATTCAGAGTATTTGTTTAATATATCGATTAAGTCTTAATTAATTAGGTTTTGTCTGAATTCATTAAATTAAAAAAATAAATTTGAGTGTGGTAAGAAGACTCGATAAATTTTGAGATAAATGTAGATCCAATACTCTCTTTTTTTTTTTTGGGAAAAGAATAATGTGTAGTACGAGAAGCCATGTGAGAACTTTTGTCATGCTTCTTTATTTTGTATATATACTCCCTCGTCCTATATTTTTGACAAACTTTAATTTTCTTGATCAAATTGATTAATTTTTAACTAAAAAATTACTCTTAATCTTATATGATATAATCACAAAATTAATATTATAAAAAATTACATCTAATATAATAACAAGAACAACTCGTTTGAAATTAAAATATATAATACATTTATTTATAAATTAATTTTAAATTTAGTCAATTTAATAAAGAAAGTCAAAATTTGTCAAATAATATAAGATGAAGGGAATATATATATGTACACACACTAATGAATTTAAGATCATTTTATTTACATATTTGTTATTTGTTTTAGAGCTCATTATTTTAGCATTATAAATTGTGTAGGTAGTTTATATTTTCATTTATGATGGTCAAACAAATTACTTATTACGTTATAAAGGATAAAATAATAAAATAGACAAGTTCAAATGTTTTTATTAAAATATTAACCAAACAACAAATTTTGTATTCGTATTCAGATATTTATCTATATATTATTAATTAATAAGAAAAAAACATGTCAAGTAGGAATCTTTAACTTTCCTCTCTCAATTAAACTCTTTAGTGTGTTTTTTTCCAATTCTAATTATAACTCCACCCCTTATGTATAAGTCTCCTTAATTACATTGAAAATAATTATTCTTATAAATAATAATCAAAGACTACTTCCAAATTTTACAAAATAAATATTATGAATAATAGTCATAATAATTTAATCAATTTAAAAAGAGAAAAATCATGTAACTGAGTGAAAATAATATATAATGAAATAATTACAATCAAATTAATTATAATCCCAGTCACTTATTAAACTTGTTTAATTGAAATGATTATAACTAAATTATTTATATAATTTTGATAGAGTAATAAAATTTTAATCATATAAAATTATTTATATAATGATGACGATATTATGACTCAAACAGTTCCACCACCGACTTAATTAATTAAACCATTAAATCATTAAACTAATATCTCGACCGATTCGATGTCCAATCCATTTCTTATAACTATACTTATAACTATACTTTATCTCGTGTTTTGATGTTATACAAATTTTCACTATAAAAAATATTTTTACGTTGGTAATTAACTCAACTTGTCATATATTTTATACATATAAAAATTAGAAGTTATTAAGTTAAAATAGAGTAAATGACAAATATGTAGTAGATGAATTAATATGATAATTTATATGTACATACATAGATAGATATATACATATCAAAATATATTTTCCATTTCGAATTTTTCGGTGTTTACTTACATTAACGCTCTCCACCGATTCGGTAACTGTTTTTCACAAAACAGTTCGGTTTTTCTGGTTTGGCTTTCGATTTAATTCTCGGTTATTTTTTTTGGGTAGTCTAGCAGCAGTGACAGATTACAAAACCCTAGAGAGAATCTAATGGCGGAAGAAGCAATATTAGGGTTCCTTGAGAAGAATGAAGAGATTCCTGATTCTGGCGAGTTCGCCACTCAGTACAGCATCAGTCACGACGAAATCGTCAACGTCATTAAGAGTCTCCATGGTTTCCAACTGTTGGAAGCAAAGGTTCTTCTTCTCTTTGATTTCTACGCACACATATAGACACTCGTGTTTATTAAATTTGCTTATGAAATCGCGTACAGCAACTAATCAGACCTATATTCATTTAGTAAACTTTAATGTCGATGGTTTTTTGCCTAATAAGTTGGTGGAACACTGGAATGTTTTTGAATTTGTATAACTTGAACTGAGTGCTTTTTGTTTGAATGAGTAGGAGTATTACCCCTTTAAATCATGGGATTACTTTTTAAGGGTAAAGGTTGATATTGTTCAGAATTCAGAGTACATTATCTACTCTGATTATTTAATAATGATGATAAAATTAATAAATATTTGTGATTATCAAATTTTGCTGAAATGCGTGTGTTGAATCCTTATTCGAGTATTTGCATTTGAATGACCTACATTTTTAAACAGTAGGCGATTACAGTTCAGCTATGTAGCTTGCTAATTTGGTGATTTGCAACAGGAAATACTTCAATTTTGAAAATTGTTTTTGTGTGACAAGTTGCAGTCCAGGTTGTGTCGATTCTTTTGTTCTCTTTCTATGTTATTTATTCCTTATCTGTCGTACATCAATTTGCAGGACATTAAGAAGGAGAGATGGACTCTTACGGATGAGGGAATGTCATATGCTGCTGCAGGGTCTCCAGAAGTCCAATTAGTCATGGCCATCCCGCCGGAGGGTATAACACCAAAGGAATTGGAGGTTATGTAAACTATTATCTTGTTTTTATTAAAGTTTCATGAGCATGGTTTTCTTACCAAAAACTTCTTTATGTGATTTATGATGTAAAATAACCTATTATTTGCCTAACTTAAATCAAATTTGTGCAAAACCCTGGTAACTGCTTTTCCTTGCCTGAAATTTTACAACCAAGAATATACTTTCTAGAATAGGTTTTAATAGGAAGTCTTAAGGTCGTGTATGGCTGGAATTGCTTTCTCACAATCTTTTGACGATATATATATTCTGTGATGCACTCCCACAAACATCCGAGAAGAGGCTTTTTGTCAAGCTTAATTCAATCTAGAAGCTCTTAGATTTATGATAACATTAGATGAATATTTCTTAGACATCCCTGTCCTCAAATTCTGCTTGTCGTCTCGTACTTTGTCTTATAATTATTGTTAAAATATATAATTTATTTATCTGACGAGTTCCACTTCAGGCTGTGGGAGTTTAAGTACATGTAATCAGACATGCTTTTGGATATTTTTCATAGACACTGAACTTGTTCTGGTTATATTTGTACTTTCTCTTTTTCATGTAGCAAGCTCACTTTTCCTTCAAATGAAAAAATTAAAAGTGAGAAAGGTAAGTAGTTTAAAACGAGTGTAGTATAGGTCATATGAAATTTGTATTTCTTTTCTACTGACTGAATGTATATTGCGTAAAAGATATGTTTTTCTTAAGCATTGTTTGTTGATTGTTGGATGATGTGCTCATTAAGATTTACTTTCCTTGATGCAGAATAAAGTAGGCACAGGAATTTTCACAATAGGGCGTTCTTATGCTATAAAAAATAAATGGGTGGTCATGGGAAAGTCAGAAGTGACCAGGAAGGTAAGCTGGTGAAAAATAACGCTAATAAGGTATCTCCGGGTATTTTTATATATTACTGAGAAGAATCTTTTATGCTGAAAGATGGACATCATTGTGAAGTTCTTTTCTTTTCTTCTTTTCCCCCTTCAATCAAATTCTCTAAAATTGAAGTATCAATCAAATGCTACATGATGCATGTGTAAGAAATTTGTAATAACATAACCATAAATGAAAAGAAATCAACATTTTACTTATAATATCTCTGTGAAAATATTTTATTTGAGTTTTTCATGCGTATTAATGTGGAGGGACAATCTCATACTCTTTTAAAACTGGAAAATGAGACTGAGATAGGAACACATACTTGAAGTACCAAATAAGTAATTCTTCAGCATATTTAAGGGAGGTTTTAGATGACCACGAACTAGGTAAAAATGCTTAAAAAAGCAACATTACCATATTATGTTCAAATAGAGTGCTACTGTTTTATTCATTATACTCTTTTTCTACTGACGTGCATAAAAGGTTCAATATGCTTTTTGTATAGCTTAATTTTCTTATTGATTATTCTTCTGTAGATGAAATCCGTGAATGTTGTGTTTCCTGCTGTTGTAAATATAAACACTTAGTTAACCTGTTTTCTGTTCGGAATTCCACTTCATGCCTAATAAAGGTGAACAGTTTTAGCTTTATTCATACATGTCCCAATATGTAGGTTCAAACCGTTGATGATAAAGTTAAAGAGATGCTTGTACGCATACAAAATGGGGAGGTATGTGATATAATCCTTTTTAACATTCAGCTGCTTTTATTAGCATTCATTCAAGAAACTATATTTAGACAGTTGACCTTATTAATCTTGCTAGTGTTGCATGTGATATAGACGTGGTTATGCACATAAATTTATGAATACGCATGTTTATTATTGCTTTGGGAAAGAATAGAACAATTGAAAGTTGAAATAGAGTATTACTTGTTAAACAACTTAAACCCATAAAAGATGAGGATTAGGAAGGATGGTCGAATTGATTACTGAACTTCCTCATTAGCTGCGTTTAATAAGAAAAGGCCCTTCATTTGTTGTGGCCTCGACATATTTTATTCACCGAATTTCTTTTCAACCTAATTATATGGCGCTTATCAGTATGCTAGATTGCTAGAATTGACATCGATAAACTTAGTATAAATTGCAGTGTTTGTTATGGCCATGCAACATTATTAATTTTGATTGTTTATGATCTAACAATACTGTTGATTGCCCCAGTAGAACAATCGGTGTCCATCTAGAATATTTTTAGATCTGTGTTGCTTCTGTACAAAGAAGAATGTGAGGAGTGAAAAGTGTTGTCTATAGCCTCTAAAGGGGCTGCTGTCTCCTCATTTATTAGTTCTAGCATGAACTACTATTGAGATGCAGAGAATTGAGTGTCACAAAAACATTGTAATTGATAAATCACAATACGTTGTATGCCCTTTCTAAGTAACAAAAGATGTGCATGTTAATTGAAGTTTTAGTTGATTTCAAAAGGTTCACTTTTGAATTGGCAAAACCATAAAATACCCAACTAAAGTTGGGAGGTTTTCCTAGAGATACCACCAAAGTTCTAAAATTCCATTTTAACCCACTAATGTTACTTAAATTTCCAATCCGACACAATTTTGTTAAAAAATCCTAACAGAGTTGCTGATTTGGCGGATATTATTTGATGTGTCATGCAAAAATAAAATAAAAAGGACATAAATTTATCGAAATGGCATGAAGACATCATCTCATCTTCAACCTCTTTAACCTCTTTGCCAGTTGCAGCTCCCTCCCACTGCTCATTTCTTTAACTCGCCAGAATTGTAGATATTCAATTATATTAGATAAAATTTACATTTCTGAACTTGTTTTTTTTAAGTGGATCATGATTTTCTAATCCATTTGGGCATTTGTCCATGAATTGCTCTCAGATTATAAACTTTTTAGAACTAACATTTAAAATTAAAATCTTAAAATTTTTCCCCCAAAGCTCCAAAGTTCATTAATTTTGTTGCTTTATTTTTGTTTGGGTACAAGGATTCAAATACATACGATTTCAGATCTTAAAAATCTAAAAATCATGAGACATTGAGACCCACAGCCAATTTTTTCATGCAATTTTATCCGGTGACTATTTCTGACAAGCTGTATGAGGGTGATGACGGGCATGGTGTTACATGGCACCCTATAATTGGTTCAAATCAATCTGAATTTTCCAAGTCATTAATTTTATAAATAATTGCATGTCACATCAGCAGTTAAAGGCCACATCATCATCTCTAATGGCGAAACTTAATGGAATGGTGTAGATTGAATATTTAGGTAACGTTAGCGGGGTAATATGGGGTTTTAAAATATTAGTAGTATATACAGGAAAATCTGCTAACATCAATGGGTTATTTTTTCCCTTTTAAATTAAATGTTGGTGCTATGGTGTAGTTTTTGTATTTGAAAGGCATGTTGCTTACTGCTTCTACCAGAGCTGTGTTCATCTTGGTCATAAGAATTTCACTTAAAGTAATTAATGCAGCCCCTGAACTTCAGTCTTAGCTCAAACCAATATTAAACTAGATACAGAGATTTGAGTCGCACAAAAACATTGTAAGCGATGAATTACAATACTTCATATGGCCTTATCCAAATATTAAATGAAAACCAAAAAGACGTTTATGTTGTTTGAAATTTTAGTTGATTTAAAAATGACATCTGTTTTGAGCTTAATGTTGTGATGACAAGTGATTCAAACCATATGATCATAAGCAATTCAATTAAGATTTGACAATGGGGGTATTTGTCATTGTCATCTTGTTAGCGTTCTTAGTACCATACTGGCATAAAATTTTTGCTCGCAGCACTCTTTCTATTACTTTGACAATCAGAATACTTTTTTGGTTCCTAGGCCATGGATGCAGAGGATTCTGATGCTCTCAAAGACCTCAAAAAAAGAAAGCTGATTGCTCCACAGTAATAATCTTCCTATTTTCTGATACAATTCATATCAGTTTTCCTCTTTGGTTATTTTGTCTTGGGACCTCTAATTTTTAATTGTCAAATAAGCATTTGATGCAGAAAATGGAATGAAAACTTAATTATATGTTATATACTTGTATATTGTGTGGTAATACGTACAGACATTCATTAAAACTGGAGCCAAACTCTTCTACCTGTCAGTCAAATTGGTGCCAAACACTTTACGTGTAAGTTATGGCTTAACATGATAAGGCATATTAATCTTGCCTTTGAATTTTGAACTTGTTTTAAATAGGTCGTTCCTTAATAGGCACAAAATGTATATTTGATCAGTATTTGCGAGGAGCTATGCCGCATCACCTTGGTGAAGCATTCATATAAACCTTTGGTATATGCTAATGTTTATTTAATTGCTGATGTGTTTCTTTTTCTTTTTCTTTACAGGACGTGGAAAGGTTACTCTGTGAAGAAAGGTCCCAAATATGCTCGAAAAAGGACAAAGGCGGCGACTGATTTAACTCGAGATAATCTCCTGAGGTAAATAATGAAATGCATATCCACATAGAACATAAATGAATAAGCAATTAGGGATGACGGTCATCAGTGTGGACCCAAAATGGAATTTTAGTTATGGAATTTAAAGGGAAGTGGTTTTTGATTTTTTGAAGACAAAAGATTATTGAAATGAAACTATTTAATAATATAAACATGAAAATAAAAACAATTTAGTATATGTATACAATTATAAGTTCAAAATTTTACTGATATATATTTAAAAATAAAAAAAATGATTTAACGCTACTGTTTGCCGATTAAAGGAGCACCTTCAAAACTAAGTTATTAATTTTAATAATATATCTGTTTCTGTTTGTCAAGTTAGTGGTATACTAGGCCATTTAGCTGCTTGCGGCAGTGCTACAGCCGATGTTAGAATAAACTACCACTACAAAGTTGGTAATATTTGTCTGTGCAATTGTGCACATATGGAAATGATGTAGATCCGCCCATGATGATTGTATATTTCCCAATGCTCAATAAATCTGTTATATTTTGCTACTAGTAATTTAAGATATAGTTTTGCACGGGTTTCATGTTTACAGGCTGTCTTTATGGAGTCTACTTGCTTTTCTGCATACAGTTTTCATACTCCCTGTGCAGCCTGTTGGACACACACAAACACACAGACACATGCACACACACTAGTGTAGAAGTCTTTGATATTCTTATAATGTGTTTATCCTGAATCTTTAAAATTTATGAATTTTCATAAAGACGGTTAGATAGTGTTAAAGTTTTGCTTTTCCAAATGAACTTGAAGCATTTTTAGTATAATTTAATGTTTTTACTATTTTTATTTTTTAAAGCAAACGGTAAATCTTTTGAGGCAAGTGAAATAACTTTCCGAGCCAAAAGATGGTGAACCTATCTACACTTTGAGGTAATAGATAGGGTGGGAAAGATAAAGATACCAATTCTTGAAGGAGTCAAAATCTCATACTCTACTCCATGAACTCCAGAAGGGAAATTTACATTAGGCTTGTAAACAAGCTCACTCAAAAATCTATAAATGCACTAGAGCCCCTTAATGACTCGTCTAGTATAAAAAAGAGAATGCTAAGAAAGCAATACCAAATCTGAGTAATGCATCATCTAGATGATAGCTCTCTATCTTTTCGCAACACATAACTTACCTGCTTGCAAGCCTATGACATATGCCACTGTTGCATCCTTTAGAACGTTGCTTTGTTTGTGGATCCCTTTTAAGACCTTCAAGAGAAGAAAGCTGCATTAGATGTTTCCCTCCAAATAGTCCTCCAGCGGCAAAAACTTACTGGCGAGATGGTTCCATTCAAAAGGTTTAAAGGCTACCTTGTTTAATTGGACCAAATTGCTGTAGTTGGCATCCTTTGGTATCGTAGTTATCTTTGTATGCAGATTTGAAGCTAGGTGGTGTTATAGACTTAGAGCTATTGTTAATCCACCTTCCAGTGCATCTTAACATTGACAAGCATTTTGATTTCACACATCTAATGATTTATTCTCATATGCACGTACAGAATTAAATTCGATAATATAGCACACAACACACACAGAGACATGTATGTAACTATATATTCCTTCTGTGTAGCTATGGAAAGCGAACATCTAGTTCTGAGTTGTTTGTCTTTTTAGTAAGCTAAAATCTTATTCTGGGCTACTGTCCAAATCTTTTGCTTATAAGGAATGACTGGAAGGAGTTGGAGTTCAAAGAGTATAATTTCAGGGCTCAGGGATTTCCTATTGGAGGTGGTCATCTCCATCCTTTGCTCAAGGCAAGAATAAAATTCATCTCTTTGTCATCTCCTTGTTATTTTTATAATTTTATCTTCTTTGGATTTTAAATAAATTCAGACTATTACTCAGATGAATAATTTATACACCAAGCACTAGGACATGTATGATGTGGAAGTACAAAGTCAACTAGGAAGGCTTATTTATTTCACAAAGCTAGTTGATAGATTGGTTTTATTGGAAGAATTGTGTATGAATACTTTTTATTACCATCAGTTGAGTTAATTTGAGTCCAGGAGTTCTGGACTATTGGACTGGTAGCCCTGAGGTAATTTATAGTAATAAATTGGTCATCATTTATAAAATATAGGATAATTGATATTTATGCAAATACTACATACATCCTCGGAAGATAAGATTAAAAAAAAGAAAAAAAATTCTTATAATTGCAAAAAGCAAATTCAAACTGTGGTATAAAAAGATTATTTAAACCCCATGGCCACTAGTTTTAGCAAAGAAACACCTCTTAAGTTTGCGCGAAACTTATTTTATTGTTGTTTTCTAAGTGAAACTGTACTTTTGTAATCGTTTTGTGTGGAAGGATTTTTAGTTCTCTCACTTTAATACCGGCCAATGTCAGGGCGATGAGAAATTATGCGTTGTTTGCCTACTGCGCACTGGTCCATGTTAACTAGTGCATTCAGTACATGTGGTCGTGTCTCACCTAGTCAACATTGTTTTCTAGTTTACGAGCATATTAGGTGTGTTATTGCATGGAATGTATCTGAAGGCTATTTTTATTGTTATATATGTATCTTTGTTCTTCTAGGTGCGAAGACAGATGCAGATGATCTTTCTTCAAATGGGGTATGAGCGTAAAACTCGACTTTCCTGTTGTACAGATAATTGTCAAAAATCTGCCTTTTATTAGTTTGTACTATGATTGATGCGCTTGTTGGATTTCTGCAGGTTTGAGGAGATGCCAACTAACAATTATGTTGAAAGCAGGTAGATGATCTTGCTTAGTAGTGCCTTTTTGATATGGAGCTTTGGTAACAAAGAAGAACTTGCAGTGATTCTAATAAATCGATGCGGTGACTCTTTTCAGCTAGATTAGCATACATGAAATACTGAGAAACCAAAATACTCAGTGCTCACTTCCTGCCAAAAGAGAATAAAATAAAACAAATATAAAAGCATGAAAATATGTTTTTGGTGGGCAGCCAAGTGATGACCTTCAGCTTCATATTTGAAGTAGTGAACAATGAGTTTTTCTCATAGGAAAGTTGCTAAGTAAAAGATAAAATAAAAACATTTTACTGTGCTTACATATGCTATTGTTGCTCACCTAGTCATGCAGATGCTGATTTCCTCTCCCCCAAAACATCCCCAAACCCCAAGTTTAATTAATTCGATTTATCGATACAAGAAGTCAATAAGTTGCTTACATCCAACAAAAAGGAATCCAGATGCACTATCTGACTTTATAACTCTTCATATTTGTTATGTTGACTTAAGGTTTGCACTTTGCAGCAATCTTCTGTTGTAAATTCTTGAAGCACAGTTTGAGTGCAAATCTTATTTTGTCTGTCTGCAGCTTCTGGAATTTTGATGCACTTTTCCAACCACAACAACATCCTGCTCGTGATTCACATGATACATTCTTTTTGAAAGGTTTTTGTGCTTGATTATCATCCTTTTTCTCCCCATATTTAATTACCATCTGATCGTGATATTTTTAAAACATTGATAGAACCATCAACCACAAAGACACTACCTGAAGATTATGTTGAGCGAGTGAAGCAAGTTCATGAATCGGGTGGTTATGGATCCAGAGGGTATGCCATTTTATTTTATACATGAATATACGCAAATTTAAGTGCAAACAAGAATCCTACATACTTGGGTTATTTCTTAGTAAGATTTTCACTAATACTAAGATTTGCATTGGACATACATAGGTTAGTTTTTTTACTAAAAACTTTGCAAATAGTAAATTTTGGTTTATGGTTTATATATGCTCTGCCTCAAATTGAATCAAGAGTTATCCTGACTGAATTTGTCCAATTTTCTAGATATGGATATGAGTGGAAAAGGGAGGAGGCAAACAAGAACCTTTTACGCACTCATACAACTGCCGTTTCTTCAAGAATGCTGTACTCACTTGCACAGGTTAGTTTTTATCACCCTTTCTAGTACGTAAGTTGTTAGAAATATGTACTTATTCTTATGAACTGGAGGTAGATATGCATATGTTGGGTATGTGTTGAAAAATGATACTATGCATACACTTCTGAATAAGTATCAGACAGTGGCACTCCCATATAGTCTAATGATGTTTCATCCAGTCGTTTAATTCTGATCTTTTGGCTGCTTCATTCAGTCTCTGTTTGATTCTGATCTGGCTTTTGTACTAGGAAAAAATAATAATATTTCTTAATGTAAGGTTTCTGAACGGTTACGAAACCTGTATAGGTTGAGAAAATCATTTATATTTCTTAATGTCGGGTCTAAACTTAAAGACTTATTCTTCACATTTTCTTATTGACTCAGCAATCAGATTTTTCTATTTAGCCATATTCACCTATTTTCTGTTCATTCGGATTTTAAACTAAACATGAATTGTTTATTCCTCCTAAAATCTCTTGTTAAGTTTCATGAAGCTGTTATCGAATGTAGCCTTGGTCTCAGTATTCCACATCAAGAATAAGAAGTATAAGAATGGGCTCATCGATCCTGTTTACTATTCTGTTCACAGATAATTGTCTGCCCACATAATGTTACTTCTTAGATCTTAATACATTCTGTGATGATGTTTATAGAATATTGTTAAACAATTATCACTACTACTGGTGTTCGTTTTGTAGAAATTCTCAAAAATATTAAATCTTTTGAATAATCAGAAAACCCCAGTACTATCCCTGTTCAAAAAGTCAAATTTTTTTACTTTTTGAAGTTAACATGCGAACTACTGATGTGACTTCTCGTAGTCATAGTTAAAATTGTATATGTACTATAACACAAATACTATTATTTCTTTAATTATTGTTTCCAAATTCACGTAAAAAATTTAGGATTTCCCATACTAATTTGTGAAAGTTAATGCAATTCCTTTTGTGGAATGAGGGAGTGGGCTCTTATCACAATTCCTAGTGATTCTGTATACTAGTAAGCTTGAGAAGATGATAACATATCCCACCTATATCTTAAAATTTGATGTTATTGTTTTATACGTGTGACACGGGAAAACGTTTTGGGTCGACTCTAGTTTTCTAATAGGAAACTATTCCATGTTTTGGAACCTTCTTACCAAAGTGAAATTTTGGTACCACATTGCCCTTTCTGATCTCTGCTCTCTCTATCTCTCTCTGTGTTTTTTTTCCTGGTGAAACTTTCTGCATTTTGATATTTTTTCTATTTGGCTCACTTCAAACAAAATGAGAAACAAGAATCATTCAATAGCACAGCTCTTTCACAATTTCAGTTAATTATCTTTCATGCTGAAAACTGATGATGTCCTGAGCTTAGAAGTTGCTAGTCCTAATGAAGGTTGAGATTTAAATCTTGAAGTTTGACTTTCAGCTAAACATGCGCTGATCTTTTTGTCCATCCCATTTCTTTTTCTGTCTTCATCGTGTAGCTGAGTTGGTTATGATGGAGAGGGAAAAGGAACGCATTACATATACATACATAATATCTCTTAGTGGTTAGTACTATTTGTCAAGCCAAGCTTTAGCTTGATCTAGGCTAGATTCTGCAGTGACAAGAATAAGAGAGAGACATAAAAAAAAACCCTTCGTTCTAGAGAAAGAAACAGAACAAACTCAGTAGAGATTCAATTTCATTGTCATCAAACTTAGTTACAATTGTATTACAATCGCTTATTTGTATGCTAGCTTAACCTACACACAAACTCGCCTTACACTGCACTAGTAACTAGTGACAGTTTTATTACACAAGATAATTCCCAATCCTGGCAGGTCTTGTTATCACTTTCTCGCAATTAATCAAGAAAGTACTATTGTTTTCAGAAACCTTTTGTCGGTCAAAAATACTACTCTGTGGATCGTGTTTTCAGAAATGAAGCTGTGGATCGGACACATCTTGCTGAGTTCCATCAGATAGAAGGTGTTAATCCACCCAACTAATACTTCTTCCCTTGTTCTATAAATGTTGTCCTTTCAATTACCAGGGGTATATGCTTTACTATGTTGCTTTTATATATGAGATTTTGTCTTGTTAAATGTTCATTGAGAAAATTTTAGCATTTGATGTTGACGTGGTACAGGAATTGAAGAAATTAATTTTTACTAATTGTGTTTTACTCCCTCCAGTAAGTGATAAGACTTTTTAGAAAAAGCTTAAAATTTCATATTGTTAGTCATTTTTGTATTTTGAGATGAATGTTAAATTTTTTTCTATAATTAACCTTTGCCTCTCTCATCTTCCAAGAAATTTCTACTAATGAAATTAATTTTATTAGTGCTCTCTCATCTATTTGTATTTCCAATGGAAGGGTAAAATAGTATTTTAGATTTTTTTGTTATTTCAATGTAGTAATTATGAACCTCCTTGGAATGTGTATTTGGAGATAAAATGACAATTATTTTGAACCAGAGGGAGTATTATTTAGAGATAAAATATTATTTGACTTAATTATTAGTAGTATTACTATTTCATATTAGAATATTCTAGAATATAGAGTAATATCTTGATATTTATTAGTAGTAGAGATATATCAGGAATCTAAGAGAGATTTTAGGGATTTTTCTTGTTCATTAAGCTTAGGAGTTTTATTTAAAGGGTGTAATCTATACTATTTCAGCAGAGTGGAATATTATTATGAATTAATTTGTGTACTTGAGTTGTGAGTTTTGGTTTTGAGAGGCCTGTGGAGCATAGTTTATCCCTTTCAACCCCTCCCCAACCCTTGTCCTACATCAGACGTGGTTACAGTCTTATCTCCTTTATGTATTGTACAGTCGCAACATATATTCTGTTCTCTACCAATCCAGAATGATAGCTCCATTTGGATTGTTTAATATTATAAACATTATTACTGCCTAGGTCACTTTTAATGGTGTCCATTCTAATGAGAAGTTCCAATCTTTCAATGCATATGAGTTCCCAAAAGATCACTAGCAAATTATGTCAAATTGACTCAGTTTTGAACAAGGGTTGTATATATATATTTTCTTGAAACATAGAATCAGTGGGATGTTGTAAATACAAAATAATGGATGAATGATGAAGAAAACTTGAGTAAATGATTATAGAACTTAATGACAAAAAAAACTACATACCTGAAATCTGACAGCTTTAATATGAGCCTTGCCCAATATTATATATAGCCTTTGACCCTCTCATGTGTATGTCACTATTTGTAATGCTTCATAAACGTGTCTCCATCATATGGTCCACAGGCCTCTGCCTTATGCTGCCACTAATATATGGGTTCTTATTACAGGCCTAATATGTGATCGAAATCTTACCCTCGGGGATCTACAAGGTGTTCTGTATGACTTCTTCTCCCGTCTAGGTATTAAATCAATTCTTTGCTGAACTTAAATTTATAGGCTCCTGCTTACAGTTCATTAATATCAGGACTTCATACTTTAGGGAACAGTAGTTTGTATAAAAGCTAAATCATCTACTTCTTCCTTGCAATATGTGATCAAGATTGAAAGCTTGACTTGTGAAAGTCAATGTGATACACTTTCAAGCTCAAAATGACATTTCTTTAATTTGGTCTAGAGTAGTATATCTCATAAATCTTATGCTACTTGCAAGATTCATTATTTACAGAAATTAGTTGCATCCAACTCAAATTTAAAAATGTCCCAGATCAACTTCGATAGTCTACTGATCTTTTATTTGGATAGACAAAGTTTAAAGTAATTCTTGAAAAGGTCCTTGACAATTAAAATCATGTTTTATCTTTATGTTCCATTCAGGTATGTCCAAGTTGCGCTTCAAGCCTGCTTACAATCCTTATACTGAACCTAGCATGGAAATTTTTGGGTAATAAAACATTATTGTTAGTTATGAACTAGGGAGAAATAATGTTTCCTAAATTAAGCAATTAGGGTAATCATGTGTATTCCTGACAGTTACCATGAAGGATTTAAAAAATGGGTGGAAATTGGAAATTCTGGCATGTTCAGACCAGAAATGCTTCTACCTATGGGACTCCCAGAAGATGTTGGTGTAATTGCTTGGGGCCTCTCCCTTGAAAGGCAAGTCATATATTGTTTGGGTGATTTAACCTTGTTTTACTATTTATATCTTTAGGAGTGAATTGTTTCAGGTGGATTTATTTTGAAATTTGACAAGGTTGGGCTGGGCCTAAGTAACACAATTTTACCATTGTTTGTGCTTGAGGAGTAACTTTTCTTTTGCAAACAAGAGATTGTAAAAGTTGGTGCATTCTTGAGAAATATAAAAATAAATTTAAGCGGGACCAATTTATTCTCTGCAGATTCTGCGAAACTAAAACTATTAATCTTACATGGTAATAAACCTTTTGATAGGAGCAGCCCTTCTGGTTCCTGTGATAGCATCTTGCATTTTAGCCAGTGTTTACCTCGTCTGTAATTAGTGTCAAAACATTTTTTGGCCATTTTTTTTGGTGGACTGGTGGTTTGCGCAAGTATAACCTTTTGCTTCCTTTTCGTCTTGCATCAGGCCAACCATGATACTCTATGGGATCGATAATATCAGAGATCTTTTTGGTCACAAGGTATGGTTATACGACTTTGTTACAAACTAGACAAACAGGAGATTTTTATTTTTTATTCATGAGATTTTTTTAAAATTTTTTTTTGGACAGGTTGATCTTAGTCTCATCAAGAGTAACCCGATATGTCGGGTAGGTCTTCAGTAAAAAAAACTCTTAACGAATAGCTCGGTCAATATTTACTTGTCTTATTAGTAGAACAAAAGGAGTCACCTTTATATTTTGTGGTGTTAAATTTTTGTGAGAACATAGCGGCGAAATGGATTCTCATGTTTCTCAGGAAACATCAACTATTACTGAAAATGGGAACGAGTAAAATGCATTTTGATTAGCTCAATTCATAGTTTCATATTCCCTCCGTTCCCAAAAAAAAAAAATCACAACATTTAGACTTTTAATGATTATTAATTTTATATTTTGATCAAAAATTAAATGTATATTATCATAAAATTTGTTACAAATCTTTGATTTGAGTTATGATGAGATTTATAAATTTGTAATTGAAATGTTTTTAATTCATAGCAAAATTGCAAAGAAATTTTTTAATTGTAACACTTTTTTTAAACAATTTTTTTTCTTTCAAATTTAACTGTTTTTGTTTTTCTAGAAGGGAAGTAGTTATTTATGAACAAGAACAAGATCATTGGAATTTCATACTCCTCGTGGGCTGTAAAAGAGTTGAATTTATAAAAAAGAAAAAAAAACATTTACTCTTAATGACTATTAATTTTACATTTTTAATCAAGAATTAAATGTATATTATCATAAAATTTGTTATGAATCTTTGAGTTATGACGAGATCTATAAGTTTGTAATTGAAAGTTTTTTAATTTAAATAAAATAATAATTTTTTTTAAAATGTAATTATTTTTTCGAACAAATTTTTTTTTCAAATATAACTATTTTTGTTTTTTAGAAGGGAAGGAGTAGTTATTTATGAACAAGAACAAGATCATTGGAATTTCATACTCCAGTGGACGGTAAAAGAGTTGTATTTGTAAATACCGTGTTTTCTCCGCCGCTATCGAGGACGGTCTAGAAAGATATCGAGCCATTAAGTTTATCGTCTTAAATAAATACTCGTTAATCTTACGGATAGTTGTAAAAGGAAAATAATCACCTGCATTTCTCAGCAATATCTGATTGATAGAACGGTCACAGTGTTGTTCTATTAAAAGATATTTTTAAGACTTCATTTCAATATTTAGAAAATTTTATCTATTAATTTTATATTTATGATTTCATAATTCTTTAGAAAATTCAACTATATGGATTGAAATTGTATTAAAAAATGGAAGAGTATATAAATTTGCTCCATCATTTTGTGGACATGATTTTCTTATAATCATATGAAATTTATATGTTTTCAAGGGTTAAGATTTATGAGAAAAAGACACTTTAGTATATTGTGGGGGAAAAAATTTCACGTTAGTGAAACAAATGTTTTATACTTCTACACTAATAAATCGAAAGTAATTTTAGTATTTTTGATAGTAGTTTTAATCTTTCTGTAGTAATTTTAGTATTTTTGATAGTAATTTTAATAATTTTGATAGTAATTTTAATATTTTCGATAGTAACTTTAGTATTAAAATGAAATCAATAAAAATTTCGCTTATTAAATTTGATTGAGTTATTATAACTAACTGGGTTTTAAATTCTAATTTAGTTATTTTAACTTATTTATATAGTTGGTCTAGTGTTCTAATGGTTACAAGTTAAAATTTAGTTGATGATTATGATTTCAAAACTCATTAGTTTTTGCTACTTAAAGAATCTTAAGAATATAATTTTAAATTTTACTTGTTGTGCAAATTAAAACGTTCACTTGTAACATAATAAAATTAGATTAATTATATTTCTTATGTTCAGTCTTACAAATGAATCAAAATTAGAGGCAAATTCTAATTTAACAACAAAGTAACAATTATACAATTGAAATTGTTATGTAACATGGAGATATTTTACTGTTAGTATAAATCATTCTAGATCCGCCGTTGCATGTGATAGACTTTAAAAAAGTTTAAACTAATATTTACAGGTTATCAACATCAAGAAAAAAAAGAAGATTAAAAGGAAAAAAAAAAGAAAAAGAATAACAGAATCCAGTACCTAACACGTTAATTTAACATGAAAAAGCATACTTGTAAACTACTTCGAGTACCGATACTTTTCTCTAATTTCCTCTTAACATGAAAAAGCATACTTGTAAACTACTTCGAGTACCGATACTTTTCTCTAATTTCCTCTCCTTCACCTTTTGTATTCCTTTACTCAACTTTCTTATAGAGTACTGTCCAATTTCCCACCCTTTTTTAAGAATTATATTTATATGTTTGAAAATCAGTTATATATTTTGACTTTTAAGTTTGTATTAAATTTTAAATTAATGTTAATTTAGTTAATTTTAATTGATATAATTATCATAGTCTCATAGTTTATGACAAAAATATTTAATATATAGTTAACTTAAAAAGTTAAAATAATTAGAAAGGAGTACATAATTAAAATGGTTAGTAGGAGGAGTGGTGGAGGAGAGAAGGAAATTAAGAAAAATATTTACTAATGGAATTGATATTAATCAAGCTCATAGTATATTTTGTTGAAAATTTGAAATATATGTTTAGATCTAGATTTTGAAATTAGAGCAATCGAATGATGTGTTTAATTTTATGCTATACATGTATATTCTTTTTCAGATTTAACATATACATATACATATACATATACATACATACATACATACATATATATATATATATATAATGTAATTGGTTTATTGATTTTCACTAAATTCAATTTTGAAGATTACCCTAACTGTTTTATAATCTTCAAAAATGACATTCCTTTCCTTATGAAATGAAATCCTACTCATTTTTTGTATTTCTTTCTTTAATTAAAATTTAAAGTGTCTATTAGAAACATTTAGCGATAAATTTTATACTCTGATGCAGTTTATTTTAATCATGCATTAAACTTCAAAGTGCAAAATATATCATTAAGAAAAATAATTATATCAATTGAAAAATTAGTGTCTAAAACACTGTGGATGTGCATTTAATGTTTTATAATTAGCCTTACCAAAAACCTCTTAGTTGGGATTTGGGAATATAGGTAACAACTTCATAATTTTAAAAAAATAAAAATGATATGAGTTTTTAGTTAGTGAATGAGTCACTTTTCGATTTTTAAGAACATTTATCGAATACGATAATTAATAGTGAATTAGCTTGGTTATTTTTGATTTGATTTTTCGGTGATTTTCAATTGATTTTTCTTTCCCTAAGAAAAGCTATTTGTTATAACATAACATATTGAACTCTTTCGAAACTCGTTAATTAGTCATTGCCATGTTTCCAATCGGTATAATTTCTATTCCAATTTTAAAATGAATTACACATAACTGTTCCACAATAAAGTTAACTGCAAAAGTTTCCACCAAAAGATAATCCTTATTAAAAAATAGACTTCATTGTATGAAAATTTATAATCTCCACTTTCATGTACTATTAATTGATAAATACCTTATCAATGTTATGAGAAAAATAGTTATCTAGAAAATTCAAATTCTCCCATTAGATGTACTTTTTATACATATTAATTAGATATATATATATTGACCGTATTTCTAAGTAAAAAAATAAAAAGATACATGTTCTCCCTTTTCTCATCCAAGATACGTATTCAAAAGAGATACTATGTACTTTGGAAATGCGTATCCTTTTATTTAAAAATATGACTAACATGTATAAAACCAATTAATATGTATAAAAAGTACATATGATCGGAGAATTTAAATTTTTTGACAAAGATTTTTTTTTTCCAAAACATTGATAAATGTGTGTATCTATCGGTTACTTATTGGTACATGGGGTGAAGGTTGCAAATTTTTTTACATTGAGAACAATTTTGTAACACAAGTTATATTTTAGGAGACATTTTTACAGTTAACTATCTAAGTGATAGATTAATTACAAGTAAAATATTATCATAATAAATAATATAGCAAGCCTCACAACTAATTGAGGAAGTGAAATTCCACAACGAGATTAAAATCAAAATAAGAAAGGTAAGCATAAGGCATAAGCTCATGCAAGCTGAGTTTCAACGGTTATATATAGTACAAATATTTCATTCGTTTAATAAAAAGATACGGATTATATATATAGGTCTATAAGGAGGTGGTTGTAGATGCAAAATCATTTAACTGACTTAAAATAGAAAGTTAAATAGATAATTTAACACTAGTGTATACGCAAAATCTCTTCCATTCCGTTCATCTATATTAAAAGCGACA
>CM025784.1:37243599-37256680 GCA_014636745.2 Centella asiatica | reverse complement strand
TTGTCATATTATTTCGTAATAATTACGACGATAACGAAGATAATTAATAGCGATAAAGTGACGATATTTGAGAAATTTTATATTATCTTATTCTTGTAAACATAAATACATGTCTATATATATATGTAATTGTTTGCAATAAAGACCTTTTTGGTTTTTCAATCATGGTTATAGAAATTAGAAAAAGTATATGACCACTAGATTGCACCTATATCCACGTAACACATACTCCATACACGAGGGACATCCCATATATAATTTGGTGTGAACCTGGACCTGCATATGAATCTTATTCCAACTCATTTTACAAGTCATGAATATTCTCAAAACTATATTGCAAGTAATTGGAAAAGTCTGGGAATAGCATATATGAAGTATATATATAGAATATAATTAACCAGTTTTGGCCATTGCCACAACATGTAGAAATCATATAAATTCAAATTTTCACTTATATTTCATCAATATTCATCTAACTCGTTTTTTTGCAATATATCATGGGCAGTCTACAAGAAGAAAATATAGATTTGGAATTCCAAGGATTATCATCCATTTACAAAGAAGCCTTCAATATCATCAGCTCATGGAAATTAATTTTCACACAAATTACACTAACTCTTATTGTACCACTTTCTTTACTTAGTCTAACTTATATCAAAGTGTTCCTTCTACTAGTCCCTAAAATGTACAAAAATTTCTACCATCTCATATCATGCCAAAAACTCACATTTTGGTTTATCACATTTCTATACTTCATCTTCTTGACCATTTTTTCCCTTCTCTCCATTTCCTTAGTGGCTTATACAACTTCATGCATTTACACCCATGGCCAAGTGACGTTCAAGAAGATCATTCTTGTCGCCCCAAAACTCTGGTCACGACTCTTGATCACAATTTTTTGTCCATTTCTAGCAATGTATGTGTTGATTTCATGCTACACATTGCTAGCCCTAACCCTACTTTCGTCGACTCTTGATTGCATTCAAAACATCAACAACATTTTCGCTATACCTTTATTTTTCATTATATCGGTCATATTACTCTTTCCCTTGGCGGGGTTTGGTTACTTGACCATAGCTTGGGAACTAGTTGGTATCGTGATAGCCTTAGAAGAAATGAAGTCGATTAAAGCACTAGTACAGAGCAAGGAATTGTTACAAGGAAAGATGGGGGTGGCCATGGTAATACATTTTGAGTTGGTATTTTCCATAGCATTGGTACAATTTTTATTTGAAATGACGATTGAAGATCATGAGATGGAAGTGTTGAGCAAGTTTGGTTTAGGGATACTTTATTTGATACTACTTGTCATCTTGATTATTTTCGGGCTAGTTGTTCAAATTGTTATGTACTTTGCGTGCAAGGCATATCATAACGAACATATCAAGTTATCAAGTTCTTTGGATTATTTCGACGTTAATTATGGAGATTATGTTCCTTTGAAGGTGTTAGAACAATGCTAGATTGTGTGTAACTAGTTTAAGATTTCTTGGTTACTTTTTTGTTAGACTTGTACATGCATATTAGAAATACATAATATAGACCCTCTATTTCAAATTAGATATGTACATTTGATCTCTTATGATTGTGAAATTACTTCTATGTTTGAAATTGACGTAAGACTACTATCATTGTAATTATTTTTGTTGCCACTTAATGTTGATACTAGTAATGATATTATTATTCATTTACATCTTTTATCTTAAGGATATTTACCGGCAAGTTAGTCATATGAAATTTAATTGTCTCTTCTTTAATTGTGGTATTTTTTTTTATTCATTCCTTAAAAAAAGACATTTATCCTAAAATTTTCCGCACATTACTTTTGAATTATGCATGAACGTACCCAATAACGATCTCTATCCCTCGTATTGGCCTCGTACCGATTTTTCTCCCGGTAAGGATCCTTGGCTGATAAAAAGACTCACTGAGTTGTTCTTTTTTTACTTTTTTATTTTAATTTTTAATGAGAATTATATCAAGCTCTCAACTTTATGGTCTAATTTTCTCCCTCACAAATTAATAAAAGGGGAAACAAATATTGATAATCCTGGAGTCCGGTACGTAAGTACGTCTTATAGTCATGTATAACAGCATACTGCCACATAAAATTTAAAACTAAAATTTCAATCTCCTTTATTTTATATCAGAGTTGTTTTCTCAAATTTAAATTTTTTGGATTCGAACAATTTTATTTCAATAAAACTTCTTTGCCCAATAATTTTTTTTTTCCAATCACTAATTTAACTGGTTAAGAAGAAACCCAATTTCCCAAAACAGTAGATGAGACCGTACCTCAGGTGAAATGTTAATTAAAATTGGCGAACAAAAATGAGAAATCAAATTTGCTGTAACACCTAAGATGACATTGGATGTTACATTTACACGTGTAATATTAAAATCTGCACCTTTACTATATTGAACTTTCGAAGTAGGCATTGATTGCAAGAAAAGTAACGGTTCATTCTTTATAAGATTCCCGTTGAAGTCACAGGTGAAATAAGTGCTAGCTCTGGCGCAAGGCGTGTTCCGTCACTTCTGTGTGTGAGAATTTTAATCTCCCCTAAATTATGCACTCGATCTTTTCACATTTTAGACTTTTTCGATATATTTTTTTTTAAATTTCAATTTATGACGACCTATTCGTTGGCTTCATTCATTGGTCATCGATTATTTTATTTAAAAAATGAAGAGATCTTTCATATGAATATATCCTTACAAGTTATTTGATGAATATATGTTTGTGGGCGTGAATTTATAGAGAATTGTCTTTAATGTAATATAATTTTTTTTTTCAATTTATGAGTCATTTATAAATTTAACAAATAACTTTGTTTCACTTTAATTATCAAATTTTTCACTTGTGAATTTTTATCATTTCCCTTTATTAAAAAATAATAATTTAATATCTCGATAATTTGATTAAGTGACGAGGTTTAAAATTTTGCTGCTTCTAATTTTTTTTTTAAATAACGGAGATAAATATATCGATGAGAATTGAATTACATATATAATAAGAGCAAGGTAAAATTTTCTCTGTTCAAAATGAAATTCAAACACAATAAAATAAAATTGAAGAAAAACTGAAAATAAAGAAAAAAACATATCTATTCATAAAAGTTATTTCTGTGCATGCTCTTCAAAAAACTATTAATCGGATAAATCATGCCTTATAACCACGTCGTACGATAACTTGATGGAGAAAGTGTTAGGTATCTGTTGCTTCTAATCATCAAATCTGATGACCTATCTGTATTTTTAATCCAAGTTAACTCTACAAAACTTCACAAATAAAAGAAAAAACTCCAGAAAGGGAGATAATACTCCACAATGAGAGAAAAAAACTCCTCAAAGGGAAAAAGAATTTCATATACAGGAGAGAGAATTACACGAAAAGGGGAAAAAATTCCATAAAAGGAGAATTATTTATTAGACAAAAACATATAAAATAATAGAGAAAATGAATTTGGAGAAGGATTCTTCTAATGAAGAGAATTCCTCCCCAAATTCAAACTAAAACTTTGTGCAGGCTAGGGTTTGGTTGAGAGAGAAGGAGGCTTGCTGCTGCTAATCTATTCTTTGGTTTCATTAGCTTACGAGGTTAAGTTTGTCGATGCCAAAGTTTTTATTCTAAATTAATAAATGTTTAAGGGACGATGCTTTAAAAGTTCTATAATTAATTTTAGTCCAAGTACTAAGTAATCTTTAACTGTCTAATTTCAAAATCTGACCGAGTCTATTTCGTCGTTACCTAATTTTGATTCATCCCGTCTTTTCCCCGAATAATTTACCCGCTAGATCCATACGCCTAACACCTTTTTATAAAACGATTAAGTGAATTATTAATTATTGAACTCAAACCAAATTCACAATAGGAGGAAGCAGTAAATTGATATAGGTAAAAATATCACACTAGTTAAATTTTTATAATTTTTTTGGTTACATCACTAGTTAACTCAAATTCAATAATTGCCAACTAGTCTAGTTATATGTGTTGCTTGCATATATAACAAGGTAAATATTCTCACAATTAAAATTCTTATGTGTTAGTGTAACCAAATCTTTTTCTACTCTAATACTGAGGGCATATGTTTGAATTTATCCTAACAACAAAAACATCCTGAAGTCACATACTGACTATTGAGTTTATGCGATAATAAAAACAACACTATATATAGATCATTGAAGAAAAATAAGGTAAATTATTCTATTAACATATGATATTAAGCATGTACTGTTTCAAACAAAACATTATATATTCTTGTATTTTTTTATTTCTAAAATCAATTCTTTGTATTTTTCATATTTATTTGTTCTTCGTTTAACAGTTATATTAGCCATTCACTAGGCAAATTCAACTAACACTTCTGCACTGGGTAGCAAGTTACTTTACTATCAAATTGATAAATTTAATATTGGTACTCAAGTATCATATTATGCTGTCCCCGTCAAATTATGTCATTTAGTACATAAGAAAAGAAAAAGCAAATCATCATCATGTTTTTGTTTGATCTAACCGTTACACAACGGACTCATACCCGGCAACTAAATTCAAATATCTCAAAAAAAGAACAATGACTAAAGCAAAAGCCACTTTTTCCCTTTGCTTTTTATATACAAAACATTTACTCATAAAGTTTTTATTTGCAATGCAATTCCTACCATTCAAAAATCAGTTCCACTAGTCTACAATAAACACCCTCTTCTCAATTCTATCTTGTTTTCAAATCGATCTAAAAATCAATGGGTTGTTGTATTAGCAAATGCAACCCCAAAAAAGAAGATTCAAATGAAGAAACTAACAATATTGTTCAAGACAAGCTTGTAATCTCACAAGCACCCATTTCTCCTATCCCTTCTTTACCCAAAAAACTTCCCTCTCCTTATCCATCTCCGATTTCATCTTCGTCCTATGCAACGTTTTCTAGTGCCACTAGTAAAAGTACAAGTTCAGTTTCGTTGTCGTCGTCGTCTTCATCAACGTGCTCGTCTTCGAGTGTAATTAACTCGAAAGAAAGGTCATTTTCTAATGATTTCATATGGTCTTGTGTCAAGGAAAATCCTCACATAATTGGTGTCGATATAAAGCCCGTGCCTAGTAAAGTCAATGTACAAAAATTGGATCCACCGGCCAAACCAATTTTGGCAGTACAATCGAAGCAATCCACTCCAAAGAAAAGGGCACGCGCAAATTCTCCAACTTTCACTAGACAAAAAAGTTTGAGGAAGGAACCGCCACCGTCACCGTCACCGGGGAGGACGAACGGCACGTATTCCAATGCTCCGTGTAGGACTACGATAAGGCCTCCGTCTCCTAGTCGAAGATTCAACAACGAGAATTATACTAATAATTACAAGGGCGTTTGGCTTGACAGAACCAAAGAAAAAAGTGGCATTAAGGTAAATTATGCTAGGAAAGAAAATGTTAGGCCAGCTAGTCCAAGCAACAATTTTGGTACCAATCGTGAAAAATTGAGGAATCGAGGGACTTGTACACATCGAATTGGTCCGAAAATCGATGAAATGGAAGTAGATGAGAAGGAAAAGGAGGAGGATATCGATTCTATTCCAATTGAGGATATAGACAATCCTCTCATTGCTTTGGATTGTTTCATTTTTCTTTGAAATTTTGTGATTGTGCATGCATTCATTATTTGGTATAGTAGTGTATAACATTTTAACATGGTGTGAATATATTGAGATTTGGTTTGTTTTGTTGTATGATGATATGATTGTTCAGATATCTAAAGGTTTAGTTAGACTCAAAACTAGTTTGGGAATTTGGAGTTTGGTGTAATTCTGCACTGTAGCCTTTTATTTCGATTATTAATATTACTTATTTTTTGAATTTACAGCCTTCGAATTTTGTAGCCATCTCTTGGTTCCCACAGCTACAATTTGTGCCGAATATTTTTCCAGTCATGACAAACAAAGTACATTTTAGTGTATCAGATAGTTTACTAAAAAAATATTGCTTTTTCATTAATTATATTACTGTATCAAATTCAACTTAAATTAGACCAAGGTGCATGGTTCTCACATCAGTTCCATGTGTAACACTGGTAAAATGTTATGAAAATTGACTCATTTTCATCCGCTTCAAAAATCTGAAACAAGTACGTACCATATGGAAATAAACAACACACACTAAACTTTTAGAGATTTCAATTTGTTTTAATTTAAATGATAATATTCTAAATACTGAATACTCGTCTGGATTAATAACAAGTTCTCTGTTTTCATAATTTTGTGGTTTGATAAAAAACAAAATATATTAAATTTGATGCTCGTATGCTTTATGCAAGGATGGGTTTTCAGTTTGGCTTTGATGTAAGTTTCAGTTTGTAATGGCTTTGTTATTACAAATTCAAAACTTTTCGAAGGGTGGAGGTTGGCTTCCGTGATCCCGCCTCCGACATAAAAGTTAATAAGTGTCTAAGAGAGGTGTAAGATTGAGGTAGAGAACAAGAGTACGTGGTGTTGTGCATGCGATTGCCTGTGGAAAAAATAAAATACTTACTTGTATTAATTATACTTGGCGAAGGCAGTTGACGACCTAGTGGCAAGGGCCATGTTCAGGCGAGAATTACGAAGGTAGTAGTAGTTAAGGTATAGTGATATAGTGACGTAGATATCTTGGAGGAATGTGGCAGTGATCGCAACTATCACCACTCCGTCCCTGAAAGGTTTTAAGTGTGAACATCGACCAAGTGGGCGGCTGGGGTGTAGCCCCCATGCCACATGACTTCACTATCAAGAAGTTTAATTTTAGCCAAGACTTTTCTTTTCTTTCAAAAACAATGTTTGTTTATTACAAAAGTCATCATATTGATAAAAACAAATTATGTTTTTTTTAATAAAATAGTGATAAAATGTTTATCATGATTAAAATATCATCCATATGCTCTTGTTAGTAAACAATACTCATAATTCGAAATTGGTCACCGAAGCATAACTAGCCTTCTTTTGACATGGTAAACAAATAGTATTGTTGGTTCCAATTTGAATTAAAAAGAAAAGATATGTCCGGATTCTAATAAGAAAAAATTAAAACATAATTCAAAAAATTCATATAGCATGTAATCGTCCAAATGTCTTGGTTTGTAAAGCACATATGTATTTTATCCAGATGGTCAAGTTTATAAACAAAAAGAAATCCTATCTTCTCGTTAATTAAAAAAAATTGGCATTGAATCTTGATACCATAACCGGCCATGAATTTTTTAAAGCACAACTTGAATTATAACCGGCCATAATTTTTAAAAGCACAAGTAGAATTTTAAATATCCAGTATCTACATTTAATCACACAATCTACAAACATGGTGATGAGACTTAAGACCACCAGCCTAACTTGTGGCTCATTATACACAGAGGTCGAGTCCTGAACTCGAGTTTCCAGACTTAAGACTTCCTAACCATTTCAGAGTGTACTGATTGTGGTAATCTTTGTGGGAAAATATCCCACGTGTCACAGTCGCCTTGATCAGTATGAAGGATGTGACTTCTCATTTTAGTAATAATTTATGTTACCTATCACATCATCGACATGTTTACTGCTACCAACCTACCTAAAGAATTCTTAGGTAGATGTCACTCCATTTATAAATAGCAGACTTTACTGTCTTAACTAGGTAATAATGTTTTCTCTCTCTAAAACTAATATCTCACACCACTTAACTAATTTTTACACCAGAGACGCCGCCTTGGGTTAAGCTACTTGTGGCCTTCTAACCTTATTCTTGTGCATGCTTACATAGTTGATCAAGGAATACTAGTATTCCAATATTAGTTATGGATTCTCACCTCAACACATGAGAAATTCATTAATATTATTGGAATAACTAAAGGTAATGGAACTTCAAAATTATTTATTTTAACTTAAATTTTGGAGATTTTAAATTTTATTAGCGTAAACTATATTGTCATAATATAAAATTTACACAAAAAGAAACGGCCCAATAGTGAAGATATGAGAATTTTACTTTAATATTTACACAAAATGGATACATCATAGAATTCAAAATAAAAAAAAAGGTGGATAACTGGATATGTCATATCTCTAATAAATAGGGTAAAAGAGATTTGCTAAGATTGTTTCAAGGTCTCATTCAATCCAACTCGAACAGTTTTTACCAAAAAAAACAAGAAAGAAGTTAGGTACATATTACGGTCATAAAATTATCCAGACTTGTATCTTTTAATTTTATTACAAATAATATTATGCCGACTAATAAATTGTAGAACAAACATGCATAAATATATTTGACATAAAATGAACCACAAGTTTTTAAACGATAAATTTGGGTAGCCCCATTAAGATATAACCATATCTGTTAGTGCCCTTTTTTTTTTTTGTTCTTTTCCCTTTTGCAAATCTGTGCACATGGTATCACTGTTTTGTCTCCACCCCAATTCATCCAAATAATTTTCTCCTATAAATATCTCCAAGTCTAGGTTTTGTACTCAGTAGCTATATCCCAATGGACAACATAGCTACAAACTATTTTGAGGCTTCGATTCTCCAAAAGCAAGACAAAATCCCAAACGAATTTGTTTGGCCTGAAGAAAACTTAGTGGAAGCCCTAGAAGTTTTTCAAGAGCCAGTTATTGATCTTGAAGGCTTCCTCAAAGGTGACACCAAAGCAACTCAACATGTTGCCCAGAAAATTAAGGAGGTGTGTTCAGTTCACGGCGTCTTTCAAGTGATCAATCACGGGATTGACGCGAAACTCATTAGCGACGCGCATGTTCACGTCAAATCATTCTTCCAACTTCCAATTCACATGAAAATGAAAGCTCAGAAGCAGCCCGGCAGCATGTGCGGATATTCTAGCGCTAATATTGGCCGGTTTTCGTCCAAATTGCCGTGGAAGGAGACATTCTCGTTTGGATTTCATGAAAATTGCTCTGGAGATCTTGTTGTTCAAGATTTCTTTCAATCTGCACTAGGGAAAGAGTTTGAATCCACAGGGTAAGACTCCACGTAATGGTAATTGTATTTGATTTTGTTTTTAATATTCTAATTACATATATAAATTAGCTAATATTTAAACACAAATTTATTTCTCCTATATACATAGACGTGGCATTGAATAGTGACAAAAAAGGGAAAATAATTAGGTTACATGTGAAATTATCATCATCACCTCAGAAATTTTGACTTGCTATTATTTTATAAATATTTTATAATATTTGACATTATCATCGATCGATATTAAAAATAATAATTTCAAATTATAAGATCTTAATTACAAATTAGATAAGAAATAAATATATTTTGGAATAGAGGAAACATACCAAAAAACTTAATTGAAGAAAGTGTTTTTAACATTGAAATTATAACATCAATTTGTTCATTCCGCACCATAAATGTCAACTATTTGAATAATTTGAAATTGCTATACTTATTTTTGGTTGAGTCCGTAATTTTTTCTGTTTAATTGAATTTATATCCTCCCCCTCCCCAGTCCCCCCACCAATCAGCCGCCACTACGCGTGGAAATATCACTCCACAATAAAATGACAATAAGTCCTATATTTAATCCTTGTATGAGAGATGCTAGGACACTGGCTAAGCCCTCCTTGCCGGAATTCTTAAAAAAGATACTATTATTTATGATTTATATTATTTATATTTATGTTTAAAATTTATTTTTTATTTTTTGTTTAAAAAAAATATTAGGTATTGTTCTAATTCTAGATTCTTACTTAAGTTTAGTTTATTCTTGCAAAACTAAGATTTTATACATATTCTCTTATTTTTCTGTTTTCAGAACACTCGTCTCAATATCCTTCATTTCAACTTATTTATTATATTATTTTTCTGTTTATCGTCTATTTCGTTCTTATGACTTTACATTCCAATTAAATTAAATACCAAACACAATATTAATAATCTGATCAAAGGTGAAGTGAGCGTGTAAATGTTTTAGTGTCAGAGTCTCATATATTAAGAATTTAACTTATAGATACAGAAAAAAGAATTTGAGCCGTAACAACATTTATATGTGCCAGTGTTATATGATAGTTTTTTGCAACATCAAACTATATAAAAATTTAATAAATAAAATAGAAAATTGCATAAGCATGTTCCTTTTTGCCTTTTTTCTTTTCGTAATTTTAAAAAAAGTATTCTTTACATCTATATAGTTGTAATACATAATCCATGACTATAATTTGGTTCAATTTAAGTTGCACCACCTATGTTTTAAAAACCCCAAATAATTATTGGTAAAATGATGAGTAGTAACGAACTTGTAGAAAAACTAGCAATTGATATGTGGTAATATGTTATTTGGTTAGAATCACATATGTGTTTATTTGAGGATTTTTAATTCAGAAGTGGTATAATATAAACATGATTAAATCACAATTAATTCAATGCATTTTACCTGAATTACCATAATAATCAAGATGACTTAGATAAATTTTTTATACAATCAATCTTAGAACTTTTTCCTATACACTTATATCACAATTATAAACTTGTCTAATTTACTTTATTGATTTGTCAATTTGCAGGTTGATTTATCAAAAATATTGCGAGTCGTTGAAAAGATTATCACTTTGTTTATTTGAGATACTAGGGATTAGCTTGGGAATTGATCCATTTTACTACAAAGAGTTCTTCAAAGATAGTAGCTCTATATTGAGATGTAACTACTATCCACCATGTCAAGAGCCAGGGCTTACACTTGGCACTGGCCCACATTGTGATTCGAATGCTTTGACAATTCTTCACCAAGATCAAGTTGGTGGCCTTCAAGTCTTTGTAGGCAACAAGTGGAAGTCTCTTCGACCTACATCTGACGCTCTTGTCATAAACATTGGTGACACTTTCACGGTGAGTTCTTAACAAATTAAATTATCTTCTTTCTTGACTGATCGGACTCGAAAAGATTATCGGATACTGAATGATTAGATTAAAAAAAAAAATTTAAGAATACAATTTTTTGACTTAACTCTTAGACAATTATCTGAAATTTAGGAATACAATTTTTTGACTTAACTCTTAGACAATTATTTGTGAATCAGGATTAATTTTATTTGAGTTTTTAAAATGAATGACTATAGTAATTATTCGTATGACTAATCTAGTTCGTTAGTAGTTCTTGATAGTTATATATTATCGAGATTACATCTATCCGTATCGATTCTAAGTTTTAGCATATACAATGGCCTCAAAAATGGAGATAGAATTTCAAAAAAGTTTGTCATACATGTACAGTTCGCTTTTGATCATTATAGGATGAAACCATTACTTGAATTTTTCGAAAATATTACAAAAAAATTAGAAAAATATAATTACCCACATCCACTTAATAAGAAAATAAATTGTGGCTCGTGTTTTTTCCGCTTCCGACGTGAATTGTTTTGTGTAGGCATTATCAAATGGAAGATACAAGAGTTGTCTACACAGGGCAGTAGTGAACAGATACAATGAGAGGATGTCATTGGCATTCTTTGTGTCCCCACGAGAAGACAAAGTGGTAAAACCCCCACAAGATCTCATTTTGGAAGATCAACGGCTCAGAAAATATCCTGATTTCACGTGGTCTGATCTTCAATTTTTTACTCAAAATCACTACAGGGCTGATGCTAATACCCTTGAGAATTTTATTCATTGGCTCCAAATTTCAAAACAAAAAAGTAATTAACTCCTATTTAATTCCTTTTTTTTTTTTTTTTTTTGAGAAAGTCGACCTGCCTCTGTTTGTTAACGTAAGTGGTGCTTAATACCCATTACATCTATGTAATAAGGGCCTCCTATGATTTTTAAATTGTTTCGATTTTAACTTAAAAGTCATTTATGCTGTTATTGATTTTTTGGCATCAACTTTTACAAATAAAGTTACATTAAAAGTAGGTTACGTATCTAATTTTAAAATGGTGAGAATATTTATTACCATAAATGAACAAAGCTATATATATCAAAACGTGAAGTGTGATGGATCTAAAAATTGTACGTTGAGAATAAATCCTATATTTACACAGAAACTTATAACTTAATCTATTGGACTGAAATATAAAATCGTTAATCGTAGACATGTTTTCATTTATATCTACAAAGCTAATGGAATCGAGTTTAATTTATTTTTGCCATTTTTCTTGACCTTTTAGTCTTGCTTTATAAATTAACTTTTGTAACCTTCATATGTATATTTGCTTGTACAATTGAACTCCCAGTTTAAGTTTTCATAGAATTCATATTCTTGCAACACGCCTATTTGCTTGACTAGCTAGTTATTAGTTCTTGCCCTTCTTGGTTTCTACTCGAATGTTTCTCATTTGACTTAAAAATTGAAATACAAAAAGTATCGTAATCAATAAATTACAAAAAAAACAAAAAGTAACAATTATAATTGAACCAAACTATATTTAAGTTTTCAAAGTTACTTTATAAAAATTATACAAGAAAATAAAAAGAAAGTTGTATATGTATAATTAAGACATAAATAAATATATGTGAACATACCAAAACAATTACAACCAAAAAAAGATATTAAAATAATGTACTTTATCTTACATTAATTTAAAAATATAATTTATACATATAAAATATATAAATAGAAAAAATAAATACACGAATTTTTTAATATTACCCAAAAGAACAAATAAAAAAATAATATAATTCATGTTATGCACAAATACGAAAACTAGTACTAGACTCCCTTTAAAACTAGTGCATTATACAAGTCACCATGTAATTATTGATTTAATTATAGTTATTACGATTAGAGAAAATTTAATCACCGATTAATATTATGATTGATCTAATTATCACTATCAATTATGATAAATTATATATTCACTTAATAATTAATCTAATCATGATTATAGAATTGTAATTATTTAATTGGAGGTGAAATTATCGCTGAATAGTTTTTATTAATTAATTTGTGCGCTTGGATGGATGGATGAATAATGGGGTGTACCGAATGTTATGAATATAAATTTATTTAATCATTATATTTCAATTAAGATACGTAATGTGCTAATTTGGATCCAATATTCACATATTGCGCTAATTTTGACATATATATATATATATATATATATATATATATATATATATATAT